>OZ021710.1:5205073-5805073 GCA_963978555.1 Galerucella nymphaeae | reverse complement strand
GATAATGCAAGAAAATATGCTTTTCCAAACTAACCGCACGGTAAGAGATTTCCTGCATTTACAGGTTTTGTGTTTTGAATATCGAGAATTAGCAAAAACGTATTTCCTGTTTGCTAATCGGCACATGCTGCTACACAGCATTATCCATTTTTCGATATTCAGCATAGACGTGTTGACACATACATATTACAAAATAATATTTTATTGCAATCAATTTCCTGATATGAACCTGAGCCACATGACCTGGTACTTAGGTCGATCAACTTATAAATTTCTGCCATTTTAAGTTTTTAATTTCTTAAAACAATATGATATAAAATTGTTATAAGTATTATTAGAAAAACATCCTGTATATTCATCAACTTTTATATTACATGAAGATTGGAATTTTCGTTTTACAATTTTTAAAATAAAATATTGGAAAGCAAGTTATTGCATGCCGCAGACTACATTTACGTTCGAGGACAACAAAAAGCCGAGTTTCTGCAAAGGAAATGTCACATTTTCGGTATTTTTCCACATATTGACGTTTGCAAATTTGATGGTACACCCTATGAAACTGTTTGACGTGTATCATTCGACGTGTCACGTGACGTTTCGACGTGTGTCATTTGACCTGACGTTCCATCCAAATCGGATGAAGCTAGGTGCTAGTGCCTTTATGGTAGCATTATTGCGCATGCTTATACTCTCCATAAATTACATCACTTTCCATACATAATGCCGTTTGTTCCATTCAAATCGGACCAATAGTAACGAAGTTAGGTGTTAGTGCCTTTTTTGACAGCATTGCGCTACTTTCAACCATCCCCGGTATATCTATACTCTCGATTACGTCGATTACCTCCGCACCGCCCCGCTGGTGGAACCCATTTTGGCGGAGGCGGATAACATTGATTTCCCTATACTTATTGTGGAACATACATAGACCATCTACTCACTTCTCGATCCTCTATCTTTTTATACCAAATTCCTTCAATTTCATAAGCTCCTCGTAATTTTTCATTAGTTATATGTCTTTGATCTTCTCTCACCCTTTCCAATGTAAATAATCCTTCTGTCTGATACAATTGATTCACCCTAATTTGAAATTTTCTTGGATCCTTTCCTATTTCTGTTGCTCTACTTAATGCATCTGCTACAATATTTAATTTTCCTGGTACATATTTAATTTCAAATTCATATTCTTGTAAAAGTAAAATCCATCTATGAACACGATTGTTGCTATATCTATTTTTTAACATCACAGTCAGTGCTGAATGATCTGTTTCCAAAGTAAATTTTGCTCCCAATAAGAAAAATCTTAATTTACTCACACAAAATACTACACTTGCCATTTCCAATTCAGTAATAGAATATTTCTTTTCAGCTGCCTTTGTTACCCTAGATAGGAAACTGATCGGAACCTCTCCTTCTTCTTGGACTTGGACCAATACTCCAGCTAATCTTTCCACAGATGCATCAGTTTTTAAAATAAAAGGTTTGTCATATTGCGGATGATAAACTTTTAATCTATCTAAAAATATTCCTTTCAATTCTTGAAATGCCCTTTCTCTTCTTTCATCCCAATTCCATCTTGTTTCCTTCTTCAATAATTCTATTAACGGAATTTCTCTTCTACTAAGATCAGGTATTAATCTTTTAAAATAATTTAAAATTCCTAAAAATCCCCCCAATGTTTTGAGATTGGTGGGTGTTCGGTATTCACATATTGCTTTAACCCTTTCTGGATTCATAGTGACTCCTGTATCACTTAAGACATAACCCAAATAATCCACTTCTTTTTTGTAAAATTGGCATTTATCCAAATTTAGTTTTAATCCCGCTTCTTCCAATTCTTTTAATATTATCTTTAGGTGAGCCTGATGTTTTTCTTCTGTTTCAGAAAAAATCAAAATATCGTCAATGTAATGAAGTGTAAAATCTTCATATTGATTTAAAATAGTGTGTAATGTTCGTACCAAAGCTGCACAAGAACTTTGTAACCCAAATGGTACCACACAAAATTGATACACAACTCCATCCACCATAAAAGCAGTATATGGCCTACTTCTTGGATCTAATGGAATCAACCAGAAACTATGTTTAAGATCAATTTTGGAAAAGATATTTGCCTTTGTAATCCTTCCAAATATACCTTCTATATTTAAAGGACTTTCATATTGTTTTTTAGTATAAGTATTAATATTTCTAGCATCTAAACAAAGTCTAATATCTCCTGATTTCTTCTTTACACATGTTATAGCACTGATGTATTGAGAATTAGATCTTTCTATTATTCCATCTTGTAACATTTTTTTCATTTCTTGATAGACTTCTGTCTTTAATTTATAAGGTATTGGATACGTTTTTACCTTGAAATTTTTTATTTCAGGTGTGACTTCTAGTTTATGCACATATCTAGATGCCACACACACTTCATCATTAAATAATTTTTTATGCTTTTGTAAAATTCCTTCAATTTCCTCTTGATATTTTTCAAGACATATTTCTTCTGTAATATTTAATTTTTCTTCTTCAATTTGATTCACTTGTTCTATGTCCCTTTCTTGCTTATTAGTGTTTATTTGTTGTTTAATAAAAGGTATTAGCTGGTTGTTATATTTAAGAAATTTTTTTTCATAATCTATAATCATTTTATGTTTATTTAATTCATCTGTTCCCAAAATTAAGTCATATTTTAAGTTTTTAACCAACAATAATTGTACTGGTATACTTTCTTCATTGAGTTTTAAATTTACCATGATGGTTTGATTTGCCTCATGCAATTTTCTATCATTCGCCCCTACTAATGATATTTTGTTAGTATTAATCACCGTAATATTATCTTGATTTAAGTTTTCAATGATATTTTCATTTACTATAGAAACCTCTAACCCTGTATCCAATAAAATTTTACATTTCACATTTAATAAATTACCCTCTATAAAAATTAATTTAATTACTTCATTGAATTGTGTTTCTTCTTCTATAATAAATTCTCTCGGATGTTGATAATGAGAGGAATAGACAATATTACGCACGCAGGGACGATCTAAGCAAAATTTTGCTCAGTGTTTTCGCCCTGATCAGTTTCTCGTATTATTTGATCCTGGACTATATTATTAACTTGCCTCCTATCTCCCTCTGTATGATTTTCCCGATTATAATTTCTGTCTTGGCTTTCCTGGTTATAATTTCTTCTGTCATTCTCATTATTTCTTCTATCATTATAATTATTTCTTTCTTCCCCTCTATTCTGTCTCCAATTACTATTTCCATTATAATTTCTTCTCTCGAAATTTCCATGGTTTCTTCTATTTTCATTATATCTATTACCATTATTTCTATCTCCATTTCCATAATTTCTTTCTACATTCCCTTGATATCTTCTATTATCCCCATTCCTATATCCATAATCTCTGTTTCCATTTCTATCATAATTATCTCTTCTCATAAAACCAGTTCCACTATCTCTTTGTCTATCATTTCTTGTTTCTTCATTTCTATTTTCTCTTTGGTATCGTTGAATACCATTTCCACTCTGTATGCTTCTTTCTACTCTCTGCAAATAACTTGATAAATTATCCATGGTTTTTATGTTGTGTAATGCTATGGTTTCTGCTACCTCAGCATTAAAATGTCTTCCAACATATAACACCAATTCCTCTTCTTTCATCGCCGGTTCCAAATATTGCGCCATATTGTAAAGTTGCATAGCATATGTATTTAAATTTTTACTTTTATTGTAATCAAATTTCCCAAAATATAACCTTTCTCTAAAATTAGCTTGTTGAATCTCCCCCCAGAAATAAATTAAAAATTGCATCTCAAATTCTTCCATATCCCTAATTTGTTCCTCTTTATTACAGAACCATAGTAATGCATGGCCTGATAACATTCCCCTAATTATGATTTTCTTCTCCATCATATCCCTTATTCCTTTCATTTTACTCTTCATTATTTTCATAAAAACTTTTGGGTGAATTATATTTATATTTCCATCAAATTTTACCCCTATTTCTACATTTCCTGTATAAATCATGCCTCCTCCATTTATTTTTATTTTATCTTCTAATTCTTCTTTCGTTTCTTGCAATTTTCTATTCATTTCTTCCAATTCTTGGTTAACTTGATTTCCCATTATTTGGCTCCTGTTCACACACATTTCTGTTTGTACTGTCATTTTACCATCTAAATCCTTAATTGTATTCTCAACATTTTCTTTGTACATTTTCATTGCTTCTTCATTTGTATTCTCACGTAACTTAATATATCCTACTTCCTTCTTCATTTCTTCCTCCATATCTTGTATACCTTTATTTGTTTTTATTATTTCTCTATCTAATTTCTCTATCTTTTCGGTATTTATTTCTATTTTCTTACTATTTCCACCTATTTCCATTTTTAATTCATTTTCGTTTTTCTTTATATTTTCCATTTCTCTGGATTGTATTTCTTCCACTTCCATCAATCTTCCTAACATTTCATTTCGAATTTCTTGTTTTGTAATTTCTAGTTTCTTCTCAACCTGTCCTAATTTTTCTTCCATTAATTTAATTATTGATTCCTTAGTTTGTTTTATTTCTTCCTTATTTTGATCCATTTTGATGTTCATTTCCTGTTTTATTTCTTCCTTGTTTTGATCCATTTTGATGTTCATTTCCTGTTTTATTTCTTCCTTGTTTTGATCTAATTTTGTGTTCATTTCTTTGTTATTTTGATCCAATTTTTTTATCATAATCTGGAACATACTCATTACATCCATCTCCTCTTTCTTTTCCTTTGATTTTTCAGCTACTTGACTTTCTATTTGTTCCTCTATTTTAGTGTTTTGTCCTTGTTCCATGTATTGTACTTGAAAATCACCCTTTCCATGTCTCCTTTCTTCTTCCTGTTCTTTCTTTGTTTCAAAATCAAATTGTTCTGGGTCTTTTCCTTCCATTTCTAATAATTGTTTTAATCTGTCCTTTAGTTCATGTTTTGTACCAGTTGTGCTTTCTCCTCTTCTTCCTAGTTCTTCCTTTAATTCGTTAACTTTCAAGTCCATCAACCTTTTTTCCTTCTTGTCCTGAACTTTTTCTCCAGTTCCGTCCATTATAATTTTATTTATTTATCAAGTTTTTATTTTATATATGTTAAATATTTATCAAGTAAAGTTTTATTGTATTATTAAATATAGGTTTTATTTTATTATAAATTTTATGTGTAACAATGTTACAAATGTGAAAATTTTAAAATCGAGCCTTTTTCAAAAGAGCCCCACGTTGGGCGCCAATTTTGTAATGTTTTATTATTTTATATATTTTTATTTAATTATTTTTATTTTAAACCTTTAACTTACCCCTTTTTAAGCTAACTCTCTATGCGGAAACATGAAAACTCCTACTCTCTTCGGGTTCTGGCGCCATTGAATTTATTCACAGATATATATTACTTGAATCAATTCTTATTTAAAATTTATTGAAATTATTTATGAACCTTTTATATTTTTAATCTAATAATATATTATTTTAAATAAATATGTATTATTAAAATTTTGTGACGCCTATGGACACCTTTCTTATTATTCCAAAACACACTAAAATGGGAAGTAGAGGTCTCTGTCGATGAGCATGTGTAGTCACTGAGTGTGGAGAATTGCAAACAATTCAGTTCACAGTAAATGAATATCTTTGGTGTGATAGAAAAAAAAATGTTTGGTTTATATCTAATAAAATGGAACTTAATTCGACAAAAACAGTTTAATAATTATGATTATCTGGCATGGCATTTACATGAATATCCGCTCAAATTTAACTAATACTATACAAGAACGATAAACAATTACACAAATACAAGTACCTAACCTACAATTCAATGAAATAAAATCTAAATCTAAGGTGAGCTCTTATCTAATTTTAATTAAAATGAATTATTTATGTATTTTGAAATTTATTTTAGAAGTACTTCGATATGCATATGATTTTGATTAAATTTTATTGGTACCAATAATTGACTAACCTTTTTTTATTAAATTTTGAACTGGTTGGATGAGGATTCATAAATTTGATGAAGTAGACGCAATTGGAAGATTGAGGATTCTGATTCTCCTCTGGGACACTGGAACAACTTCTTAATGGTATTTTACTGAACCTTTCTTGGTAATTTTAAACTTTTTAACTATTTCTTTAGCTTTATTATAAATTTACTTTCTTTTTAATCCAATTTTTCAAAAATTATCTCTACTCTCCTCGTTTTTCTTTTTCAACAACCTCCGTTGCTATGGCCTCCTTTTCAAAGCACTTGATTTTTTTTCTTGATTGCAAAATTTCATAATTTCTTGTTTATTGTCTATTATTGTATATAAAATTTATTCTTGCAATATTGTAATTCTTTCTACCTGTTATATCACTAAGAACTTTACAAATTCACCCTTTAAATTGTCCTTATTTATAAAAAAAAACTTAAAATTATGTGTACCCCTTAAATATCTAATATACAATATTCTACCATCAATAATTTTACTTTAATTCATGTAAACACATAACCAATGTTCAATACATCTTTCCAAATACATATTTTATATAAACTAATTGTAAATTTATTTTAATAAACATTTTAAATTTTGATTTTATTGCTCCAATCACAATGCAGTACACATTCTCTCCTTAACAACCATCTCTGAAAATATTATTCTGTGATTCTGTCTGACTGTTCTGTCTTCGCAAAACATACTTCATCTTGACAGTGACATTCAATTATAATTTAGGTTAGAATTCAGCCAAAATATAATTTATACTGACGAGTACCTATATTGATTACTAAAAAACAAACAAGCAAACTAATTTTGAATGAAGAATTCTAAATTTATTTTAATTATTCCTAGATATGATAAAATATAGGATACTTTATTAATTTAAGGTAAGTCTTTCTATTTTTATTTCTGAACTTGCATTCAAATTAATTTATTATACATATTTATTTCTTGCTTTTCTGTAATCCTTTCATGAATAGAGTTGATTCAAGTAATTTAATTATCTGATACCATTACAATATATACATATATATATTTAGTTAACATACAAGGTAGCCTCCTCCCATGTTAAAACGGAGGTATAAGTGAGCTCCGCGGTAAAATGGGCTCCGGTATACGGAGCCTAACTTACCAAGTCCTGAAAATTGCATCAGCTACCTTATATTTATGTCTAGATTGATTTGGCATAGTTTTTAGAAGGCCGTTTTTGTGAATTTGTATTTTTTTGTAGTGCGCGTGTATATTTCTAGATGGCGATATGTTGAAAGCTTAATATACATTTTATGTTATATATCTAGGTCGAAGTGGGATCCGATAACGTTGGCACCGCCGCAGTTGAATACACCACCAATTAAGCGGTCAGAGTAAGCTCCTTCTAGTGGTATTTCATTAAATGGATAAAGAATTACAGCATTGGTAATTGCTTATTATAGTTATATCATACAGGAGCTCTCGAGTAATTGCACACGATTGGAACGATTCAGGAGCGGGAGATCTTTGTAGTTGGCTGTTTTTTATTGAATATGAATTTAAATTATAGTTACTTCCATCAATTTAGATAACATACTCCATCATTTTTAATCTTGAAAGTTATTTTAATAAAAATATCAAAATCGTCTCAATTACGACTCGGGAATAGAAATATTTTTCATCGTATTGGAATAAGAGAATGTGAAATTATTAATCTACTTGTTCGGAGTACAATTTTACTGGTTCTATGGTTCTTCAAAAATGGCTGAGAGATCGATTATTTTGCTATTTTTTTCCATTGATTTTTTGTTCCTTATTAGGTTTGAATATCCACTGCCAAGGACGGTTAAATATGTACAATATTCACAAATTTACAAGAAGTGCTAGTGATTTAGCTGCTGTTATTCTCCGGTAGGAGCTCTATTGGTAGATTCGCGTGCAAGAGGTTATAGCCTTTATATCTTCTTGCGCGTGTTTGTTTGATTTTGGATTTTATACTATCTGGCAGACTATAGTTATAATATTTAACTGAAGGATCGTATACGTATTCTTTTATGAAGGGAATGTTCGCTTGTTTGTGAATGAGTGTGTTTCTCCGGGGCTTATTAAGTGCGCCCTTCTACACCGCCATTCTAATGCATTTGTTTCACACAACTTGCATGTTGTTGTATGGTGCATTACTGGTTTCCCAGAAATCTGGGTAGCCGTATGTCATCGTCGGTCGAATAACCTGCCTGTATAAAAGTAGTTTATTCTCGATTGAGAGGCGGCTATAACCACAGAAAAATGGATACAGCTGCCGCATAGCCACTTTGGCTTTTGATATTTGAGCTTGAACATGCAAGTTATGCAAAGTGTTGCGCTGAATGATATAACCCAAGTATTTTAGGTTCTATCCGTTCGTTCTGTATCTTGATCATTCCACTAAGGTTTGTGTTGGAACGTAATTTACATCTGAGGACCATATATTCCGTTTTGGAGGTATTAAGCACCAGCTTGTTTTCAATAAGATACGGAATTAGTTCAGTTTCAAGATGGTTTTCAACTTTTTTAAGAGCAAGGTCCGCTGTCTTCGCTGTTTGTACAAGACACACATCGTCTGCGTATAGAGTAGTTAAGAGAGAGCTGTCCGTTGGGAAATCAGCCGTGAATAGCGAGTACAGGGTAGGTGAAATTACCGAGCCTTGCGGTACCCCAGCCTGCGTAATATATGGTACTTCTTCTGAGTTGCCAATTTTAGTGTATAATCTCCTGTCTTTTAAGTACGAGCTTTACCTATCCACCTGTTGAGAGAAATAATCACGCACTATTAGGGCATAATAACCATAACCATATCAAATTGCTAGGAATGTTTGGATTTTGATTGTCTGGATAAAACGCGGCAATGGCTATAATCATATAATTTTTCGTGCAACCGGACGCAAAATAGCATTTTGCAGCCGCAACAGAGGCCGTCCTATACAGTTGAAAGTTCTTCTATCTATTGTTCAATTATATGTATATCAAATTTTAGACCAAACAATTGAAGTTTTGAATATGTTTGTAATTTCCTTTTATTTCATAATAGAGAAATGATAATAATATAAGTAATTAAATGAAAGTCGGTAACTTAAATCAGTAGATTACAGATAACAAAATAAAATTGCTCCCTGTTTACATAAAAAACTACATCCCTTCGTCAAGCGTTTTTCCGTTAACAACTTATCGGTCTATATTTCAAGACAGAAGAACAATTGCTGAGAGATTCGGGCGTATCCGCATCTACAGGGTGAGGCAATGACCGGCCGCCACAAGGCGAGTTTCAGCGATTACAATATAGTGATAGCTAGAAGTTCAATTATAACACTGAATTTAAATTTAAATTACAAGATAATTTAATATGGAGAGCGAATCAGATACTGAAATGAACGTTTCAAGTATATAGACTCATTAGCTTGTAGATCGCGTAGATCGTCAAACAAAATATATAGATTTGTAATTCATCTTGCTGCAGAAAAATTTATCATTTTTTTCCCTAATCCGAACAAATTCAATATTTGAAACTGAATATATCAATATGAGTGTGGTGTGATACTTAAGATTGTGGTAGATCAAATGAACAACTCATCCATGACACATATTACTTTTTCTTATTCAAACGAATTCAAAATTTGCAGCGAAGATGGAAAACAATTACTATTTCTAGAATAAAAAAAAGAGAAAAACGATTTATAAACTATAGTGCGTAAAGACTGTTGTAGTTGATTTTCGTAATAATTCAAACGCGCATTATGTTTGCAACAAAATTAAATGAACAATAATAGTATATTTTCCACTAAATCTAGGAGGAAAAAGATTTATATACAGAGTGGTACCTACAAACTGTTGAAAACATCATTGAATTGAATTTTTGATAACTCTCACTTTTTAGGATTCTCTGCAATACTAATTCATACAGTGTGAGACAAAAAATGGGTATCGATGAATATTCCGAAAATGCGATTTTATTATCAATCATTCTATGTTTAGAAATTTCGACAGCTTAACTCTGCAATTTTGTGTTATTACTTTCAGTTCTGGTACCGGCTATATTCTTAAGGTTATAAAATATACATTTTTGGAGTTAGGGCCAATCAGGATTTCATTGCGTATGAATTTAAATAAAAAGAGGTAAGTATTATACATAGTGTCCTCAATTATATCGACAAGACAGGTATTTAATGTATTATGTCGCTACCCACCATAAAGTTTTGTTTCTGGATAATTGGTAGCATCAGAACAAATTATTCTTCGATCTCACGATGAAAAAATTGAATTTTGTAAAAACCTAACGTCATAAATTTGTGGGTAGACATAATTTTTCTTTTGGTTTTACATATGTGATAGTGTATTACTAGCATAGATGTAATCATCTACATAAATTCAATTTTAAAGAATAATCAGAAAATTAGGAGAGTTTTCAACTTCACCACATCGTATCTAGAAAATTAGTCTTAAAATTGAGTTGGACCTATTAACAATTTCAATCGATAGCCGATAGTGACAACGCTGCAAGAAGTCCATATTGCCTGAAATGTTTCATATATGGATCCTACTTTGTTTTGAAGTATACAAATATACACCAACGGAGCCTACTGTCGATAAGATCGAGTGTTAGGTCTGTTTTTGTTAAAATATAATTAAATACAAACTGATGGTCGAATCCACCACCGTTGTGGGCGATAACAGTAACATTTTTGAATTTCTTACGTAGTGTGAGAAGATGATTCATAAACGGGGAAACGGGGTCATCACATTTTAGTACTTGTAAACGAACGCCACATTTTTTACAAATATCTGCAGAAGACTCAATACAATTATCGAGACATCGGCACTTGTCATCATTTGTTGGGCTCTTTGCCTCTGCAGTTTCCCGGTATCTTCTCGCACCTTTTTATATTCAATATCTTTGTCTACGTAGGCTTTTGCAACAACAAGAGCACGAGGTAAACACAAATTATCTTTATTATTTATCGAAACAATACGGCGTCGCATGGTACATTCTTCGTTAAAAGAATTATACTTTCTGCCGCAACCTTGTCCCTCGGGCATTCGTACCGAAGTAACACCTAAACAGAGAGTTTCCGTATTCAAGCCGGTGGAGTTTGATTGATATATGGCAGAAATTCGATGTCATACATCATCAACCGTCACCTCCGAAGCAGACTTAAAACGCATCCACCCCTGACCTCTTGCAAAGTCTTTGGAACAAAAGGTAAAACCAACTTTATCCGATGCGTTTAGACCTTCTGTTCCTTTCAGAACGATCTGGGTGATTGCATCTTTTATCCACGCCACAGGTTCCGTACCGTTAGGAATATCTTTAATTTTGAACTCTAGGGTACGCCCCTGGACTCCAAAACGGCGAACATTTTTCAAGACGTCTTTGGTGATGTTATATTTAATTAAAGTAGACATTTTTCAAAAAAAGATATAATCAAAAGGTAAAAATCGATAAAAAATTCCAAAAATGTTTCAATCTTACCTGCAACCTTGAAGGACTTGTTGAAAAGTCAAAATCGAAACGAAAATTCCAAAAATCAAATTATCAAAAATTTTCAATCTCACCTCTGTTACTGCTGTAAACTCGGAGGACACGATAATAACTCTCGAAAAATAATGACTCTTATTTATTGAAATTACCTCTGACCCACAATAATGTAACATTTTTTTCACACGTGTATTCGACTTAATGAAATTCAATATCCGCAACATATTTCTTTGAAATAATGTGTAAAAAGAGATAACCTTTGCAACAATGTAACATATTTTTTGCATACATGTATTCAAATTGATAGGAATGAAATTCCATAATAATCAATCAATTTAATTTCAATTTCAAAGGTAAAAATATTTTATTATTGAAAACATATCAATTTTTACAATTACTTGTACTTGTTTTTTTCGACAAAACTTTTGATATTATTTATTCACAATTAAACACTTCGAAAATTTACATTGTAACAGTGTAACATATTTTTGCACACGTCTATTCGACTTAATGAAATTCAATATTTTAACTATAAATTCCAAAACACTTTGCATCCAAAGCTTTCTCTGCTCTGTACATTATGGCCAACATGCTACCGGAGTATATCACAACTGGACATTTTGATGCACCCTGTATATGTTAAAAAAATGTAACTTGCTTCCGTCATCCTATATATTAGATGTTTATCAACGAATGTAAATGAATATGCATTTTTAATATAAATAAGTTGTAAATTTCATGTTATAATCTTAGGTTTTTCTAGTAATTAAATTGTAAATTTTAATAAATTGCTCAAAATTATACATAATTATTCATTATTTGCATTTTCATAGGACATTTACCATAAGTAATGTATATTTTTATACCATTAGAAAGTAGATATTTCAACGAATAGGAAACACACCAAATTTTTCAAAAAAGCAGATATTTTGACGTGAGATTTTTTTGATGGTATGAAAAAATATACATCACTATGGTAAATGTTCTATGAAAATGCAAATAATGAAAAAACTACGCCCTTTTAACGAGGTGTACCTACACCGGTTTTCTATTGTTACCTGAGTTGGAGGATTTAAAAAACACTCTGTATATTTTTTGACTTTTATATTGCAATTTTGAATTTACGTTTTACAATTTAAAAAAAATATATGCTACACATGTTATTGCAAAACATTATCGAATTTACGCTCTTCTGTTGGGCTGGACGGTGTGGGTTGAATACGCCTCAATGGCTACATTACTTGTGGTAATTGTCTGAAAACTTTATAGTCTTTGATCTAGCTCTTCAGGTTTCCAGTTGATACTACCACTGCACCTTGTATGCTCTTCTGTTTTCTTATCAGACAAATTTTTTAATTGATTCATAATGTCTTTATCAACGTAGTTTTTAATAAACTCTTCAATTCAACGTATATCATTTATATAGAGAAATGTCACGTGATCATTTTGGGAAAAGCCTACACTCTTGAAGAATTTTTATCTACAAAAAGATATAACAGGAAATAATTCCCATTAAGAGGAACATACTACCCAGTCTAAATTTCAAAAAATCATATCTTTTAAACGGTTGAAGATTAAGGCTTCATATTGAGGCATATTAAAATACAGGTATTTTTCTAGGTCTGGCTGCATGTACATCAATTGATCTTATACCGTTTTTACGACCTTGAAAATCTTTAAAAATCAATAGTTTTTGAAATCCATGCAGACAGCTCTCACTAATGAAAAAGTGAACACATTACTCGAATTTCAGCTTTTAATTTTCAATCGTTCAGGTGTAGGAATTTTTTAAATCTGCACTCTGCACTACTAGAAACCAGTGTACAGTCTGAGCGAGAATCGCAGCCGCTCCGGCAAAGCAGGCACGTTTCGGATGATCAAACATTATCTTTGTGAAACAAATAAATATCAGGACCCTGTTATCTGTCTCATATTATTAGTTTGATTTTGGACTGTAATTGAAAATATCAATTAATATAGTTTGTAAGAATTTTTTTGTATACAATGTGTCTACGTAAGTTTGCGTCATATGGGTAACTTTTCTATTATTCAGTTTTCGAAAAGAATTTATTCTTTATAAAAAGTTCTGCATGGTTCAAAATATAAAATGCAACCATCAGATATCAAAATTTACCAGTCGTATACGAGGTTTGTCAAAAAATGTGATTTTTGCCAAAGAGTAAAGTACCTTTATTTTTGACAATTTCGAAAATTATTATAAAGAAAAGATGTTTAGGGCCGGTTTTACAATAGTGGTATAAACTCGGAGTAAGCTTACTCTCGGTATAAGTTGTAATCTAGCGTTTTACAAAGCGAGTATAAGTTTGACAGTGGAAAAAGATTCTCGAAAAGACTAGAATAAGTTATACCGTCGTCAAACAGACAGATATGTCGATTACAAAAGTGACATAAGTAAAATTATGTCTGATGAAAGCGAAAGAGAAATTGTTGTAGCAATTTTAATGCAACCGAAATGGAAATATCTTCTTCATCGGAAGATACAAATATTGGAAGATCATTCAAAATCATTTTAAAATAATAAATATACTCTCTCAACGAAGAAAAATATCACAGATATGGCATCTTCTTTAAAAATAGTTCCCGTTAAGTTCAGGAAAAAACTGGAAAGCAGTGTCCTTAGGTTTAGAACATCAATAAGGAAATCAGCTTAGCACTGGACGAAAAGTGATATCACAGTAGCGGAAAAAATAATAAGATTCCAAAAAGACGTAAAAAATAATCTCAACCATATATTTGGAATGCATGACTACTGTGAATTATATTTTTGCGATAAAAATGTAAGTGAAGAAAATTTGGTTCCACTTATCATTAGTTATGGATTAAAAACTGACGTAGACAACTGTTTAAAAAGAGTTCTGGAAAATGCCTCTTCTTTCTTATTAAATAAAAATAATAATTGCGCCGAACAGTTTAATAGTCTGGTAAACAAATACGTAGGTGGGAAGAGAATTAATTATTGTTTTAAATCTTCTTACCAAACAAGATGTAAATTAGCTGCTGTTTCCTATAATTACAAAGAAAAATATGTTGAAGAAATAATAAAATTTAGTGGAATGCCTTATGGGAAATACACCAAGCAGTTGATGTAGAGAAAATAAGTTGGTAGGCTTAAACACTATTCAATGGAAAAGAAAAAGGGATATAGAACTAAGACAATAACAAAAACTGCTAGTCCAGATGAGGATTATGGAGATACCAAACAACCCATTACAGAAGAAGAAAGAAGATCCCGTCGAGAAAAATACTTCAACTCTTTCGAAAAAACTTCAGACGAGATTAAGCAAATTGAAAGGCTTACAGTGGGACAAAACAATAATCTTTTATGGCAGCAAGAACGTGTATATAGAATAACGGCATCATCTTTTGGAAGAATATGTAGAATGAAGCAATCAACAAACCCTTTAAATACGGTGAAAAATATGCTGCATTTATTTTTTATTTTTTTTAACTTTCAACTCTCTTACAAACCCTATAAATGTAGGTACGCTAATGCGTTTGATACTTTCCAATATAAACATTATTCCTAATTCTTATATATATATATATATATATATATATATATAAGAAGTGAAGGGTAGTCTTTGCTGACTAGTTAGAAATAACTTCCAGTGATATTTTTTAGGGAGTGCAGCAATAAAACGTAAACGTGTACTCTTTTAAGTATTTAATCCAAGCTTTCGAGTGAATTTTTACCCATCATCAGGGAAGCTACATAAAAATATATTGTTAGATTTTTTCAACACATTTTTTTTTTAATTAAGTTTCTTATACTTACAAACTTATTGAGATTAAACGTGGAGATAACAAAATTAAAAACATAGATGGCCATCAGTAACATTAAAAAACTACGTCTATTAAATATATTATCACATTTTATTACTTAAAATAACTATTTAAAATTAACGTTAATTATGTTGAGTAAGGTTATCAACCACGTGCTTGAAATCTCAACTTCACAATGACATATAGTTTGTGGAGTCAATTATTATAGTTTCTTCGCCATCTGGCCTGTACCTATAGCACAACCAGCTAATGGCTTGAATTTAATATCATCTTGAATACAATTTTAATTTAAGGTTATGAAAAGAAGAAGAAAAATGGACTTTTTTTGTAAAATTTAGTTAGAGGAAAATATGAGCGATCAGGACCACTCCTACATATATATATATAGCGGATTTATCTACAGCTGTTGCCGTTTCTCCGTCCCCAATTTCCATTTTTTCTGTCGAAAACCTCGTCTTCTTCTAAATCCCTCATGGTCATCGCTTGGTTAACATCATCTCGCCAGCTCCTTCTTGGCCGACCTCTCTTTCTTTTTTCGAGTGGTATCCATTCGAGAACCTTTCTGGGCCATCTGTTCGCGTTCATCCGTTTTACATGCCCGAACCAAGTTAGCTGTCGTTTTTCTATGTCTTCATGTATGTTTCTCTCCATCTGCATCTGCATTCGGATGTCGTCATTCCTAACTCTTTCAAGTCTTGATCTCCCACAACTCCTTCTTAAGAAATCCATTTCAGTTGCCATTAGTTTATTTTTATTGGTCTTTGAGACCTCCCAAATATCTTATCCATAAAGGGTTACACTTTGGACTAAGCTTCTATATATATGTTTCTTTGTAGCTCTAGTAATCCCTTCATTCCAGAGAATGGAGTTCAATGTCCTCGTTACTGCTCTACCTTTATTAATTCTTTCTTGGATTTCGTTTTCACTGTTGCCTTTTTTATTAAATATTATTCCAAGATATTTACTAAATTTTGTTCCTTTTATTATATCAGTTTCCATGGTTAGATCATTTACCGCTTCATTGCCCACTATAAGGTATTCGCATTTCGAGATATTCATCTGAAGGCCTGCCGTCTCGTATTCTTCTTTGAGTTTTCTGATCATATAACTAAGATCATCTTCGTCTTCAGCCATTACTGTCTGGTCGTCTGCAAAAAACAATGTAAATAGTGTATCGTCTCCTATTTGTAGGCCCATGGTTTTGCATTTTTTTACCCATTTCACAAGAGCTCTATCTATTTTATTTTTTTATTTTATTTTATCCTTAATACAATATCCAACGGGACACGCCCAATTCCAGGATAAGGTGACAAACACAAATATGTTCTACATAACAAAATCTATGATATACAAAATTACAAACTAACAATGTTATAATGTTATAACCCCACTATGAGAATTAGATTTAAGCAGTTAAAAATGCACGTTTAATTGTGGACAATTGACAGTTTAAAATATCTATTTTTGTTTCGATAATTGAATAGTTATAAATCATCTTATATAAAGGAGACGACTTATATACGTTTGTCCTGTAATTGTTCTGATAAAATAACTGGTTTTGACGAGAGTTGACTCTAGGAACACGAAGATATAATAAATTATTAATATAAATGCAGTCAACCTTATAATTGATAATTTTAAACAAAAATATTACAGAATGCATTACTCGTCTTTTAATTAGGCTCTGTGCGTGAAAGCGGTCATAAAAGTATTCCTGATCGATACCTCTTGCTGGATAAACACCATCTATCATGAAGCAAGCTGATTTGAAAAATCGTCTTTGAATACGTTCCAGTAACGTTATGTGATTATTATATATAGGACTCCAAATTACATTTCCATATTTAAGTTTGGATCTTACAAATGTCGAAAATAACAAGAACATAGTCGAAAAACTTTTAAACAGTTTCATGTTTCTAATTACAAAACCAAGCATTTTGTATGAGGCTGCAGAGAGTTTTTCAAAATGTGCGACAAAAGTCAGTTTGGAGTCAAAGTAAACACCAAGATCCCTTATTAAATTGGGGCGAGCTAACACGGTATTGTGCAGTTGATAATCAAATCTTATTGAGTTGTCTGTTCTATGGAAAGACATGATGTTGCATTTACTGGCATTTAAGGGTAGTTCGTTTTCTTTGCACCATTTGTCTAATAGGTTTATATTATTTTGAAGTGTAATACAATCATGTAAACTGTCAATGACAGAAATAAATTTGAAATCGTCCGCAAATATTAGACCCGTTGCTTCAATTTCATCGATAATATCATTAATAAAAAGTATAAAGAGGAGTGGTCCCAAGACAGAGCCCTGAGGAACACCAGATGTTTGAATGAATACTACAGACTTATGACCAAGGCATTGAACAAACTGGGGGCGGTTGGAAAGGTACGACTTAATTAGATTTATTAATGAGAGGTGAAGACCAATACTGTCTAATTTGCGAATTAAAAGTTTGTGATTAATCCTATCAAAAGCTTTAGAAAAGTCAGTGTAGACGACGTCTATCTGTTTTCTCCTATCTAGAGCCTCAGAAATCATTTGTGTCTTACAAAACAAGTTGGTTATTGTGGACCGTCCTACAACAAAACCGTGTTGATTTGGTATAATAATATTACGTAACTGAAAGGTTATACGGTTGTGGATAACTGTTTCAAATACTTTAGAAAAATTATTTAAAATAGTTATAGGACGGTAGTTGGAAATATCACTTTTGTTCCCTTTTTTAAATATAGGACAGATATATGAAGATTTCCAGCAGTCTGGAAAATGACTGGTTTTCAAAATGATGTTAAAAATGACCGTTAATGGTTTAGATAAAACTTGAGCACAATCTCTAATTATAAAGGCGGGAATATTATCAGTACCAGCTGTTGGTTTGGGCTTCAGTTTTTTCAATGCAACAAGTACCTCTTCCTCAGTGATGTAAGATATATTGATTGTAGTATTGTTAGTTAGTTTGTTAACAAAGTTTGTGTCATTAGGTATCGTGTAGTTGTTTGAGAAAAATTCGGCAAATCCATTGACTATGTCTTCAGCTTTATTTAGTGATCTGTCATCAAATGCCATCGTGCTAGGTATTGAGGAGGTACTATTTTTTTGTGAGCTAATAAAAGACCAAAATTATTTTGGTTCGTTTTTAATATTTTGTTCGGTAACTTTCACAAAATTATCATAGGCAATTTTAACTTTTAATTTAAGATCGCTTCTACATTTGGAAAAGTTAATGTAGTCAGTATTGTTTTTACTGGATTTATATTTTTTCCATAATTTATATTTCTTAACTGTGGTCTTAATGATGTCAGAATTATACCATTGAGGGTAGTGTTTTTTGCAGTGTTTTTTCTTGGGGACATGTATTTCAAAAATGTCATTCAATTGCTGGTATAAATAGCTTATAGCATTGTCTACATTATCGAATGAATTGATATTAGTTAAGTCCGTTTCTAACATGCATCGATATAGGCATGGAAAGTTAGCTTTTTTAAAGTTGAATCCGGTTGTTGATGTGGGAGATAAGTAGTTTTGCCGTTCAAAGGGTAGATATATCGTTAGTGCTGGGTGATGAAAATTGGTTGTTAATAACACATCTGTTGCTTTTTCTACGTTGCAAGGAGAAACATTTGATAGAACTAAGTCAAGAAGCCGGCCATTATCATTGAGTACAGCGTTAAATTGGTCAAGAGCATAAAAATTTCGAAAATTTATAAAAGTTTCAAGTTTTTTTGATGGCTTTACTAAAGGTGCGTTTCTATAGGATGCATATTCTGTTATATTAAAATCACCTATAATTAACAAATTGTTACCATACAAATTATTTAAAGATATGATACCGTCCGTAAAACATTCAAAGTCAATGTCGGAGATGTAAGGAGGAATATATATTGTTAAGATGAACAGATAAATGCCTTTGTATTTAAATTTTACCGAGATGATGTCAATATTAGGTAAATCCAGGAATACTGAGATATGTCCTAAATTGTTAAGAGAGGCTGATAGTTCTTTCCTTAAAGCTAATAAACAACCTCCACCTCTAGTGTTGTTTGTTAGATGGTATGGTCTATCCGACCTGAATACATCAAAATCGTGAGTGTTGATAAATTCTGAGTTATTTATTGAGTCAGTTAACCAAGTTTCAGTGAAGGCAAGTACATCATATTGTATGGCCGTTGATGAGCTGATAAGCAGATCGTGTGTTTTTGTTCTCATACCCTGTACATTTTGATAATAAATAGTGAGCTCATGATTTTGTGAAGAATTAGAAACAGGTTTTAAATTTGGTTGCTATATAGAGGATAAAATGTTTGATTTAAATTTAGAAAGAGTTTCTTTAAAAATATGACAGTTACTATCTAAAGCCGTATGATTTGCTGGAACTGGATTATTTGTGCTTTTGTTAAAATTATGGCAGTTTATGCAGTATTCGCTTGTTTTAGGACAATCTTTAAGTTGATGATTTTGTGCACATATTGGACAAACAAATATAGTAGATTTGCAAGCTTTTGATAGATGATGATATCCACTGCATTTAAAACATCGTCTCAGTTCAATAGCCTCAAAAACATCACAATAGTCATAACCAACAAAGAGTTTTTTTTGTAACATAATTTTTTTATACGTAGGAATATCACTCTGAACTACTGCCTGATGAAGCCTATCGTTTTTCTTTAAAGGAACATTAGAAATAATTTTAAGGTCACCAGTTATTTCATTTTTATTTTGAGATTTTAAGCGATTAACAAGCTCATCATCCGACAGTTTTTCAGACATCCCAACAATCTTAAATCTAGGATTTAGTATTGGAATTTCTTTAATAGTATAATTATCCGCAAGTTTTTCTTCGGCCATCTTTTTGAATTTGCTGCAGTCTTCGGATTTTCCACAACTCACCATAAGTCCTCCATCTTTAACATTGATTATTTTTGAGAGACTGATATTGGAAGATACCGGATTGATGTTTTTAACCATATCGTTCTTTGTAGTAATAGAATCTTGCTTAATCTTGGGCTTGATGATATAGGATGGTTGTTTTTGCAAAATTTGTGAAAAAGAAGGTTGTAGACATTGGTTGTATGAAACATTTGAGCAACTTGAAGCTGAGGGCTGAATTTGTGGTAACACTTTTTGATTGAGTTCTACTTTTAAGGCATCTATAATTTCAGATTTGAATAAAGACAACTCCTCAACTTTTTCTTCAATTTTGGATTGAATTAGCTTTTTTATTTTGTCAATGGAATTATTAATTGCTGCTAGCTGATCGCAATTATCCTTCATAGTTGTTTTCTCAATGATATCACTTTTTTTTTTACAATGATCGCAAAGGAAGAAAAGGTTTTTACTTTTAGAAAGCATGGAAAATTCTACGTTGGTCAATCCGAGACATGAATAATGGAACCATTTTGAGCAAACACCTTCGCATCCCACAAAGCCCTCATTCTTATTTAATTTACACTTCGCACATTTTTCTGAACCACCCATCTTTATAGAATGGGTTCCGCCACTGGTAAGTAATAATTAGGCATTACCAAAAAAAGTTCTATTGAAACTAGATTTAGATAAGACGGATGTCAGTGGATCCGGAAGCAAATTCTTGCAAATAGCCAAACTAGTATCTTCTAGTATGTGTATGTGTATGTGTGTTTGTTTGGGGTAACATTCACTGAGACCTAAAAGGTCTATTGTGCCCCCTTACTTCTACTTAGTTTCTGAGGAGAGTCTCTGAAACTAGTAGTTCCTTTAGTCCTATTTCCCGGAGGAATTTTAGGATATCTGCAGGCTTCAGCTTAGGTAAATGTTCCTCTTCTATCCAGTAATCTCCCAGGTACTGTGCTCTAGGATTCTGGAGTGCTGTGCAGTTGGAAAGTAGATGGATGGAGGTTTCTTCTTCCATGCCACAGTATCTGCATTCTTCTTCCTCCACTAATTTGAGCTTTTTCAGGTGCCCATTCAGGCGACAATGTCCCGTTAGGATCCCTGTTAAAACTCTTAGTGCGGTCTTGCTTTGACTTATGCATTCATTTGATCTCCTTTGGTTGTAGTCACCCAGGAGAATCTTTGATTGTCTAAGCCCTACTAGATCTTTCCAATGTTCAGATCTTCTCTTTCTTTCGGCTTCGCCTATTTCTTCCAATATTACATTGGGGCTGATTCCGCAAAAAGGTTCAGGCCCCCAGAAGGGTATTTCCGACCCCCTCTTTGCTAGTTCATCTGCTATTTCATTTCCTTCTAATCCAGTGTGTCCTGGAATCCATAGTAGAGTAACTATATTGTTCTCGCCTAATTCATTTAGTTTATCTTCTAGTAAGTAAATAGATGAAATTATTACTCACATGAATAAACACTATTAACTGTGCACTTGTATAACAAAATTATAATTTTTACTTAATAAAAAAACCAAGGTTTTTTGATTTCTTTGCAGAGCGATAAATTAACCAACTGTATTGGGACCATTGGCGTACCGAAATCTAAGTATATTTTAAATAGCGTAGGAGACAAACAGCAGCCTTGTCTTAGTCCTTTTGTGGTATTGAATGAGGTGGTAGCTTCATTTCCTATTTTAATTCTGGTAGAGTTATTCTGATAATAGTTTTGTGTGGCCCGAATTAAATCCTGATTGATTTCCAAATTTTCCATCTCCTTCCATAATCTTGAGATAGGTACGCTGTCGTAGGCTTTTTCCAGATCTATTAGAGCTACGTGGGTTTCTCTGTTTCGTTGTACTCTCTTCTCTAAAGTTATTTTGAGTGTAAAAGCATTATCCACCGTCGATCGTCCAGCTCTAAAACCTGCCTGTTCTTCTGGTTGTTCTTCTGATTTATATTTTTTTAAATTAAATTTCATTATTTTCCATGATTTTTGAAAATACCTATTCAACCCTTTTGAAAATCGCTTTAACCAATGTGTTTAATATTTTACGTGATAAAGAAGATCCTTCTTACTTACATTATTTTTTTAATCATTTTTTAAATACTAAGACCAGTTATAGAATTTTGGATATTTATAAAATGCAATAGGTACGTAATGGTTATTAAAAATCGGGATTTTGCATGGTTCCTCAAAACATAAAATATCCATTTAGTGGCATAACAGATAGGACTGATGCTGCCGCTGCCGGTCGCCGCGCTGGTAATATAATATGTTTACTCAGCGAAATCTAAAAGCGAAATGAGAGATTTTGCGACGCATTTTTAAACTGACTGTACACGACGAATGGCTGTACAGTAACTTGTATTCTCTATCCTCTTTTGAACTTTGCGTGTTTTTCCAACACTGAATTTCATCCCAGGTACTATGTTCCTCTTAACTATCTTAAAGTCACGTGTTTGTTTTGCACACGGTGGGAAGACACAAATAAATAAGCAAACGCAAGCCAGAAGAGAGTAGTATTTGCTAGCGGCAGCAGCCTAAAATACAAATCGACGTTGGGAAGCACAATCCGCTATCTTTCGAAATTGAGGAAAATTGATAAGGGTAAGTGATTTTCGATTTATATATTTACCGCTGCAATAAGAGTAGTTTTTGCTGTAAATGATTCCGTGTTTTCAATCATCATCAAATTTGATTTCTTTATAGATGGACCTTACCAAACTTAATTCGGTGTCTCTTATAGAGAAAAAAACAGTTGTGAAACTGACAGAGTTACCTAAGGATACACCGTTGCAAATAACAGCAGGATGAATAGTGAAGACGAAATTTGGGGAGGCAGTGCTGCTTCAACTCAAAGATAGAGCGGTATTCCTACCCCAAAGGGTGACCGAAACATACCGGCCGCACGTAGCGGAGTTCAGCAGCCTAAAATGCAGTCTGAAATACAGAGGACAAATCGACGTTGGTAAGCCCAATCCGCTAACATCTTTCGAAATCGAAAAAAATATTCATCAATGATTTGAATAAATAGTTAAGTGAATGTGTTTGTTTTCTTCCCACATTTGACGTGACAACGTGACATCCACAGGGTGGGAGGTGAATAAACAAAAGTGGAAAATATGTATGGAGGATCATATGCTGTAGGAACTGCAAAATAAAAATATCATTTTTTTAAATTGCGTTTATTATACCTTTTCATATAATATAATCAGGATGACTGACATAACAATAACAAAATGCATTATTACAATTACAATTAAAAGTAAAGTTAACGCCTTGCATGTGCGATTCTTGACCTAGCTCCGCCGACGTTGGCATACTCTCCTCGCACCGAAAATGTTCCCCACAAGGCACAGATTTTGGCTGCTTCTCTTTCTTCGAGGTAAGTAATGACTGGAGATTTGACAGGCATTTTTTCATTCCTATCTGTCTTCATCACCGTCTGTGTCTTCACAGCTCAAACAAGTTATGAAATAACTATTGTCTTCACAATCACAATAACTTGTCTTATTTTCGTACAATCTGCAACTCGAACAATAATATCAACACATTTAGAAGCACCTGAAAAGACTAAATAATGCACAACTTAAAAGTCTATTGAAGAGGCCAGGCAAAGCTACTCGGCTCGGTTCGTCTCGGCTTCGACTCATATCTTTTTCTTCCAATCACCATCACAATATGCTTGGCTCGCGCACTCTGCTAAACATCGCATATTGTGATAGCGTGACGTTTGATGTGACAACGTGACATTTGACGTGTCAACGTGACGTTTTATGTGATAGCGTGACGTTTGATGTGACAACGTGACATTTGACATGACAACGTGACGTTTGACGTGATAGCGTGACGTTTGATGTGATAGCGTGACGTTTGGCGTTTCACGTGTGACGTTTGACATGACAACGTGACGTTTGACGTGATAGCGTGACGTTTGATGAGATAGCGTGACGTTTGATGTGACAACGTGACATTTGAAGTGATAACGAATAGTTAATGCCTTTTGACGTTTGACATTTGACAACAACGTGACGTTTGACGTGATAGCGTGACGTTTGATGTGACAACGTGACGGTTGGCGTTTCACGTGTGACGTTTGACATGACAACGTGACGTTTAACGTGATAGCGTGACGTTTGATGTGACAACGTGAAATTTGACGTGCCAGTATATGTAATCCATGTATAAAAGATAAAAGATTTATGAATTATAATTAAAACAATAAATGTTAGTTTCCTTTTTAAATTGTTGAAGACCACCCCGTATATCACTCTTACTTTTTATCTGCCCTGTATATAATAGTTAATGCCTTTCGAGCATGTTACTTTTGATCTACTCTGTATAAGGCCTTTCGAGCAAATTACTTTTGATCCATAATAGCAGTTCTATGGTCGTCATTTGTTACAGTTGGTCACTTGTCATCTGTCACGGTCACTTGTCACAGTTCTATGGTCACTTGTCATATGTCACAGTTCTATGGTCACTTGTTATCTGTCAGTTCTATGGTCGTCATTTGTCACTGTTTGGTTACTTGTCATATGTCACAGTTCTATGGTCACTAGCTAAGGTCTGAAAACGTCAAAATTTACTCAAAAAGTGGTGGGGGTAAATCACCAATCACAACGCGGCGGGATGCGCATGCTCGAACGTCTATTATATACAGGGTGAGTAACAAGCCTGCTCGAAAGGCATTACTGTATACAGGGTGGAGTACTGCTCGAAAGGCCTTATTATATACAGAGTGAGTAACCGTCTTACGTGAATCATAAAGGCATTAACATCTATTATATACAGGGTGAGTAACATGCATGCTCGTAATGCCTTAACTATTATATATAGGGTGGATCAAGAGTAACATGCTCGAAAGGCCTTAACGACTTACGTGAATCATAAAGGCATTAACATATATTATATACAGGGTGGATCAAAAGTAACATGCATGCTCGAAATGCCTTAACGAATATATACAGGGTGGATCAAAAGTAACATGCATGCTCGAAAGGCCTTAATTATTATATACACGGTGGATAAAAAGTAGCATGCATGCTCGAAGGGGATTAACATCTATTTTATACAGGGCGGATCAAAAGTAACATGCATGCTCAAAAGACATTATCTATTATATACAGGGCGAGTAACATGCATGAAAGGCCTTAACTATTATATACAGGGTGGATCAAAAGTAACATACTCGAAAAGCCTTAACTATTATATACAGGGTGGATCGAAAGTAACATGCATGCTCGAAATGCCTTAACGAATATATACAGGGTGGATCAAAAGTAACATGCATGCTCGAAAGGCCTTAACTATTATATACACGGTGGATAAAAAGTAGCATGCATGCTCGAAGGGGATTAACATCTATTTTATACAGGGCGGATCAAAAGTAACATGCATGCTCAAAAGACATTATCTATTATATACAGGGCGAGTAACATGCATGAAAGGCCTTAACTATTATATACAGGGTGGATCAAAAGTAACATGCTCGAAAGGCATTAACTATTATGTACAGGGTGGATCAAAAGTAACATTCATGATAGACGAAGTAACACAACTTTGACTTTATAAAAGTATACAAATTCTCTAAGAGCGTTGTTCAACATATCGTTTGGTGTTATGGAACAAAATGCATATAAAATTTGTAAATTTTCTGCGATCAGGTTTGTTAAAAAATTCTGAAAATTGCTGCCAACCTCAAAACGTCAAACGTTACTTTACCATGTCAAACATCACGGTTCAGTGTGCGGAGATGAGCGCTATTATAATTCAACTTTGGAAGAGTACAGACATCGATTGGTGAATAAAGATATTTCTCGGAAAGCGAGGTTATGAAGCAAATAGAAAATCATAGTTTATCGGATGGAGAAGAAGTGAATCAACAGACGTGGAGCAGACTTCGTATAAGCTGGTTGTCTATAGCCTGCAGACAATTACCGCAAATTACTTATCCATTAAGACGTATCCAACCTACACCATGTTCAACAAAATAGAAGAGAATTTAAAAAATGAAATCGAAAATGCGAGGGGTAAACCGCTGACCCAAATGGTGTACACTAATGCCCAATTTGGGCATTACTCTTAATTTTAATGCACTAATGCCTACTAATTCCCACTAATGCCTACTAATGCCCACTAATGCCTAGTAATTCCTGTGACTGTTACCTATAAATGATTAATTACTATCCTCGCTCGAAGAACCAAATTAAAGATGATCGGCTTTTGACAGACTTTTATTATTCTGACAATTACTAAAACTAAAAAAAAAACACCTAGATACAAGATATAAGGGGTGTTTTTAAAATAAACTTCTCAATAAAACTGTTCTCTTCCACAAATCTTCCCCCAGTAATTGGCTATTGGCAGAAGGCAATTACTCCACATCTAGTACGATAAGCTTGGATACAGGTCTCTTTAATAAGGTGTGGGTACTGGTTTTCACATCAACTACTCGGATTTTTCCATCTTTCGCTGGATAAACTTGCGACACCTTGCCCTTTTGCCAATTATTCCGAGCTCCATTGGGATCAACCAATACTACAAGGTCACCAATTTTTATTGGTTTGTTGTTGGTATACCATTTCGAACGACGTATCAAAGATGGTACGTATTCGTGTATCCATCTCGTCCAAAAATAATCGGCTAATCTTTGTGCTGCTCGCCAGGATGACATGAGATGTAGATCAGCTTCCGCAGTAACTGTATAAGGAACGGCTTCATAGGAAGGTCCAATAAGAAAGTGATTTGGGGTGAGAGCCTCTGGATCCAAATGATCTGTTGATACGTGAGTCAGAGGTCTCGAATTCACAATGTTTTCGCACTCTACTAGTAAAGTACGTAATACGTTGTCGGTAGGGTATTTGCTTTTTAAAATTTCACGTAATACCTTTTTTACACACTGTATTAATCGCTCCCAACTACCTCCCATATTTGGAGCCATAGCTGGGTTGAACAAAAACTTAATTTTTTTCATAGAACAAAATGTTATAATTTCATTTTTGTTTAACTTTTCAAATTCTAGGGCTAATTCTCTATCAGCACCATGAAAATTAGAACCATTGTCACAGTAAATTTCTTGAGGAAAGCCTCTTCTGCAACCAAATTGTCTTAGTACATTTATGAATTCGTTAGTACTTAAATCATAAGCAAGCTCTAAATGAATGGCTCTAGTAGCCATACATGAAAAAATTACACCGTATCTCTTTTCGTGAGATCTTTTCACTTTAACTTCTATAGGTCCAAAGTAATCCACACCGGTTTTAATAAAGGGTCTGATAGTGGGTTCTACCCTACATGAAGGAAGCTGTCCCATTAAAGGAACGGTAGGTTTACCTTTTTTTATTTTACAATATTGACAATTTCTTTTCATATTTTTGACTGTTTGTCTCAATTTAAATATCCAATATTTTTGTCTGATACTATTTATAACAGTTTCCTGTCCTAAGTGACAAAATTGTTCATGATAGTTATGTATAAGTAATTTGGTGATGATATGTGAAGGGTCTAAAATAATTGGTTTGGTTGTTAATATGTCAAGAGAAGAATTGTCGAGTCTACCACCAAGCTTAATAAGACCATCTTCGTCTGAATAAACTGGTGTTAAGGTGAACAGTTTCGAGGAAGGGGGTATGGGCTTACCATTTTTTAATAATTTGAATTCATTCGGAAACAACTGCAATTGGGCCTTTTGTAGAAGTAATTTTTCAGCTCTACTCAGTTCGTCAACCTGTAGTACTTCTGGAATTTTTCTTTTTTCACGTATTATTCTAATAAATCTTAGAATATAAGCGGTCGATCGCAGTAATCTATTCCATTTGGAAAATCTTGTAGGTTGAGGCAGTGCTTCGTCTAAATTGTTATGAGATGTAATCAGAAGAACAACATTGTCTTCTACTCGTCTAATTTCGAGTACGTCCCGATCTATTCGGTGATCCCTACGTTGAACAGGCCATTCTTGTGACGGAGAATACAAAAATGTCGGTCCCTTGATCCATCTCGAATTCTCATGCAAAATTGTTGCATTAACTCGTTTAGTTGCTTCATCCGCTACATTCTCTTTCGAAGGAACATACCGCCATTCGGATACATCGGTCAATTCTTGTATCTCACCAATTCGTTGTGATACAAAAACTTTAAAACGTCTTGCTTCAGAACGAAGCCAATGAAGAACTGTATAGGAGTCGCTCCAGTAGGTGAGGGTTGATATTTTGAGATTTAGACTGTCTCTCAAAAGTTTACCAAGTTTGGCAGCCACTAACGCAGCCTGTAGTTCCAGACGCGGTATAGATATCGGTTTTACAGGTGCCACTCGCGTTTTGGCACAAACGAAACTTATTTGTACTTCTTGATCAGTTTGTACTCTTAAATATGCTACAGCACAATAAGATCTTTCGGATGCATCACAAAATATGTGTAGTTGCACATCATTTTCGTCGTAGTCCAGTGTAAAGTATTTGCGATTGATTTGAAATTTGTACATCTGTTTAAGATCTCTTATCCAATTCTCCCATTCACAGTAAAGATTTTCTGGAATCTCGTCATCCCAACCAATATGGGCTCTCCATAGATCTTGGAGTAATATTTTTCCTTGAATTAAAAAATTAGCTAAAAATCCTAGAGGATCGAACACGGACATAATGACTTTTAAAATATCTCGTTTTGTTGGTCGTCTAGCTAAAGTTAAAATTTCTTTATCAACTTTGTAAAATTTTGTCTTATATTCAAAGGAGTCCTTCTCTGGATCCCAATAAACTCCCAGAATTTTCTCTGAAGCAGTGGCTACCTCTCCTTTTAAAGTTTTAATGCCACTTGCTACTAAATCAGGCTGAATAGAAGCTAAAATATCTTGAGTATTTGATATCCAATTACATATAACGAATCCCCCTTGTTGGTGTACATAAATGATATCGTTAACAAGTTGGATAGCTTCCGATAGACTGTCTGCCCCTCCCAAATAGTCGTCCATATAGTGCTGTTCAACTATACACTTAACCGCTTCAGGAAATTGTTTCTGAAAATCCAAAGCATTGCGGTTTTTTGCTTCTTGTGCAAGACATGGTCCACAACTGGAACCAAAAAATACAACACCAATTTCATAAGTGTCGGGTTCTCTATCCCGATCCATTCCTCTCCATAATAGTCTTTGTGCACAACAGTCTTCAGATCTAACACGAACTTGCAAGAACATTTCGCGTATATCGGCAGTGAAGGCATATTTTTTAATTCTAAAATTCAACAAAATATTAAAAAGAGAATTGTATAAATCAGGGCCAGTGAGTAAGTTATCGTTCAAGCTAACATGATGGCTCTTAGCTGCTGCATCAAACACAATTCTCAACTTCTGTGGTTTGTTGGGGTTCACCGTCCCAAAATGTGGCAAATACCACGTTCGATCCGACTTCTGTTGGGCTTCCTTAGGCGATAACTTACGTATATACCCTTTTTCTTCCAATTCTAAAAATTTTTTAACATAAATTTCACCATACTTTTCGTCTCTGTCCATTTTTCTTTCCGTAGATAGTAGTCGTCGGAATGCATTTTCCCTACTTTCAGGTAAAATAATATTAGGATTCTTCCATAAAAGTCCTGTCTCATATCTATCACCCACTCGTCTCATAGTTTCGTTAAGGATAGACTCGGCACGTCTGTCTTCGGGAGAAATGGATTTATTTCTTCGCCCCGGGACCTCATCTAATTTCCACATTTCTTTAACTAAACCATGTAGGATATCTAAATCGTCTTTAATGTCTCGTATAATGTCAGTATGATCATTTTTGTCTGATATGTGTATGTGATTTACGTACTGTGTGTTTCTATAAGTATCTAGTAAATTACCATGAACAACCCAACCAAGTAACGTTTTGCTTACTGCTGGACCCTTCCAAGGACCTGATATTAATTTCCTATTTACTAAAAGTGGCCAGTTATCTTGCCCAATAATGATTTTTGGTTGTGCATTTGTCATAGACATAACATGTTCATTAATATAAGGGTATTTCTGTTTCAATGCTTCAGCATCTACTGTTTGAAACGGTAACGAAAGTTTTATAGTGCGAACATGTCTCAACTGAAAACTTTGCTTTGCATTTATCCCTCTTATTGTAAAACTAACAACTTCCGAATCACTTTCTTCTTGAGTGAAGTCATTATTTGTCCATTGTATAGATAGCGGTTGATTTGGACCGGAAAGTTTGAGTTTTACACTAAGATCTGTGTCTATTAAACTGATAGTAGAAGCATCATCTAACAAAGCATAAGTTTCCAGATTAATTGATCCATGTTGCACTACAACTGGAATAATTTTCAAAAGAACACATTTGCTATCTGATATGTGACAATTGGTTGCAGAGGACTCACCTTTTGTTACCAGAGACTCATTTAATTCTAACGAATTGTTCCCTGATTCACCTGCTTGTTCGACAATATTAGCATCGTGTTTATGAAGTAAAACATGATGTAATTTCTGGCAATTTTTTATACCGCATGGACGTTTCTTGCGACATAATTTAACATTGTGAAAGGGATTCAGACAGGAAAAACAAATCCTATTTGCTGTGACAAGATTCCACCTCTCATTCACTGAAAAGGCATTAAATTTAGGACAAGTAATCAATTGAGGTTTTGACGTTTGCCTTATCTTTGGTTATGAGAGTAGTTCCGTATCTGACATTTTTGGAGCTACTTTTAGGATAACTTCTTTTTTCTAGCTTATCAAAATCAGGTGATTTGCTAGTCTGAACTTGGCATAAAACAGCGGATTTTCTGACAAGCCAGTGAGCAAACTCTAAAATTTTGAATTTAGGACTAACTTTTGAGACATGCTCAATCCATTGAATCTTATATGAAATCGGAAGTTTATTGAGTAATTCATTTAGCAGTAATGGATTATGAAGGTGATCTTCCTCATTAAGCGATTGCACTGTGGCTACAAAGTTGTTTACTTCATCAGCAAAATCTATAATTTGATCAACTTGTTCCGTCTTTAGATTGGTAAATTGTTTCAAATTGGTAAGTAGTAATGAAATTATTTGTTCAGGTCTGCCGTATCTAGACTGCAATAAATCAATAACCTTCTCAACATTATGGGGTATAATCAACAAAGACTGACATACTTTCTTGGCATTCCCTTTTAAGCATTTTTGCAGTCTACATAGGTTTTCCTCATTACTGAATTGACAAATTTCATTAGAACTTCTATATTGTTGTAAAAAATTTGGCCAATCTATAGGATTACCGTCAAAGTACGGTAAATCCTTCGGTAGGGATTGTCTAGTTAATAATTTAGTTATTAGCGGAGATGCTGTTTCTAATGGAGGATTGGTAGTTGGGAGCAAATTAGGTATACTAGTGTGTGAATTAACATACCGCTGCGGCATATCTTCGTCTTTCTGCACGGGATCCCAAGGGCTTCCACCATGATCCAACCAATTTTTCACATTTGGTTTCTCTGACTCACATACCGACAAAACCTCAAATCCAGATATTTCTGACATTTTATCATCTTCCAACTTTGCAATGTTTAATGCAAATTGTAGATCTAGTAACTCCTGCTCGTGTTCCAATTCCCTTTTTCTTATGGCATACTGCATTTCTGTCAGTCTTATTTTGGAAGCAGTAGTACTAGTTCTGCTTTTTGCTGAACATATGGATTTCCGTAGATTGTTTTTCGTCTCGGTAGCCGATGTCTCTGCATTTGGTTCCTTTTCTCGTAGAATCTCTTTATATTCTAATGTCTCTGACCTTGTAGCTGGTGTTTCCATTCTCTGAACGCCTTTCATTGCTACTTCCGCTTGCGTCTTGAAGGTTGATGGCTTAGCAGTGGAGAACGTCCTCGGCATCACTGTTCCCGTTACCTTCTGGCGAAGACGATTGCTCCGTCTCAATGGTTCGGAGAATGTGGTCTTATCCATGCTGTCTTTCTACAAGGATACTATTCACTCTCTGAGCTCTTTTCCTCAGGGCTGTTCTGCTTGGCTGAAGGACCAAAATTGTGACTGTTACCTATAAATGATTAATTACTATCCTCGCTCGAAGAACCAAAATTGTGACTGTTACCTATAAATGATTAATTACTATCCTCGCTCGAAGAACCAAATTAAAGATGATCGGCTTTTGACAGACTTTTATTATTCTGACAATTACTAAAACTAAAAAAAAAACACCTAGATACAAGATATAAGGGGTGTTTTTAAAATAAACTTCTCAATAAAACTGTTCTCTTCCACAATTCCCAAGTAATGCCCACTAATTCCTTGTAATTCCCAAGTAATTCCCACCAATGCCTACTAATTCCCCAGTAATTCCTAACATTGTTCACTAATTTCCAATTAATTCCATTACTGAATATAATTAACGTACCGCAAATACACTAAAATCTTCACAGTATAGCTGAAAAAGTATTTGGTTACAGTTAATAAAAAATAGAGAGCTATTTTTTTATCAGGGTAAATCTCTGGCTAATCATCGTCACCTCCAAATGCAAACGAAAACTCGAAAATCTGACAACAAGCTACTTGAGCTTGAAACAATAAAGTATTACAGCAATATTGTCGTATTTAATAAAGCGCATTGGTTGGTTAAATCTTGTAGTGTAGATCATACCGACCCCGTTAGACTAAGAAGTGTAATTCATTAACCGTCGGTGTATAGTATATAGCCCGGGAAGTAGATATTTTTTGGTTGAATGGTTACTGTTTTTGGAAAATATTTTTCAAAACAAATCGTTGGAATAATAATAATTTTATTTATTCTGGTATTGGTAGTGCACTTTATTAAATACGACAATGACAATATTACAGGGCACTATAATAATAGTTTATACCGAATATACGCGTCATACATCCATCTGAATTGCTACCCGAATAGTTCTTCACTCGGTTCCTCCCGAGCAGATCAAATTTTTCGGTTTGTGAATTTGTTTTTCTCATTTTGGGTAACGCACTTATTTAGTGTTTATTTTTCTGAATATTTTTGACATCATATTTGGTTTGATTTTTATTGTGAATTCTGCTTAAATAATTAATACACAGTAATATTTCATTAATTTAACTTTTAAATTGTAAAAGAAAACAACCCTTAGCATAATTCACGACACTGACATGAAGTACCTAACTACCTACCTACCGAGCTACATTTAAGTATATCTACCTACTCAATGTTTTTAAAACTGATTTTTCTACTCCTGTTTTATAATATACTTATTTAAAGACTAAAGTCTGTGTCATAATGATATTCATTATGATACAGATATTTAAACCAATAGGAATGCCACATTCGCACAATATTTAATATAGCCATGGATACCTGGTTGACATTTCTGAAATTAATTATATTAGGTCTGTTCCCTGCAATGAAAGTGTAGCACTGAGCTATACGATTTTATTTCTTTTAATTATGTTTTAATGCTTCTTGCAGTATACAAATGCAATATACATAGATATTCCCTAATTTAGTAATTTTATACGTATTTTTTCACAGATAGACCTGAATTTTCCAAAATTATATAGCTCCGTGCTACACTTATTAAGTGACACTTAATTTGACAGCTGTCGAATAATTTTGATTTTCAGAAGTAACTATATTTAAAATTATTTAAACTAATAATTCTTATTAATCGGAGTAGAAAAATTATTGTATGCAACTTTCATGTAATGGCCATTAATACACTCGCATATTATATACGAAACTCGACTGCAGCTCGTTTCGTATCCTACAACATGCTCGTGTCTTAATGGCTATCATTACATGAAAGTTGCATAAAATACCATTTACTGTCAACTTTCAGCTTCTTATCGCACACAGTGCTGATGTACGGTAGCTCATGGCAAAATCCAGCAACTCTAACTTTTTATTGTTCACATTCTACTTACTATTACTACTCTATTTTATTATTTATTGTACATGGCATTATTGATAAAATGTGTTCGTCATATTTCCATTTTAAAGCTAAACTAATTCTTCGGGTTAACGGTTGAACACGGAATTACATTTAATTAAGACATAAATTTTTTGTCGCGATAAATATATTATGATCTTAGCTCGGATCAAATAAAATCGAGAGTAAATAGGTAGCACCGGTTCTGGACCATGGCGGAGGCGCTAACATGGGAATCTCCATAATAAAATCACTAAAAAAGCCAAGTTCTGGAAATGTCAAAATTGACTCTAAAAGTGGTGGTGGTAAAGCATGTGCGCGGGGTGGACCAAACGTCACATCGTTACGTGCTACGTCATGATCCAGAACCGGTGCTGCCTATTTACTATCGATCCCATCAAACTTTGAAATCTAAATACTTATTATTACAAGCCGCTTGTTACACTTACCGTGAAAGTATTGTATAAGTACACTGTGTTATTTATCAGATCCGACATATAGATTCCTGTACAAAACTGTCAAACGCGAACTAACTTTTTTACCAAATAGCGTTCATAAAAAATAATGACAGATTTGGAAAGGTCGTTGAAAAATAAGTTCAAATGCACTTTTAATTCTCTGGTTCAATAAAAAAATGGATATTCATGCTTCAAAAAGTTGAACTCTATTTTCATAACTATTGGATGATCTTTATCGATTACGTGGTGGCTGACATGGTAGTGCAGGGGATAATTTAAAACTTAAACCTGTAGTATGGTGGATGGGTTCTCCGCGGAGATGAACATTTTTGAAACAAATAACTTTGCTTTATTTTAAATTTAATCTTTTTTAGACATGTCGCATCTTATAAATAACACAGTGTATATAAATATATACACCAAAACACACAAACAAACACAAAATTTTCAACAAATTATTTTCTCCTTGTTCTACGTACTTCTTTTACGAATCGTTTACCTATGATTGTGACCACACACTCCTCACGGTTTTTGTATTATCACGCATGCGTTGCATTGCCTAGTCTGTTTTAGCGACGAGTTTTGGCGGTCATTTTTCATAGTAATTCCTAGCTAATGCAAAGTAATTCCTAGTAATGCCCACTAATTCCCACTAATTCCCCATTAAAGCCAACTAATTCCCACTAAATCCCCAGTAATTCACAGTAATTCCCCAGTAATGCCTGTAATTCCCAGTAATTCCCAGTAATTCCCAGAATTTGTACACCGCAATGCCCCAGCGGTTTACCCCTCGCGAAAATGTTTTTGCCATGACATGTGTAATATTAGTATCTGTCTTTGTTTTAATTTTGGAAATTATTTTGAAAATTGTAAGAAGAAAATTTGAATCTTCGTGTAATATAAAAGTTGATGAATATACATTGAGTGTTTCAATAAAAACCCATGTATCTTTGAAAAAACTTTTTTTATAAAGGTAATACAATATTTGAAAACCAGTGGCGGAGGCGTTGTACCGGGTGGTCCAATAAGCCGATCTCTCGGCTATATATCAGAAACTATTCATGTTATAACTTTGGGAGAAAAAATTCCTTGGTAAAAGTGGCCAAGAGAAATTGCTGGAAATTACTTTCAAGTTTCTATGTTAACCGCTAGGGGGCGTAATCTGTAAAGAAAAATTTAAAAACCAGTTTTCTGTTGAATGTGTCCAATTAAACCAAGTGTTAAATAAGAAAAATAGAAAGAGGACTGAATTCCGCACAAATCTGTTCAAATGCTTTTTTCTCTATTTATACAAACAAAGGGTGGGGGAAAGTGGGAAAATGTTTTTGGATAAATACATATAACTTTGGTTTGAATCTACCGATTTTAACGAAATTAGTGTTATTAGAAAGATGATGGATGCATTAATTACATCTACTATAAAACAATTGCAATTCGTTTCAATTGTCATAGGTATGAGGAACTTTCGAATGAAAAAAATTCAAATTTGTTTTTCTTGAAAATGTTTAATGGAAACACCTAACTATTGTGAATTATAATAAAACTGTATTAAATTCTCAACAAAATGGCGCAAACCGCATGTTGATAGCTTTTGTCGAAATCGAATTATAAATAAAAACGCATAAACATGAATACCTAAGTATAGTATTGACTCACCCTGTATTGTAACTTAAAATTAGATATGTGAAAGGAAGAAGAAGATGTATGAAGAACATGTATGATATTTCAACATGACGGGTGTCCCGCGCATTTCTTCAGACAAGTTACAGACTATTTAAATGTAAATTATCCAAATACATGGATGGGAAGGGGAAGTATATTTCCATGGCCAGCTGGATGTCCAGACTTAACATGTCTGGACTTTTATCTGTGGGGAAGATTGAAGGATTTAGTGTACCAAACTCGACCAATCACGCGAGACGACATGAAACATTAGAAACGCAATAAATACCATATCAACAGCTGAGATTGAAGCAGCTGTTATGTCTAAGCGCGATAGATTGCAGCTTTGTGTAGACAACGATGGAAAACAATTTGAACATTTAATTGGACATTTAATTTTAATGATAAATATATCTGTATGGTCTTTCTTTCACATATCTAATTTTAAGTTACAATACAGGGTGAGTCAATACTATACTTCTTAGGTATTTATGTTTATGCGTTTTTATTTATATCTCGATTTTGACAAAAGCTATCAACATGCGGTTTGCGCCATTTTGTTGAGAATTTAATACAGTTTTATTATAATTCAATATAGTTGGGTGTTTCCATTAAACATTTTCAAGAAAAACAAATTTTAATTTTTTTCATTCGAAAGTTCCCTATACCTATGACAATTGAAACGAATTGCAATTGTTTTATAGTACATGTAATTAATGCATCCATCCTCTTTCTAATGACACTAATTTTGTTAAAATCGGTTGATTCAAACCAAAGTTATATGTATTTATCCAAAAACACTTTCCCACTTTCCCCCACCCTTTATTTGTAAAAATTGAGAAAAAAGCATTTGAACAAATTTGTGAGGAATTCAGTCCTCTTTCTATTTTCCTTATTTAACACTTGGTTTAATTGGACACATTCAACAGAAAACTGGTTTTTAAATTTTTCTTTACAGATTACGCCCCCTAGCGGTTAACATAGAAACTTGAAAGTAATTTCCAGCAATTTCTCTTGGCCACTTTTACCAAGGAATTTTTTCTCCCAAAGTTATAACATGAATAGTTTCTGATATATAGCCGAGAGATCGGCTTATTGGACCACCCGGTACATTTCTTTCGGTACATGAATATGGTCCAAAGGCGTGGCAGGGATTGGGATCTTGAGCAAAGTTTCCAGTTTCACAGGGTGTACCATCAAATTTGCAAACATCAATAATATGTGGAAAAATACCGAAAATGTGACATTTCTTTTGCAGAAACTCAGCTTTTTGTTGTCCCCGGACGTAAATGTAGTCTGCGGCATGCAATAACTTGCTTCCCAATATTTTATTCAGTTTAGAATATTCTACATCTCCTGAAGAGTATCGAATGCCGTGCACATTCATTTCCAAGTAGGATATAGTCTTTTTGTCCTCGTTGCTCAATGTGGAAAACGGTTGCGGTGGTAAAAATATGTAATGCGAACTTTTGAAGCCAATTTCTATGGTGAGCTCTTTGGCAACGAAAAGGCCGTCTACGACAAAACCTTGAATGTCTACGAATGCTACTCTCATGTTGATGTCTGCTCGAACACTAACTTTGATCAGCAACTAGTTCAAGCTTTTAACAATTTCGGAGAGGGGGAAGTATTCCATTATGCAATCGTGAATTATGATGCAATAGACTTTGGTATTTTCAGGAAAGCCTATGTTTGCTTCAATGTCAAGTTTCACATCGACTGTGAATGCCTTCATGCTTTCTTCCTGTTTCGAACAATCGATAACAAACAATGCTCGTTTCTTGAAAGAAGAATAATCCAGCAGGGGACGCTTGGAGTGGAGTGTGTGGAGTTTGCGTAGTTGTGATAGAATTCAGAAATCCAATTGCATTCCTTCATTAGGCCAATAGTCACCATTGAGTGACAGTCTTATACTTTGTACGTCAGCATTGTCAAATAGTCGGGTCAGCTGTACTCAAGTTACGTTTGTCGGTTTGAAAAAAACAATAACAAAACGAGGTCTTCCAACTGAAGTGGATGTCTTGACAGCCCAAACTTCACGTCTTGCTCCTTTAGTAATTGAGGGTAATTCGTGTAACTCCCACTTCCTGAATGGAATAACTATAGGTTGATCTTTTTGAATGGATTTCATGGGATTTAATTTTATGTCGTCATTAGGAAAGATATGTTTAACTTTTAGCTCAACGCTTGTAATGTTAATTTCAGCTGTTGTAGTGGAGAGCGTTCCAGAGGCATTCTTCTCAATAGTATATAAGCAATCATTATCATTTCGTGTCCGAACTAGTCGTATTGTTTGACGCCCACATGTAATCATGGAATAATCGTTGAAAATGCTGAAAATATGTTTTCCTTCGATTGGCAGCAAATATTAATTTTGCTGACTGATATCGATCAGCAAAGTAATACTTTTCCTGCCTAGGCAGCAAAGTGGTTACTTTGCTGCCTGTGATTATACATTTCCATAGCAACCACTTTGCTGCCTGCAAAGTGATTATACTCAATTGGAATGAAAAATTTGACGTGAACATTTATTAATTGTTGTTATTTACATTACTACAATTTTGAACGAGTATCCCTCCTTTTTTCTCCCCGGATACCGTTCTCTCTACATTAATTATATTACTAGTTTGATTCGTGGTTCCTATATTTGACAAAATTTTTCCACAAATGCTGGTTTTACTTGCTATTGAATCTTCAATGTACCCTTCTGCTATGGTTGAGGATTTCCACCCACCATGTCGTTTCAACATTGTTATATCACCTCCTGCATTCACAAGTTAAGTGGCAGAACTTCTGCGGAGGCAGTGTCCCGTATATTCCTTAGCATTCGGCAACTTCAAATAGACAGCTATTTCTTGAGGTATTTTACCAAATTTATGGATTCCAACGAATTGCTTTATGGATTTACCATTTACGAAAAAAAATCTTGTGTCTTTTAATTCAGGAGGCCGAAGAGCTATATATTTTCTAACAAGATCCAAATATTCCATTATTACGAAAGACCTCGAACTCTTCGTCTTCGTGTTTAATAGGGATACCAATAGTTTATTGTTCATATCTTCAATACTTTCTAACTTTAAATTCAAAAGTTCGTCGCAGCGACATGCACCCGCAATTCCAAGAATCAATACAACCTAAAAGAATGGATTATAAATATTTTCTCTCCATGGTATAGATATCTTATTCAAAACTTATTTTGCTAATAAATATTCATCATCTGGTGCTTCCAGTATGAACTTTATAATATCTTGTTGTTCGAAAACTCGGGACTTCTTTGCCTTGTAGCCTTCAGATGACCGTTTTAAATATGCCGGCAACTTCAAGTATCTTCCTACATCTACGCCATTTTTAACATTTATACTTGCCTTCAACATGGAATATACAGACCAAAGGGTAGAACTCTTCATTGTTTGTGATAATCCAGCAAAATAAGCAAGTAATACATTCTCCGAAAAAGTCTTCACATTTTTCTCCATGCAATAATCCATCAATCGTTTATAATTTCTTTCATATTTTATCCGAGACTTCTGCGGCAACAAATTCAACTCTATATTTTTTGCCACCTCCCTCATTTCTGGAGGAGTGAGTACTTCCAGGTCGCTATCACTGTCCATTATATATAATATTTCAAATAATATACCGATATTTTTTCGCTGTCAGTAATTTCATGAATTGTCAAACTACAATTATTAGGGACATTTCCATAGCAACCAACCATTCCAACAACTGCGATTTCTATCAAATTTTATTTTAATTGAACACTTCAAAGATTGTGGAAATTGTAATAATTTGCAAAAAATACAATATCCTTCCATATCATCATGAACAATCGGAGAAAAAATTATATGTTCAACTTGGCAGCAAAGTAGATTGACTGCCTTAGCTGGATTCCTAGCCTCGCTACACTCGGCTATGAATTCAGCTTCGGCAGTCAATCTACTACTTTGCTACCTAGTTAAACAGATAACTATTAAGAGGTATTTGAAGGTTGAAGGACTTGTCGCTAACATTCAGAATAGGATCTTTCTGGTAATTTCAGCCGGCTATAGCCATATGATTGGAATCTTTTTGGTTATAACAAGTCATAGCACGTACGGCACTCACTATTCCAGGATCCCGAACTGTTTCCATTTCCCTGGCACTTTCACTGTACGTACATGAATCGAATAGAAAGGCTCCAACATTGTTTGCTAATTTTACGTCACCAGCTCCGCGTACTTCAAGCGAACCTTTAATGCACAACAAAGTTTCACTCATTGTAAAGAACGAATCAACTTGATTAATGCTAAACTCCACAATGTCACTGCAATTGAATGACTTCATAAATGGAGTATAGGTTCTGTATTCAGCATTTCGAATAGAATCGTCAAACATCGGCTCACGGTAAATATCAAACATCGAAGGCATGTTGTCGTTTTGACGAAGACGTTTTCCATACATTGTTGTCATTATTCAATTTAAAACCCAACGATTGCAGAACCAATTTGTTTGCGAACGTGAGTTGCTTTAGCTTTGATGGTAGCTTATCTAATGAAGTTAAATGCTCTGTAGACTGTCTTTTATGATTGATTATTAGCCCCATCGCGCTCTAAGCTCTAACACCAACGTACTCAGCTCTCCACGAAAGTTTACAGGCAGTCGTATTTGTAGTTCAAAATTTCCTCGATATTCATTGGGAAGTTTATGCCACATTTCCAGAAATTCTGAAGGTCTTACACACTCTATTAGATGTTCAATGGGAAAGTGCTTTAGTTCTTCGGCAGTAAACTAGTCAATGCTTTTCCATGGTAGATATGTTGTAGTAATAGTTCCGTCATTGTTGTAGAAATTTCAAACACAAATGACCGCAATTTATTTGATCGTAGTTTTGATATTGAGTATTGTTGTAGAAAATTCTCGCACTCTTTCCCAGATATTCAACTACTTCTTTCGGGGCTTCAAGTTACCAAATGAATCGAAATACTCTACATTGTTGTTTTTCTTCTGTAAGCTACCCAATGACTTCCGCTATTCTAAGAGGTATCAAAATTAACCACTGCACATTCTTGTTTTCGGGGACCGTGTTTGGGGAGAGTGTCTCGCATGAAAACTCCTCGAAAATGTGGTATTTTAAGCGATTTTGCGTAATGTGTTATGTCAAAGTCGGTTAATGCGTGATTGGGTAGCTTTATTGGTTTTTTTCAATTACAATCCAAAACCGCCTTTTGGGTACTTTTTCAAATACAGGCCAGATCCTACACGTTCCATAGCCTTATTATGACGTACATCTTCCTCCAATTTCTTTTGCGCATGCTTTGCGTCAATGACAGTTTTAGCAATCCCAGCAGCACCACCTGACAGTGCTCACAGTGCCGAAAGGCCAGCTAACAAAGGAATAAGCGGTAGGAAACCTCCGGATTTCGCTACAGGTATCACTCGAGGAACCTCGACTTCTTTTTTCCCACCAAATTCTTTAATAATTGCTTTGGCGGCTCGTAAGGCAAACGTTGCGGTGTTCCTCTCTTCAATGACTTTCCCACTTTTAGAATAACATCCCGATGCAAGGAACGACGTTTGCGACGACAACCCATTCCCAGCTTTCTTTTCACCTTCATTCCGCCTGTTACAAGTAATGCAGCAGTTTTTTCTCCCAGTGAAGCGTCTTTTGATTTGACGCGAGCCCAAGCTTTATCTTCAAGTATTCGATCAGCTTTGTGTCGCTCTTCGAGAGACTTATTGTTCCTTCTCCTATTCAATCCAAATGGTGCGAAATTCAAAAATGTTTATGTCTATTTAAAATCGTTATTTCAAACAAAGTATCAATTGCTACAAGAAGTTATAGCGCAAGTCAAGGGTGTTGGGTATTTCCCATTTAAAGACAATGAGGAAATCATTAGTCCAGAGAAAGCTCGACCAAATTCCATCTTTTTATTCGATGACGTAGCCTGTGACGGTCAACAAAAAATTCGTGAATATTACTCCATGTGTAGACATAAAGATATTGATGCTGCATATCTTTGTCATAAATATATAGAATTGTAAGCTGCTTCTTCAGTCCACACCAATATGTCTGACGATGAGGTTGCTATTGCATTACGCATGAAAAAAGTGTCCTTGCTAGATCGATTCGAAAAAAATACTCGACATTGGAATTGGGTAAATCAGAGCAAGATGAGTCTATTAATAAACTATTCAAGCCAATATCCAAACCACTAGAAGAAATTGTACAATCCTCAAAGACATTACAAAACTCGATTACAAATTTACAACCAATGGAGGAAATAAAGAAAGAAGAACCCGATGATGATGATGTGTTTACACCTTTCTTCGAAACGGAACCGGTGGCTGAAACCGATGAAACGAGGAATATTCTAATGCCCAAATCTCCAGAAATAATGCGTCCTGAGAAGCTTTTATTCTACCACGATCCAGAAGGTTACACCCAGCAGGATTTGGAGGCATATAAAACCCTTCTAGAGTATACTAGGGTTCACCTAGATACACTCAACCGTCTTAAGAGTTCACGCACCAACAAATATCACAATATTATCAAACCTTTGTTTAGAACAAAATCAGAATGAAGGTGAAAAGAAAGCTGGGAATGGGTTGTCGTCGCAAACGTCGTTCCTTGCATCGAGATGTTATTCTAAAAGTGGGAAAGTCATTGAAGAGAGGAACACCGCAACGTTTGCCTTACGAGCCGCCAAAGCAATTATTAAAGAATTTGGTGGGAAAAAAGAAGTCGAGGTTCCTCGAGTGATACCTGTAGCGAAATCCGGAGGTTTCCTACCGCTTATTCCTTTGTTAGCTGGCCTTTCGGCACTGTGAGCACTGTCAGGTGGTGCTGCTGGGATTGCTAAAACTGTCATTGACGCAAAGCATGCGCAAAAGAAATTGGAGGAAGATGTACGTCATAATAAGGCTATGGAACGTGTAGGATCTGGCCTGTATTTGAAAAAGTACCCAAAAGGCGGTACAGTCACTTTTGTGACTAGTAATTCTGTCCTTTATGTATCTAGAAGTTTGTCCAATATATTTGGCATTACAATTTGAGCAGTCTATACTGTAGATTACATCTGACCTCAGTTTATCTGGTATTTTATCTTTAATTTTTGAAAATAAATTTCCAACTGTAATAGCAGGTTTAAAAGCAATTTTAATGTTTGATACATTACGAAGTAAGTGGTTAAAGCTTCTCGCTATGTCTCTATGCATTGGTAAAGTTATATATTGAGTTATTTGAGTATTAGGTTCATTTAGAGTTTCATTGCTAACTGGAGCCGAGATATTCGATCCAACTGATGTGTTCAATGTATCATTAATTTGTAATGTTTTAAAAAGAATTTTTTTGATGAGTGGTTCTGGATATAAGTTATCCTTAAAAAGGTGGAACAGGATTTTTAAATTTTTTTGATGGAATGACACATCACTTATGGCTAAGACTCTTTGTTTCATTTGCTTAACTAAGTTAATTTTCATTTTTTGATTGTGGTAAGAAAAATAGTTGATATATCTACCAGAGCTAATGGGTTTTCTATACCAATCAATCATGATGTTATTATTTTGTCTTATTATTAGAGTGTCTAAAAAGGGAATGGAATGGTTTTGGTTTTCACATTCTAAGGTGAATTGTATATAAGGATCGAAAGAGTTGAAAAAATATAGCAGTTGATTAAGGTCAGTGCCTGGTACTGCCAATATAATATCATCAACATATTTTTTAATGAAGTGGAGTTTAAAAGGAAGAACCTGGATAACAAAGTCTAACACCATATCCATTACATAATTAGCTAAAATTGGTGAAATTTGACTTCCCATTGGTGTTCCAAATGTTTGTTTATAAAATTTAGTATTGAAATGAAAAAATTATTATTGAAAACAAAAGTCAGAAGTGAGATAAACGACTCCAAGTCAATGGAGCAATGTGGCTCTATGAATGACCATTTTCTTGTAAGATGAAGATATTTTCAAATGTATAATTTTTTTTTTATTTTGATATTTAAAAAAAAATATTATAGATAACCTTTTTTTTCTAACTTATGTTACCTATTTAACTTTATCAATGACAAAACCATGGCTCATGCAATGTCTAGTTCTTACATCCATAAGTTTGTCATTCTTATGAACATAGCAACCAAACACCACCTATTTACCATTGTTCTTTAACATTATCCATCGCACATCTCGAGATCAATTACTTTGCCACCAATAAGGATCCAAAGATATGAGATATCCAATCTGAAAGAGAAGAGCTATGTCAGGGACAAAGCCAAAATGAACAATAACTATTGTAAGTAGTGTTAATCAAAATTGTTACCGAGGTCAATAAATTAATAAAATGTACTGTAAAATTCGTGATTTTTATTATATCCCAGGACAATACATAACTAAATTAGCTATTCGCAACAATCTTATCAACAAAAAACCATGGCTCATGTGACATTCAGCATCTTAATTCATAAGTTTATCACTCTCATAAAGATAGAACCCAAATATCACTTTTATCACCATTATTTTATCTCACTGTCTACCACACATCACACAATCCACTACTTTTCCACTAATAAAGACAATGCAACATGTGATACCAACAAGGAAAAATTGGATTTGTTAAAAAGAAGGTTTTAATAACCGGAAACTATTGATGATGTGATTATGCTAATTTCTAAATAAACAAGACTATTAAATTTACTCTATTATATTGACTCTGATGATGTATTATTGAATTTATTACTATCTTCATTCATTTTAAGTAAAAAGGAATAAGTATGTATTAGATGATGTGTGTCTCTCTTTTTATTTAAGGAGTTAATATCTAATACTGTTTGAAACATCTCTAAACAATTTCTTTTAAAATTGTGTGATTTACTATATACAATTGAAATGTCTTTAAAGTTAGCTTTACGATTTAATAAAATGTTATGTTCAGCTAAGGCACAACTTTGTTTTTCTAACCTAATATCACTTTGATGTTGAGTGACACGACTTTTAAGTACTCTCGATGTCTGACCATAGTATACTTTATCGCAGTCTTTACATGGTATCTTATATACAACTCCTGATTTATTTAAAATGTCATCTTTAGCTTTTAATTTTGAAAAAAATTTTTTACCAATTGTGTTATTATATTTGTGTGTTATTTTTATTGTACTTTCATTTTTAAAAACATTGATGATTTTTGTTGAAATATCTATAATGAATGGAATTGTGACATATTTAACTCTTTCCACTAGTATATTTTCATTTAGTTGTTGAATATTTACTATAGATGTTCGTGACTCCTATCTTCTAGTATTAAATATCAAGTTTTTTAATAGCTTTGCCGGATATGAATTCTCTAAGAAAATATTGTATAATTTATTATAATTATTTTGTACCATTGATGGATGACAGATCTTATCTACCCTATTTTTCATAGCCAAAACTACACTTATTTTGATTTTTTTAGTATGGTATGAGTGGAAATTAATGAATCTTTTTGAATTCATTGGTTTTCTATACCAATCTAACCAGATTTCATTATTGTGTTCTCTGCATAATTTTGTATCTAAAAAGGGGATACTTACTTCTATCTATTTCTTCCTCAATAGTGAATTGAATATGATTATTATATGAATTAAAAACTTGTAAAATATGTTGTGTGCTATTAATTGGAACAGCACATAATATAATGTCATCAACAAACTTTTTCAGAAAAGTAACTTGGAAATTCAACTCAGGAACACAAGAGTCAAGAAGTTCATCCATAACATACTGAGCAGCTATATCAATTCATGATAGTCTTGTTTATTCATAATAACCGTGACTCTACCTTTATCGGATGTGGACACTATAAGAGAAAGATTATTTTTCAAAAATCTTCGTGTTTTTTTTCTAAGTTATCAAAATATGTAGTTTTTTGAGGTTTGTGATAAAAATTAGTAGGAATATTAGTAACTTGTGCTCTATACATATTTTCATTTTGGTGTGAACATTCCTCTAAAATAGCCTCCACGTCAGACAAAGTTCTCTGAACAGAAAGATTATGTGAATTCGGATTTATATGAAATTTATTACCTAGAGACAAAAATTCTAAAATATCTTACGGAATGTCAAGTCCTGAAATATTTTTTACCCATTTGGTTTGAGTTTTAATACTATTAGATTGAGATTGTAAATTTTGAAATTTTCTAAGTTTGTTTGTTTAACTTGATTAAATTTTATATCGAAATTACGTTTCTGTTTTATTTTAAATTTGGAAAAAATTTCATTAGGTAATTTCTGTAAAATTTTTGTTTCATAATGTACTAAAGTCTTTTCTAAACGTTTTTCATTAGTGATGGTGACTAAAATATCAAGATTAAGTATCTTATTTTCTAGCCTTTCAGTGAAATTTCCTATCTTCTGACCTGTCTTCCCATCTTCCACTTCAAACACATTGTTTACATTATTCAAGGAATGAAAAACATGTGATGGTATTAATCCATCTTTCCTACATCTAGTCAAAAATATCTTCCTGTTTCTAATTGATTCTATCTTAATGTTGGTATTTGCCCATAGTTTGAGATCTCTCACAATTTCATGTCCATATCCAGAACGAATGTGTTGGTAACACCTCATTCCTACTAAAAAGAAGCAAAGGGTAGTCTTGACGGCTAGTTAGAAAATAATTTACCAAATTATTGGGGATTCCGTCACAATCTGGGCTGGTTAAGAAATTAAACTCTTTTTTACTACTTCCAAGCTTTCGGATTCATTTGAATCCTTTATCAAGGCTAAAATATGAACAAGTTCTTTGTACCATTGATGGATGACAGATCTTATCCACCCTATTTTTCATAGCCAAAACTACACTTATTTTTATTTTTTTAGTATGGTATGAGTGGTAATTAATCAATCTTTTTGAATTCATTGGTTTTCTATACATATCAGAGATGGTATACTAGCTACAAGACCAATACACCGAGATCAATATGCATACAGAGGAATAATTGAGGTTAAATTATGTTTCCATTATTTTGTTTGATTTTCAGTTCTTCTAGTGGAGTATTTTCATCGATTTTTTCACTGAATAAAAAAAATATGGAATTTCAATATGGATATTAAAAGGTCACTCGAAAAAATCTAAAGTTATGTGCTAATAAATCAAAAAAAATTATGAGCAGTCTTTCAGAATTTGAATTCAAAACTAAACTTCCAGAAACTCATTTTTTAAATTTTTTTCGTCAATGGAAGTATGCTATAGAGAGAAAAACAATGAAAAACAATTCGATTTCTTACGATTTTGGACATTTAAGAAACTTGAAGCGACCTCTTGAATTTTTTCCAGCTGTCCTTCGGAAACATTTCTCCACACGAGACTGAAAAAAATTGTTGATTTTTTTGTGCCAGCCAATTTCTGTAGCTACATTAGTAGTCTGGAGATATTCTCAATTAACAGAAACGAATTCAATTAATTTATATTTCAACGTGTCATCCGTGAAAAAGTAAGATCAACTTTAACAACATAAGTATTCAAGACAAAATGCTGATAAAATCAATTAATTTATTGATGAATGTTCAAAATGTCCACCGAGAACTTCAATACAACATTGCAATAAATCTTCATTCTAAACTCATTAATGCTCTTATCCTGTTATTAATTTCACATGATGTCGTTGGAGGTATTTCATACTCAACGTTTTTCATTTGACCCCGCATGAAGTTTAGTTAACTCTGGTGAACGAGATACAATTTGTAGGAAATGGTCGTACAATTATTTTATTATTATTATATTAATATTATATTTCAATAAATTAATTTCATTTAAGAATAAAACTTATATGTTAATATAAAAATTTTTGCATGACACTTCTTTTAAACCTCCCTACCCCCTTCTAAGGTACACACAAAGTTATATTAACGGATTTGACAAACCATCCTTAACAAAATTGTGGCTGTAATTATTTCCAAATTAATTAGCCTACAATTCACCTTCTGGGTTAGGTATAGGGAAATTTTTGTGGATAACTTTATATAATATCTTATATAATGATGCTCTGATGTCGCACCTCGTATATATGAATTTAGGGTGGACAAAATCTTCAATGCATGAAAAAAACGAAATTTCCATCAAATTGAAATAAGTACACAAATAATAACAAGGAAAATCACTTCAAATTGTTGGAATCGTTAAAAAAACGGAACACGAGGAACCAGCGCTCCTCCATTTTTCTGTCCTTGTACTGAAGCATAGTTTAAATAGAATTTCTTCATCAGCTCTCTGTCAACAACAACAACAACAACCGATTGCTTGGAACTTGGAACATCTTCCACCGTCTCTAAGAATATTATGATAAAACTACGAATTTTGCTCAGATATAATCATTGAAGTAATTCACTACTACTACATTTACATACAAATTTAAAAATGTCTTGGAAGTGCACAATCAGCCGCTGTGTCTTGGAAAGCATCGTTAGTCATAAAGCACTTCCAGGCATTGTCCTTCCTGGCATTGACCAAATGTCTTGGAATTGACCGTTAGTCCGCAATTTTGGTCCTGGAAAGCACCATTATTCAAACATATTATTACAATATTTTGTAATATTTTAATTTTATTTCAAAAAAGTTATAGAGATCATAGTAATATAAAAAAAATTAAATTAAGGTTGTTATAATATCAGAATTTATAGTTTAATGATTTTACTTAAATTGAAATTGTTAATTTTGTTTAGATCTAGCTCACTTAAAAAAAAAACAAGCAAGAGACTTATATTCCTATCAGGATGAACAGGTAGTAGGATTATAATTTTAGAATTCGTGCAATTTCCTTGAACCTTTTATACCAGTACTCCCAACATAAAATAAAAAACCAACGAAAATTAAAATGACAATTTATTTATCTAGTTGTTCTCTAAATGAAAATGAAGTGGAACGAAACATACGCAAATGAATAATAAATGGAATAGTTACTAAAATTGAATAGTACTATTTCTTAATTTAAATATGAGATACCTAATTTTAAACATAAAGATATTTTTCTATGGTACATCTAGATAACGCACCTACAATATTCTATGAACTATGTCATTTGTCAATGAACAATTTAGTTCTATGGTTCAAATCAAAGTTGGAATATTAAAGTAAAAAGCAACCTACATAATAAATATTGTGATACAAATAGTACAAAAATACCCAACCAAAATTATAACACATTTACCAATAAAATGCACTTACGCAAAAAAATACTCAAATTTTACAAGGGCTCAGTGAGAAAATCCTCACCAGCAACATCAGACGAAGCAGGGAAAATTGTAAAGAAGCCTCCAAGCCTCACAGCAACACGAAGATGGTTTTGATATCTACTTTGGTTATTCCAATAACCAAAAACGGACAACGGTACTTCTTAAAACTGGATATAAATACCCAAAGTAAAATAATATGTAGGTATATTTACCAAATACAAGTTTGTTGAAACTTGTACAGTTTTTCTTTGGAAAACTCTGCTACATTTCCTTGGTAATACCAAGGAAAAACTCGCTATTGAAACTTTTCTTTCTTTTTTCAAGAAAAATCACCAACCTTCACGTTTTGGCTTCCCAACTCAAAACAAACCCCTTTTATTTTTTATTTCCATGGTAACCGTACTAAAAAGTTCTGGATTGGATATTGGATTACAACAATTTTCATTGGTAAGTTTTTTACTCTTAAAGTTTAATTTCTACCTTTCCACAGATTTCCATAGAACCCTCTAAATTTTATGTTTCCTTATAAATTAATTTAAAATATTTTTACTTGTGACAGAATGCTATCTATAGGATGTTTTGACAGTTTTATACAATTATTTAATGAAAAATCATGGTTGTAGATACATTCTGTTACAATATATATATATATATATATATATATTTCAAATTTTGTGGGGAATGCGGCAATGTAAATGAAGTGTACTCTTTTTAGTTAATTCTGAGCTTTCGGTTTATTATTCTAACCATTTTCAAAGAACTACAAGAAAATTATTCATAGATATTATAAGTCAAGTATAATTGAAAAATAATTAAATAATTGCAAATCATACTTACAACTAATTGAGATTACTAATATCTATAAATTGTATACATGGAGAACATTATATTAACATATAAGTTTTATTCTTAAATGAAATTAATTTATTGAAATATAATATTAATATAATAATAATAAAATAATTGTACGACCATTTCCTACAAATTGTATCTCGTTCACCAGAGTTAACTAAACTTCATGCGGGGTCAAATGAAAAACGTTGAGTATGAAATACCTCCAACGACATCATGTGAAATTAATAACAGGATAAGAGCATTAATGAGTTTAGAATGAAGATTTATTGCAATGTTGTATTGAAGTTCTCGGTGGACATTTTGAACATTCATCAATAAATTAATTGATTTTATCAGCATTTTGTCTTGAATACTTATGTTGTTAAAGTTGATCTTACTTTTTCACGGATGACACGTTGAAATATAAATTAATTGAATTCGTTTCTGTTAATTGAGAATATCTCCAGACTACTAATGTAGCTACAGAAATTGGCTGGCACAAAAAAATCAACAATTTTTTTCAGTCTCGTGTGGAGAAATGTTTCCGAAGGACAGCTGGAAAAAATTCAAGAGGTCGCTTCAAGTTTCTTAAATGTCCAAAATCGTAAGAAATCGAATTGTTTTTCATTGTTTTTCTCTCTATAGCATACTTCCATTGACGAAAAAAATTTAAAAAATGAGTTTCTGGAAGTTTAGTTTTAAATTCAAATTCTGAAAGACTGCTCATAATTTTTTTTGATTTATTAGCACATAACTTTAGATTTTTTCGAGTGACCTTTTAATATCCATATTGAAATTCCATATTTTTTTTATTCAGTGAAAAAATCGATGAAAATACTCCACTAGAAGAACTGAAAATCAAACAAAATAATGGAAACATAATTTAACCTCAATTATTCCTCTGTATGCATATTGATCTCGGTGTATTGGTCTTGTAGCTAGTATACCATCTCTGATATGTATAGAAAACCAATGAATTCAAAAAGATTGATTAATTACCACTCATACCATACTAAAAAAATAAAAATAAGTGTAGTTTTGGCTATGAAAAATAGGGTGGATAAGATCTGTCATCCATCAATGGTACAAAGAACTTGTTCATATTTTAGCCTTGATAAAGGATTCAAATGAATCCGAAAGCTTGGAAGTAGTGAAAAAGAGTTTAATTTCTTAACCAGCCCAGATTGTGACGGAATCCCCAATAATTTGGTAGATTATTTTCTAACTAGCCGTCAAGACTACCCTTTGCTTCTTTTTAGTAGGAATGAGGTGTTACCAACACATTCGTTCTGGATATGGACATGAAATTGTGAGAGATCTCAAACTATGGGCAAATACCAACATTAAGATAGAATCAATTAGAAACAGGAAGATATTTTTGACTAGATGTAGGAAAGATGGATTAATACCATCACATGTTTTTCATTCCTTGAATAATGTAAAAAATGTGTTTGAAGTGGAAGATGGGAAGACAGGTCAGAAGATAGGAAATTTCACTGAAAGGCTAGAAAATAAGATACTTAATCTTGAGATTTCAGTCACCATCACTAATGAAAAACGTTTAGAAAAGACTTTAGTACATTATGAAACAAGAATTTTACAGAAATTACCTAATGAAATTTTTTCCAAATTTAAAATAAAACAGAAACGTAATTTCGATAAAAAATTTAATCAAGTTAAACAAACAAACTTAGAAAATTTCAAAATTTACAATCTCAATCTAATAGTATTAAAACTCAAACCAAATGGGTAAAAAATATTTCAGGACTTGACATTCCGTAAGATATTTTAGAATTTTTGTCTCTAGGTAATAAATTTCATATAAATCCGAATTCACATAATCTTTCTGTTCAGAGAACTTTGTCTGACGTGGAGGCTATTTTAGAGGAATGTTCACACCAAAATGAAAATATGTATAGAGCACAAGTTACTAATATTCCTACTAATTTTTATCACAAACCTCAAAAAACTACATATTTTGATAACTTAGAAAAAAAACACGAAGATTTTTGAAAAATAATCTTTCTCTTATAGTGTCCACATCCGATAAAGGTAGAGTCACGGTTATTATGAATAAACAAGACTATCATGAATTGATATAGCTGCTCAGTATGTTATGGATGAACTTCTTGACTCTTGTGTTCCTGAGTTGAATTTCCAAGTTACTTTTCTGAAAAAGTTTGTTGATGACATTATATTATGTGCTGTTCCAATTAATAGCACACAACATATTTTACAAGTTTTTAATTCATATAATAATCATATTCAATTCACTATTGAGGAAGAAATAGATAGAAGTAAGTATCCCCTTTTTAGATACAAAATTATGCAGAGAACACAATAATGAAATCTGGTTAGATTGGTATAGAAAACCAATGAATTCAAAAAGATTCATTAATTTCCACTCATACCATACTAAAAAAATCAAAATAAGTGTAGTTTTGGCTATGAAAAATAGGGTAGATAAGATCTGTCATCCATCAATGGTACAAAATAATTATAATAAATTATACAATATTTTCTTAGAGAATTCATATCCGGCAAAGCTATTAAAAAACTTGATATTTAATACTAGAAGATAGGAGTCACGAACATCTATAGTAAATATTCAACAACTAAATGAAAATATACTAGTGAAAAGAGTTAAATATGTCACAATTCCATTCATTATAGATATTTCAACAAAAATCATCAATGTTTTTAAAAATGAAAGTACAATAAAAATAACACACAAATATAATAACACAATTGGTAAAAATTTTTTTTCAAAATTAAAAGCTAAAGATGACATTTTAAATAAATCAGGAGTTGTATATAAGATACCATGTAAAGACTGCGATAAAGTATACTATGGTCAGACATCGAGAGTACTTAAAAGTCGTGTCACTCAACATCAAAGTGATATTAGGTTAGAAAAACAAAGTTGTGCCTTAGCTGAACATAACATTTCATTAAATCGTAAAGCTAACTTTAAAGACATTCCAATTGTATATAGTAAATCACAAAAGTTTAAAAGAAATTGTTTAGAGATGTTTCAAACAGTATTAGATATTAACTCCTTAAATAAAAAGAGAGACACACATCATCTAATACATACTTATTCCTTTTTACTTAAAATGAATGAAGATAGTAATAAATTCAATAATACATCATCAGAGTCAATATAATAGAGTAAATTTAATAGTCTTGTTTATTTAGAAATTAGCATAATCACATCATCAATAGTTTCCGGTTATTAAAACCTTCTTTTTAACAAATCCAATTTTTCCTTGTTGGTATCACATGTTGCATTGTCTTTATTAGTGGAAAAGTAGTGGATTGTGTGATGTGTGGTAGACAGTGAGATAAAATAATGGTGATAAAAGTGATATTTGGGTTCTATCTTTATGAGAGTGACAAACTTATGAATTAAGATGCTGAATGTCACATGAGCCATGGTTTTTTGTTGATAAGATTGTTGCGAATAGCTAATTTAGTTATGTATTGTCCTGGGATATAATAAAAATCACGAATTTTACAGTACATTTTATTAATTTATTGACCTCGGTAACAATTTTGATTAACACTACTTACAATAGTTATTGTTCATTTTGGCTTTGTCCCTGACATAGCTCTTCTCTTTCAGATTGGATATCTCATATCTTTGGATCCTTATTGGTGGCAAAGTAATTGATCTCGAGATGTGCGATGGATAATGTTAAAGAACAATGGTAAATAGGTGGTGTTTGGTTGCTATGTTCATAAGAATGACAAACTTATGGATGTAAGAACTAGACATTGCATGAGCCATGGTTTTGTCATTGATAAAGTTAAATAGGTAACATAAGTTAGAAAAAAAAGGTTATCTATAATATTTTTTTTTAAATATCAAAATAAAAAAAAAAATTATACATTTGAAAATATCTTCATCTTACAAGAAAATGGTCATTCATAGAGCCACATTGCTCCATTGACTTGGAGTCGTTTATCTCACTTCTGACTTTTGTTTTCAATAATAATTTTTTCGTTTTCAATACTAAATTTTATAAACAAACATTTGGAACACCAATGGGAAGTCAAATTTCACCAATTTTAGCTAATTATGTAATGGATATGGTGTTAGACTTTGTTATCCAGGTTCTTCCTTTTAAACTCCACTTCATTAAAAAATATGTTGATGATATTATATTGGCAGTACCAGGCACTGACCTTAATCAACTGCTATATTTTTTCAACTCTTTCGATCCTTATATACAATTCACCTTAGAATGTGAAAACCAAAACCATTCCATTCCCTTTTTAGACACTCTAATAATAAGACAAAATAATAACATCATGATTGATTGGTATAGAAAACCCATTAGCTCTGGTAGATATATCAACTATTTTTCTTACCACAATCAAAAAATGAAAATTAACTTAGTTAAGCAAATGAAACAAAGAGTCTTAGCCATAAGTGATGTGTCATTCCATCAAAAAAATTTAAAAATCCTGTTCCACCTTTTTAAGAATAACTTATATCCAGAACCACTCATCAAAAAAATTCTTTTTAAAACATTACAAATTAATGATACATTGAACACATCAGTTGGATCGAATATCTCGGCTCCAGTTAGCAATGAAACTCTAAATGAACCTAATACTCAAATAACTCAATATATAACTTTACCAATGCATAGAGACATAGCGAGAAGCTTTAACCACTTACTTCGTAATGTATCAAACATTAAAATTGCTTTTAAACCTGCTATTACAGTTGGAAATTTATTTTCAAAAATTAAAGATAAAATACCAGATAAACTGAGGTCAGATGTAATCTACAGTATAGACTGCTCAAATTGTAATGCCAAATATATTGGACAAACTTCTAGATACATAAAAGACAGAATTACTAGTCACAAAAGTGACTGTAGATTACATCCTGAAAGATGTGCTATGACAGAACATGTGAACAAAACAGGTCACATAATGAACTATGAGTCTGTCAAGGTTTTGGACACAGAACATATTAAATCGAAAAGGAATTTTCTTGAAATGGTGCATATAAATAGAAATCCTAACAATATAAACCATCGAATTGATACTAAACATCTAAGTGATATTTTTGCTTATTTATTGCTTTTAGATTCTCATGAAAGAGGTGAAAATGAGGATAGGAGACTCTCTGGTACATTATGGGAATCTCAGTCTCATTAGCTGAAGGTTTCTACATGGTCAGGCATTGTAAAAATACGTAACCATTGATCTCATTAGTCAAGGGGTTGCTATTGATGCAATGTTTGATTGTGGTGTTTCCGGAGTGGTCCTGGTCGCTCATATTTTCCTCTAAATAAATTTTACAAAAAAAAATCCATTTTTCTTCTTCTTTTCATAACCTTAAATTAAAATTGTATTCAAGATGATATTAAATTCAAGCCATTAGCTGGTTGTGCTATAGGTACAGGCCAGATGGCGAAGAAACTATAATAATTGACTCCACAAACTATATGTCATTGTGAAGTTGAGATTTCAAGCACGTGGTTGATAACCTTACTCAACATAATTAACGTTAATTTTAAATAGTTATTTTAAGTAATAAAATGTGATAATATAGGTATTTAATAGACGTAGTTTTTTAATGTTATTGATGGCCACCCAATAAACACACCTACGTTAAAAAAACGTTTTCAAAACGTTTTAATGTTATTTCAACGTTACTCGTTGAATTATTAACGTTGACAAATTGGTTGAATTCGAAACGTTATATCGCAAACGTTTTTCCAAATTTGAAAACAACGACCCAAGTTAACTCACATGTATTTAAAAAAACGGTTTTCACGGCCGTTATTTTAACGTAGTATTTGTAACATTACTTATACCATTTTGCGTATTATATACGGTTATACAGTAATGTTTCCAACACGTTGAATATACAACGCTTTTTCAAATTTCAAAACAACGACTCATTTGTACTCATATACATTTGTAAAAATGCTTTTCACGTCCGTTAATTCAACGTAGTATTTGTAACATCGCTTATACCATTTTGCGTGATCTGAACGATTATACAATGAACGTTCTTAACACGCTGTACTCACAACGTTTCCTTTAATATGAAAACAACGAGTCAATTGAAATCATATGCATTTACATGAATGCTTTTTATGTCCGTTATTTTAACGTAGTATTTTCAACATCATTTATACCATCTAACGTGATCTGAACGGTTATACAATAAACGTTCTCAACACGTTGTATTCACAACTTTATATTCAATTCGAAAACAACGAGTCAATTCAGCTCATATGCATTCCCAAAAACGCTTTTATGTCCGTTATTTTAACGTAGTATTCTTTATTTGTACCACTTTGCGTGATCTAACTGGTTAAACAATAAACGTTTTTAACATGCTGTACTCACAACTTTTTTTTCAATTTGAAAACAACGACTCAATTGATTTCATATGCATTCACAAAAACGCTTTTCATGTCCGTTATTTTAACATAGTATTTTTAACATGCTGGTCATAGGAAATGAGGTTATGACTTTTGAGTACTCAACAGCAAATTCCTATTGACAATACCTAGGTGGGTAGGTAATAGTTTTCTTCAAAGTTCAATATTCAGTAATTTGCTGGGAGCCTTGTATTATAAAATTTTATTCACGAGTTAGGTAAGTACTCCTACGTTTACAATCTATCTGATAACCTATTTTTTCCTATTGTTTTTACTTCTACATTCATCCCATCAACTATACGTTTTTAAAACGTTATAATTTTAATTGCGTTTTCTACGTCGTCCGATAATAGTCGGTGTTGCCAATGGTAATTTAATAAGAGTAGAACTACTTAAATGAAAAATAATCACTATGCACACTGCACAAGTTTCGTATACTTAGTGGTAGTATAATCCTATTACAAAAGCTAAATTCATTATTTAGATAATAGGTATATAGTACCTACCTATCTAATTATGTGATTTTGCCTGCTAACATTAAGTCTAGGTGTACCTACCTACCTCACAGCAAATATAATATTTTCAAAAGTCAAACTATATAGTATTTTTTTTTTATTTCTGATATAATTCTAAACTTATTATCTCAAACCAATACAACATGATGAAAGAAGGTTTATCAATCGCTTGTATAGGTTCAATTCCGTCACTCAATTCCATGATTTGCCGATTTAAGTCTTCCAAATCATGTACGGATTGTGAAACGTGGCAACGCTAGGTTTACTCGCGGCATCCGCATGCGCACGACTCGCCATCTCGCCATGCCGATGCCAGTATATCGATGGACTATCGTAGCTGTTAAACCTTAAATTTTGGTGAGAAGATTGGTGCATAATTATTGTGTAAAAGTTCTAGGTATCTGTTCAAGGTAAGTAACGTTTTAGTTTACTAGAATCGTCTAAATTTGGGTACAAAGCGTAGTAGACACGAAAAGTCGTAGTTGTAACTAGCCATTAAAAAGTTAATTGTTATTGTAGGTAATATGCACTAGGTATTCCATCGTTTCATTTAGACTATTTTTTAGACTTAACTTACGTCGTAAGCTCACAAACTGATATGGAACAGCAAACGATCTTATTAAACGAACTTGTGGTCGATGCACGAAATAGAAGATAACAAACTGAAGCTTCAAGTGACATACCCAATGTACCCATATAATGACTGTTAGGGATTTTGAAATATTTGGAACAATGTTAAAGGATACTGCATTCCGTAAATATATGGTATGTTTGCTAAATTGTAATTATGCAATGCATTAGTTCAACCATTTTTTCAAAGGTAAGAAGATTGGCTGCGGTGGATGGCAGTGGTGTTCATAATTTAACAAGGAGAATGATGAAATATGTTTTATCCAAGAATTTAATGAATTTAACAGGAAGGGAAGGGAGAAGAGGTCTTTCGAGAAGACTATATTAATGAGTGTTATACATGGTAAGTAATTCATTCACTTATATCCAAATTTGATCTAACCTCATCAAACCTTCTGTGCGGCACATGAATAACTTGAAATGCTTAGGGCAAGAATATATATCAACAATTACATAACTTGTAATTTTAAAATGAGTAAAATTGAAAAAATAGATGATAGCGTATTTTCCAAAAATATCTAATGATATTAAACCCACATCAATTTAGACTGAGAACTCAATGGTGAGAGTAGTTCCCAAAGTTTAAGTTAAATAATATATGTATGTCTTACTCCTTATTCTCAACGAGTTACAATTATTGCAAAAATCTTTAATTATTTAAAATTCAAATGGTCAAGGCGAAAACCAGCTATGATTGAGTATTGACAAGGTGGAGGCCATAAGGATACAAAAAAGAAGAACGGTTTGAGTTTGGTTAGGTTAGGTTCCCAACATATTATATTTCAATTTTCCAGTTTTTGCATGAATGTTGAAAAAATATTGTATGCAACTCTTGCAAATCGTGTTTTTTGCACTCGATGTGTTGTCCAGCTCGGCCTAAAGACCTCGTTGGAAAATTTCACGTCGCGTGCAAAAAACACTCACTTTTTGCACTTGTTGCATAAATAACTATTTTATTTTTACATGCACGTAGAAAAAATCTGTATGCAATATGTTGCGTGCAATGAACACCTGCTTTTTGCACTTGTTGCATAAATAATTATTATCTGTAGTACCTATATATTTCAGTTATATTGTTTATGAATATATCTATGTAGAAATATTTCAACTAATTCACAGTGCATTATTTGTACATTAGTTAATACCATCATTTTAGATGCAGCTAAAATCAATTACGAAATACGCTAAGTTTAGAGAAAATGCCAAAAAATAAAAATTAACACTATGAAAATTTGAAATGTTTTAATTTATATAATATATATATTCCATTATGAAATAATTTTATAATTATTGGTTTTATGACAAAAAAGTTACTTTTGATATAAAATTCTGCATGGCGTAAAATGCGACCTTCAATTTTTTGAAGAGATGTATACGAGGTTTGTTAAAAAAATAATTTTACAATACAAAGAATGTTATGAAGAAACGTTATTGAATTAAGTGAAGGTATTTGAATGCAAAATTCACATTTTTCTACAAACCTCTTATACGGCTCGAAAAACTTGATATCTGGTTGCATTGAGCTTTGGAACTTTTTATTAGGAATAACTATTTTCCATTGAAGCAATATCAAAAATAATTCCATATGGTTCCAGATTAGGTACACACTCTATTCTGTTATCGTTTTGTTTTAAGGAATTCTCCTATTTTCTTATCTAACAATATTTTTTTCTTTGATAAGGTATGTTAACTCCTACTTTTTTTTCATTGTATATTCTTGTATACACTTTGTATATACATATATATATATTTACGTTTAGGTTTTCCTTTATAATAAAATATTTTTGTGTGGATTTATTGATTGAAATAAATATAACGTTAATGTACGTTTGCAGTTTTTGTCAAATATGCCCACCTCTACTTTAAATTTCAAATGTAACTAACGTTACGAAAATAATGGTTTGAACCGATCAAATAAAACGTTTAAAATACATTGAAAGTAAGTGCTAAATATTATTATACAAACACGTTTATGAATTGCATTATAAAAACGTTCATATCACATTACGAAAGCAATTGGTCAACCACATTAGAAAGGTAACGTTTAAATAACGTTAAAAGTATGTGCTGAATATCATTCTACAAAAATGTTTATAAATTGCATTATAAAACCGTTTATATTACGTTAGAAAAGCAATGGGTAAATCACATTAAAAGAGTAACGTTTAAATTACGTTGAAAGTATGTGCTAAATATCATTATACAAAAATGTTTATAAAATTGCATTATAAAAACGTTTATATTACGTTACAAAGGTAATGGGTAAATCACATTGAAACGGTAACGTTTGAATCAAGTTACGAAAATCCCGTTGCATTTAACGTTGGAAAAATCGTTATATGTTACGTAGAAACGAGCGACATTACTCCGGTAATATAACTAGTTGTCTGAAAACCATTCATAAACGTTGGGTTACGTTAAATATCTTACGCTCTTAAAACGTTTGTGTGTTTATTGGGCATCTATGTTTTTAATTTTGTTATCTTCACGTTTAATCTCAATAAGTTTGTAAGTATAAGAAACTTAATTTAAAAAAAAATGTGTTAAAAAAATCTAACAATATATTTTTATGTAGCTTCCCTGATGATGGGTGAAAATTCACTCGAAAGCTTGGATTAAATACTTAAAAGAGTACACGTTTACGTTTTATTGCTGCACTCCCTAAAATATATATATATATATATATATATATATGTTTCTCTCCTGTATGGTGCCGCAACCAATTTCAGGCAAAATCGGATGATAGCGCTGCCAGTTGGATGATAGGTCGACCGGATTTGGATGATAGGTCGACCGGGCCATTTGCTGGGAAATAAAGTGGTTAGGTAAATGGATTTTTCAGATTGGATATCGCATATCTTTGGATCCTTATTGGTGGCAAAGTAATTGATCCCGAGATGTGCGATAGATAATGTTTAAGAACAATGGTAAAAGGGTGATGTTTGGTTTTTATGTTCATAAGAATGGCAAACTTGTGGATGTAAGAATTAGACATTGCATGAGCCATGGTTTTGTCATTGATAGGGTTAAATGGGTAATAAAGTTAGGGTTTTCTATATTTTTTTTTTTTTTCAAGTTTTAAAAAAAAAATAAAAAAATTTTATACATTTGTAAATATCTTCATACTAAAAATTTCACAAGCCCTCGTAAATAACTTTCATAGTCCAATACAACTAATGATTTCAGATTGTTTATTAAATATTAATGGTACGCAGGTCAATAAAGAAAAGAAATATTATTTTATAGATATAAGAAACTAAGAATTTTAATTACAAAAATTTTGTCTTCATGTTCGACTTCAATCAGATTTATAATTTACTTTTCGAAATGTAACCTTTTTATCTACCACTTATAGTGGAAAATCTATTCATGTTTTTTAATGATGTTTTACTTGATTTGTACAAACTCACTTTGCACGTAAGTTTAAATTTATTATAATTTTTACCTGTTATAAGAACTTGTTCATATTTTAGCCTTGATAAAGGATTCAAATAAATCCGAAAGCTTGGAAGTAGTAAAAAAGAGTTTAATTTCTTAACCAGCCCAGATTGTGACGGAATCCCCAATAATTTAGTAGATTGGTATATATATATATATATATATATATATATATATATATATATAAAGAAGTAAAGGGTAGTCTTGACGGCTAGTTAGAAAACAATCTACTAAATTATTGGGGATTCCGTCACAATCTGGGCTGGTTAAGAAATTAAACTCTTTTTTACTACTTCCAAGCTTTCGGATTTATTTGAATCCTTTATCAAGGCTAAAATATGAACAAGTTCTTATAACAGGTAAAAATTATAATAAATTTAAACTTACGTGCAAAGTGAGTTTGTACAAATCAAGTAAAACATCATTAAAAAACATGAATAGATTTTCCACTATAAGTGGTAGATAGAAAGGTTACATTTTGAAAAGTAAATTATAAATCTGATTGAAGTCGAACATGAAGACAAAATTTTTGTAATTAAAATTCTTAGTTTCTTATATCTATAAAATAATATTTCTTTTCTTTATTGACCTGCGTACCATTAATATTTAATAAACAATCTGAAATCATTAGTTGTATTGGACTATGAAAGTTATTTACGAGGGCTTGTGAAATTTTTAGTATGAAGATATTTACAAATGTATAAAATATTTTTATTTTTTTAAAACTTGAAAAAAAAAAAAAAAAAATTATTAGAAAACCCTAACTTTATTACCCATTTAACCCTATCAATGACAAAACCATGGCCCATGCAATGTCTAATTCTTACATCCACAAGTTTGCCATTCTTATGAACATAAAAACCAAACATCACCCTTTTACCATTGTTCTTAAACATTATCTATCGCACATCTCGGGATCAATTACTTTGCCACCAATAAGGATCCAAAGATATGCGATATCCAATCTGAAAGAAAATGGACATGTCAAAGACAAAGCCAAAATGAGTAATAACTATTGTAAGTAGTGTTAATCTAAATTGTTAACAAGATCAATAAATTGTAAAAATGTACTTTAAAATTCGAGATTTTTATTATATCCCAGGACAATACATAACAAAATTAGCCATTCGCAACAATCTTATCAACAAAAAACCATGGCTCATGTGACATTCAGCGTCTAAATTCATCAGTTTGTCACTCTCATAAAGATAGAACCCAAATATCACTCTTATTACCATTATTTTATCTCACTGACTACCACACATCACACAATCAATTACTTTGCCACCAATAAAGACAATGCAACGTGTGATACCAACAAGGAAAAATTGGTCTTGTTAAAAAGAAGGTTTTAATAACCGGAAACTATTGATGATGTGATTATGCTAAATTCTAAATAAACAAGACTATAAAATTCACTTCATTATATTGACTCTGATGATGTATTATTGAAATTATTACTATCTTCATTCATTTTAAGTAAAAAGGAATAAGTATGTATTAGATGATGTGTGTCTCTCTTTTTATTTAAGGAGTTAATATCCAACACTGTTTGGAACATCTCTAAGCAATTTCTTTTAAAGTTATGTGATTCACTATATACAATTGAAATGTCTTTAAAGTTAGCTTTATGATTTAATAAAATGTTATGTTCAGCTAAGGCACAACTTTGTTTTTCTAACCTAATATCACTTTGATGTTGAGTGACACGACTTTTAAGTACTCTCGATGTCTGACCATAGTATACTTTATCGCAGTCTTCACATGGTATCTTATATACAACTCCTGATTTCTTTAAAATGTCATCTTTAGCTTTTAATTTTGAAAAAAATTTTTTACCAATTGTGTTATTATATTTGTGTGTAATTTTGATTGTACTTTCATTTTTGAAAACATTAATGATTTTTGTTGAAATATCTTTAATGAATGGAATTGTGACATATTTAACTCTTTCTACTAGTATATTTTCATTAAGTTGTTGAGTATTTACAATAGATGTTCGTGACTCCTGTCTTCTAGTATTAAATATCAAGTTTTTTAATAGCTTAGTCGGATATGAATTCTCTAAGAAAATATTGTATAATTTGTTATAATTATTTTGTACCATTGATGGATGACAGATCTTATCTACCCTATTTTTCATAGCCAAAACTACATTTATTTTGATTTTTTTAGTATGGTATGAGTGGAAATTAATGAACCTTTCTGAATTCATTGGTTTTCTATACCAATCTAACCAGATTTCATTATTTTGTTGTCTGCATAATTTTGTATCTAAAAAGGGGATACTTCTGTCTATTTCTTCCTCAATAGTAAATTGAATATGATTGTTATATGAATTTACAAGTTTTTAATTCATATAACAATCATATTCAATTTACTATTGAGGAAGAAATAGAAGAAGTATCCCCTTTTTAGATACAAAATTATGCAGACAACAAAATAATGAAATCTGGTTAGATTGGTATAGAAAACCAATGAATTCAGAAAGGTTCATTAATTTCCACTCATACCATACTAAAAAAATCAAAATAAATGTAGTTTTGGCTATGAAAAATAGGGTAGATAAGATCTGTCATCCATCAATGGTACAAAATAATTATAACAAATTATACAATATTTTCTTAGAGAATTCATATCCGACTAAGCTATTAAAAAACTTGATATTTAATACTAGAAGACAGGAGTCACGAACATCTATTGTAAATACTCAACAACTTAATGAAAATATACTAGTAGAAAGAGTTAAATATGTCACAATTCCATTCATTAAAGATATTTCAACAAAAATCATTAATGTTTTCAAAAATGAAAGTACAATCAAAATTACACACAAATATAATAACACAATTGGTAAAAAATTTTTTTCAAAATTAAAAGCTAAAGATGACATTTTAAAGAAATCAGGAGTTGTATATAAGATACCATGTGAAGACTGCGATAAAGTATACTATGGTCAGACATCGAGAGTACTTAAAAGTCGTGTCACTCAACATCAAAGTGATATTAGGTTAGAAAAACAAAGTTGTGCCTTAGCTGAACATAACATTTTATTAAATCATAAAGCTAACTTTAAAGACATTTCAATTGTATATAGTGAATCACATAACTTTAAAAGAAATTGCTTAGAGATGTTCCAAACAGTGTTGGATATTAACTCCTTAAATAAAAAGAGAGACACACATCATCTAATACATACTTATTCCTTTTTACTTAAAATGAATGAAGATAGTAATAATTTCAATAATACATCATCAGAGTCAATATAATGAAGTGAATTTTATAGTCTTGTTTATTTAGAATTTAGCATAATCACATCATCAATAGTTTCCGGTTATTAAAACCTTCTTTTTAACAAGACCAATTTTTCCTTGTTGGTATCACACGTTGCATTGTCTTTATTGGTGGCAAAGTAATTGATTGTGTGATGTGTGGTAGTCAGTGAGATAAAATAATGGTAATAAGAGTGATATTTGGGTTCTATCTTTATGAGAGTGACAAACTGATGAATTTAGACGCTGAATGTCACATGAGCCATGGTTTTTTGTTGATAAGATTGTTGCGAATGGCTAATTTTGTTATGTATTGTCCTGGGATATAATAAAAATCTCGAATTTTAAAGTACATTTTTACAATTTATTGATCTTGTTAACAATTTAGATTAACACTACTTACAATAGTTATTACTCATTTTGGCTTTGTCTTTGACATGTCCATTTTCTTTCAGATTGGATATCGCATATCTTTGGATCCTTATTGGTGGCAAAGTAATTGATCCCGAGATGTGCGATAGATAATGTTTAAGAACAATGGTAAAAGGGTGATGTTTGGTTTTTATGTTCATAAGAATGGCAAACTTGTGGATGTAAGAATTAGACATTGCATGGGCCATGGTTTTGTCATTGATAGGGTTAAATGGGTAATAAAGTTAGGGTTTTCTAATAATTTTTTTTTTTTTTTTTTTTCAAGTTTTAAAAAAATAAAAATATTTTATACATTTGTAAATATCTTCATACTAAAAATTTCACAAGCCCTCGTAAATAACTTTCATAGTCCAATACAACTAATGATTTCAGATTGTTTATTAAATATTAATGGTACGCAGGTCAATAAAGAAAAGAAATATTATTTTATAGATATAAGAAACTAAGAATTTTAATTACAAAAATTTTGTCTTCATGTTCGACTTCAATCAGATTTATAATTTACTTTTCAAAATGTAACCTTTCTATCTACCACTTATAGTGGAAAATCTATTCATGTTTTTTAATGATGTTTTACTTGATTTGTACAAACTCACTTTGCACGTAAGTTTAAATTTATTATAATTTTTACCTGTTATAAGAACTTGTTCATATTTTAGCCTTGATAAAGGATTCAAATAAATCCGAAAGCTTGGAAGTAGTAAAAAAGAGTTTAATTTCTTAACCAGCCCAGATTGTGACGGAATCCCCAATAATTTAGTAGATTGTATATATATATATATATATATATATATATATATATATATATATATATATATATATATGTTTATTAAACGTCAAGTTCGACGTCCAGTATATGATATACCGGTATATCATCGGTAGGGCGTACGTACAATTAAATTTTTAAAGGGGTTAGGTTATGTGTACCTATATATCGAAATAATTGTCAATTTGTAATTTTCATACTTATAGTTTATATTATTAAAGTAGAATCAGTTCAAAACTTTTAGTTTCATTTGAAATGTATTTTTATGAAAACTGGCCAGGCTGCCTGGTAGGTAAAGGGTACAGACAGTTTTAAAAGTGAAGAAGTATATATTTGCAAAATCTTTAATTGAAATTTGACAGTATTCTTTTGCTTAGTTTTTCGAGAATATATTATATAAACAATAGAATTGAGAAATATATTCGTTAATAATTGAACGATATATGAAAGACAAGCACAGGAAATCTATTTATAATATGAAAAATTCCAAGAAAGGTGTGAGGTATTTTTATGGATAAACCAAGTAATATAAATGACCATTTGGAGAAGAAAACTTAATAGGGAATTAATGTTAAATTACACCATAGTTACTGTGGTGTATTATAGACACGGGGTTAAGTGCGTTAGACAGAAAGATGTCAATTGTCATGAGTTAAAAGAAGGAAGACACTTCTTGCTTCCATTTTGTAAAAGGCACATGTACACTTGTAATAAATTAACAATAAAGGAATGTAAAAGTTATTCTCTTCATTTATTAAGTGAGCAACATAATATTTGGCGACGAGACTTTCGACTCACAACAGAAGATTTACCCAAAGGCCAGAGTAAGAGAACAGTAAAAATTTATCTAAATTGAGGTTAGAATAAATCATGTCATTAATTGGGGCAATCGAAAGCTTCAATACCAAGTCCGACAACTGGATACTCTACCAGGAACAGCTAGAACAGTTCTTCCTAATTAACAATATCATAGCCGGCGCAGAAGGAGCACCGGATAAGAGGGTAGCAGCGCTACTTAGTTTGATTGGGCAAGACACGTACAAAATTCTTAGGGATCTGTGTACTCCTTTAAAACCCAGTCAGAAGACGTATGACCAACTATGTGCACTCTTGAAAACGCAATTCTCACCCACAACATGTATCTTTAAAGAAAGAATAGAATTCTACGAAGCAAAACAAGACCAGCACGAAACAGTTAATGACTGGTATGCAAGAATCCATAATTTGGCAACAAACTGTGAATTTGGAGCACAACTACAGTCAGTGTTAACAGATAAATTTGTTTGTGGATTAAGAATAGGCAAGATAAGAGATAGGTTGTGCGAAGAAAAACAAGATGTTAAATTAGACAAACTATTGCAGTTGGCACTCAGCAAGGAAGCAGCATTACAGAATGAAGTAAAAGAAGTCAATGCAATAAACAGTAAACCTAATAGTTATGTAAAAAAAGTGGTGGACAAACCATTCCATTCAGAAACAACAACAGGGAAATGGAAATGTAGAAGTTGCGGTCTACTCCACACAGGGATGCAGGTATGTAAGTATTCAAAGTATACCTGTAACAAATGCAAAAAGGTGGGACACTTGGCAAAAGTATGTCAAAGTGGAACTAGGGCAAATCAACATGCTCTTGATATTGAAACAGATGAAGTAGAAATAAATAACATTTATTTTTGTAATGATAAACCTTTATGTTTAGATGTATTAGTTAATGATTATCTTATTTCATGTCAGCTTGACTCAGGAGCAGCAGTTTCAGTATTATCGTTTGAAGATTATCAAAATTATTTTAAATCTGTAAAATTATTACCATCAACAATGATTCTTAGGAGTTATTCGGGAGACAAAATCAAACCAGTAGGTCAGATTTTAGTTAATATTAGGTATAATAACGTGCTATGCAAAAACTTCAATTTCCAAATTGTAAAAAGTAACCATACAACACAAAACTTGTTGGGAAGAGACTTTTTAAAAAGTTTTAAGTTTAAATTATCACCTGAGATATTTTTAATAACAGAAAATCAAATAGAAACCATTTTAAGAGAGTTTGAGAATATATTTGAGCCTTCATTGGGATGTTATAAATTTAAAGAAATTAAACTAGAATTAGAAAATAATGCTACGCCAATTTTCTTTAAACCAAGGCAAATACCATTAGCTTTCAAACAAAGGGTTGAAGAGGAACTAGCAAAACTTGAGAAAGAGGGGGTAATTTCACCAATAGATATATCAGACTGGGGAACACCAGTGGTTCCTATTATCAAAAATGATGGTTCATTAAAGTTATGTGGTGATTATAAGGTAACTATAAATAAACATCTAAAAAAAGTAAAGTACCCACTTCCTTCTGTGGAGAGTATATTTTATGAATTAAATGGGGGGGAGTCTTACTCAAAATTGGACTTGAGTTATGCATACAATCAGATTAAGGTAGATGATGATTCATCAAGAATTTTAACGTGGAGTACACACAAGGGTTTATTTAAAATAAACAGATTACCATATGGCATAACCCCAGCAAGTGCAGTATTTGAGAAAATTTTAGAGCAATTATTACAGGGTTGTAAAGGTGTAGCTAACTTTCTTGATGATATTATAATAACAGGGAAAACTAGAGAAGAACACATAGATAATTTAAAAGTAGTCTTAAAAAAATTGCAAAATGCAGGATTTAAGCTAAATAAAAGTAAGTGTGCATTCTTTCAAGATCAAGTAAGTTACTTGGGTTTCACAATATCAAGGGAAGGTTTAATAAAAAATAATGATAAACAAAAAGCTATCATGGAAGCACCAAGACCAACTAATGTAACACAAATTAAAAGTTTTGCGGGCATGGTAAACTATTACAGTAAATTTGTACCAAAATTATCTATAATTATGAGACCAATCTATAATCTATTGAAAAATAATAATAAGTTTGAGTGGTCAGATTTATGCGAACATGCTTTCTTAGAAATAAAAAAAATAATTGCTTCAGATCAAATTTTAACTCATTTTAACCCAGACTTGCCAATAGTTTTACAAACAGATGCAAGTCAAGATGGAATTGCAGGTGCACTATTCCATAAAGACACACAAGGAATTTTAAAGCCGGTAGCTTTCATATCCAGAACACTAATGCCAGCAGAAAAAAATTATTCTGTACTAGACAAAGAATCATTGGCAATATACTGGTCAGTAAAAAAACTGTACCAATACTTAATGGGACAAGATTTTGTAATACAAACAGACCACCGTCCTTTAATTTCTATACTAGGAGAAAAAAAAGGTATACCCCAAATGGCAGCCTCAAGGCTGCAAAGATGGTCAGTATTCCTTTCGGGTTTCTCTTACAAGTTAGAATACATTAAAGGTGTAAATAACAACATGGCAGACATGCTGAGTAGGCATCCTATTGAAATAATGTATATTTCTAGTGATTATGAACTAAAACCATCGTATTTAAATACATTGGTAGCAGAGCAATTACCAGTAGATTATAAGAAAGTAGCAGTAGAAACTCGTAGAGACATAACATTATCAAAAGTATATAACTATATAAGTAATGGTTGGCCTGAAAACAAGGGAACTATTGAAAATGACAGTTTAATTCCATATGTTAAAAAGAAAATAGAATTAACATTAGAACAAGGCTGCATAATGTGGGGATATCGAGTAGTGATTCCTGCTAAATTCAGAAAACAAATTTTAGAGGAATTGCACTCGAGTCATTTAGGTGTAGTTAAGATGAAGTCTATTGCCAGAGCTTACTTCTATTGGCCCAATTTGGACAAAGAAATTGAATTGTACTGCAAAAAATGCTTACCTTGTCAGACAATAGCTAACAATCCAGTGAAGTCTGAAACAATAGCTTGGAATAGACCATCAAAACCATGGGAAAGGATTCACATAGACTTTATGGGTCCAGTAAAAAATAAGTTTTATCTTATAGTATTAGATGCTTATAGTAAATATCCTGAAATTAGAATAATGGATAAAATTACATCTGAAGCAACCATTATTAAATTAAGGGAAATCTTTTGTACTTGGGGATTACCAGAAATCATTGTATCTGACAATGGCCCTCAGCTAGTATCATCTGAATTCAAAACATTCCTAAGCAATAATGGAATAAAACAAATCACTTCTGCACCTTACCATCCAGCAACAAATGGAGCTGCTGAAAACGCAGTTAAAAGCTTTAAAAAAAGTCTAAAAGCTACATTATTAGACAATAAAAACAAAACATATACTGAGAGTTTAATAATTAGCAGATATTTGTTGAATTATAGAAATTCGATCCATTGTTCTACAAAAGAAACACCATCCAAATTAATGATTGGTAGAAATGTAAGAACCCTATTTGATCTTTTGAAACCAAATAAGAATCACAACTTACAATTAGGGGGTAGGTGTGAAGATTTTAAAGAGGGGGAAGAGGTTATGATCAGAGACTATAAAAATAAAAATGAAGTTATATGGGTAAAAGCTACCATTAAAAAGGTACTAGGGTTAAAAAATTATCTGTGTCAAACTGCTGAGGATAAAACTCATAAAAGACATATAGATCAAATTAGAAAGGTAAAAATAAAGGATGCATCAAGGGAATCGGAAACAGTATTTAAACAGCAGTGTGCTAATAAAAGCCCTGCAAATAGTAGTGAAGATGACGTGGAGGAAATGGTAGGTAAAAACAATAATAACATTCAATTTGGTTCACCCAATGAAAGCTTAAATCTTAGTAACTCTCCATCAATGTCAGGTAGTGAGGATTCCACTACAAATGAGGTAGACTCTTCGTTTGAAAGTGTGGTAAATGACTCTTTTGGCGAATCATCTAGACAATCAAACAAAACTGTTGCTACTAAGTCAGGTAGAATCATTAAGAAACCTACAAAGTATATTGACTATGATTGTGAATCTGAGTAAGCTGTATTTTTTCTATTGTAAGTAATATTAAGCTGTTATGTTAATTTTTAAGATATCGATATTTTTTTTTAAGGTAATTGCATTTTGTATTTAGTTGTTATCTAGAAAGGGAGGAAATGTGGTGTATTATAGACACGGGGTTAAGTGCGTTAGACAGAAAGATGTCAATTGTCATGAGTTAAAAGAAGGAAGACACTTCTTGCTTCCATTTTGTAAAAGGCACATGTACACTTGTAATAAATTAACAATAAAGGAATGTAAAAGTTATTCTCTTCATTTATTAAGTGAGCAACATAATAGTTACAACACCTTTTATCAGGAAGCAAAGTTAAAAATGGATGAAGCATGTATAAACTTACAAAAAGAGTTGATGCAGTTGCTTTAAGAAATATTGGGCTAGTATTAAAAACATTAAAAAATAGTGGTTGAAAAAGAGTTAATGAAAGTGATGGGATCTAGGACAAACAACATATTATTGCAATTTTCTTTACAATAGGTACACAAACAATAAACAATAATAATGTAATTAGCTGTTTTGTTTTTTAGAATTGTCTTAAACTTTCAAGACATAAGTAATCAATATTTTAACTGATATATACTTCTCAAAGATGGATATTTGAATTTAACAACAAAAAAGTACTAACTATGAAAGTTTAAGTAGTAAAATTTCACAAGTGTTCTCAATTATACTATTTATACCATTGATGTAGCTCATTACACAATATTAACAAAAAGTTCAAGGTTTTCATTTTCTTTACAATATAATGTTACACATAAGGTTGCTAATGGGTTAATTGCTAGTAAACTATCTGGATGTTTTTCAATGATATATATGTATAATAAACCATTTTTATCACAAAAATTCTTTTGAAAGGTAAATGCAGATATGAAAAAATAAATTTGGAAGATAGTAAGTTGGTAGGGTAGGTAAGTACCTATATATATAACTAATTAATAATAACTAATAGTTAAAAAACTGATTAAGTATCATTTAGCTTTTTTATCAATTTCTGATGTGGAAACAAGTGTTTGATTTCAGACTTTGTATTTGCTATTTATTCAGGTATAATACAAATTAAAAATATTCCATTCAGTTTTGAAATGCTACCTACGAGTAATATTCTTTACTAGTATATATGTAGGTAATTGTGTGAAATTTTGTTCTGTGGAACCAATTCATCCTTCATATGGTACATAAATGAAATATAGGTAATTTTTGTTTTATTTATTATATGGTTACATATTATAATCATAGTGTAGTGGATTGAATAAGTAAAAGACTGTTATTATGCTCTGATTATAATGTCAACAACAGCTAAAATAGAGGAAAATTGGATGCCTAAATAAAATTGCAGAATTAGCTGAATGTAATTCTGTATCAGACATTTTTTATGATCTTTATTTTTTCTAAATCAATGTATGTACCTAGATATAAGTAGGTATAGGTACATACATGTAATAATATTTCCAAATATGGGTGTGTCTAATAATATAAATAGGTAATTGCGGCTCTTAATTTTTTTAAATATTGAATAGGTACCAAATTGTTTGTTTATGTTGGGGGTATTAAAATATATATTTCATTTCACAACAGCTACTTTACTGAAATACTTTTTCATTGATTCTGTTCAAAATGTGATAAAAAATCTTTATAAATCAAAACTTACATCAAACAAGAATTTAAACCAATTATTCTAACCTATAACAGAGCGAATATTGAAAGTATCTAATAAAGGAAAAAATTGATATTTAGTTTTCACATAGAAATAGGAATATCATATGTTTTAGCTTGTTTTTATATAACATAAACTATTCATTAAATCATGGTAAACTCAACCTATGGGGTTTTTAACAATACAAATTGTAAGTATAAACATGTATCCATTGCCAGTGTCCTACTGCTGGTTAGTTTTCTTTTGCAATCAGCTAACTTTCATTATGGTACTGATGCTAATTGGTTTTTATTGTAAGAACGAAACTTATGAAATCAATCCTAAACTCTCGAAATCAAAAATACCTGTTCTACACAATGACCAAAATGTCTGCAGCTTTAGTATTAAAAACTGAACAGTATAGTTTAAAACTGTTTCATAATAATTAACATTTGACATTTCTTGTTTGTATATTAGCAGACCTCGTTAAATGTTCCCTATGAAACTATTGATTTCCGATCATAATTACCTATGCTTTAAAAGCTCGTAAAATACCAAAATATGTGCAATTAAACCGCAAATATTCCCTATAAATATTTCAATTACAGGTGGATAATTTAATTACATCAACTATTTTGCAATAGAGTAGATTTTCAGAATAGGTGAATAAAATAAAAAGTTCACTGGATATACCTACCAACAATTTTATTTGTTTCTCACAAAAATAGTAACATAAATATAAAGTAGAATAATTTGGATTACAATAGAAAGTGATTCAATTGTATATTATCTATTAAAAACTAAACTAACATTTATCCTCGAACATTGAATAAAAGTCTGCTGTTTATTGGATACTTACACTAATAGGAAGATGGTGTTTACTGAAAATAAAATTTAAATTATATGAATCAAACATACAAAACATAACTTGAAATTCTACTATATCTCTTCTGTCTTGTCTATCCTGGAGATAGAGACTGGCTATAAAACAATATTATTGATGAAGTTTGAATGTGGTGGAATTTACATTCTATTTGAATTATAATAGACATACTTCACTAGTGGAATTTTCATTTTATTAGACTTTTCACCTTCGAACAAAATGTTATAAACTATATAAACGTTCCAAAGCATGAAAAAATATAAAATACTTTCTGGATTCTTCTTTGGGAATAAGCAGCTTTTGCTATTTTTATTGTTTATTTTTTAAACAAAAATTAAATTTTTAATTTCCAGTTTCTTCTTCTGGATTGTTATTATGACATCTAGCATCTCTAGCCAGTTTGAAAACTAATTTTGATCATTAATTAATTATATATTTTTATAAAAGTAATTGTTTAATGGTCGGCATTATAAACATTTGTAAAGGTTAATTTTGTCAAGTAAACTTTAGCGTTAGAATATCAGTTTTATCTTGTCTAATGGTTTTATAAAAGTAGGATTTCTAAAATAAGAAGAATGCCAAAAAGGGGCATGTCCACGACAGTTGACACTTGACAATAATTCAGTCAATTTAGTGGTAAAACAAAAACAAATAAACACGATCAATAAGAATCAAACAACAAACCACTATCAATCTATATTATATATTATTAAATATGCATCAGGAATTAAAATAAAATAACTTAAAAAAAATTGAAAGCAAAACCAACTAAACTCAAACACGATCTACCATTATCTTAGATCATTATAAATCAGCATAATCTCACTATTAAGTACCTTTGTGTTCCTAAGTTTTTTGCAGAATTTCTGAAGCATTTTCAGGTGAGATTAAAGTAAAATGACATACTTCCCTGCATCTTTTGGAAAATATATAACAGGTATACTTAATACCAATGTAGTTTCCAAATATTTGCAATATAAAAAGTTTTGTGGTATGTGCCAAAGTTAAGTCGTTATACATAACGTAACAGCTCTCATTTTTTCCTGATGTACCTTAACAAACACTGGAGGGTTGTCTCTGCCCCGGACCAAGCTCTACTAAAGAATTTAATTATCTATTGACTCTCAGCCTCTATAGAGATAAGAAAAGAAAATGTGCTAAAGACAAGATAAACAGTTCAAGTGGACAGGAGGAAAAATATATGTTGGATGTTCACTGCCCTGCACTCAGTAAGAGTAGTGGCACTTTACTCCCAAATATAAAGTTATTGTTAATTTTCTTAAATTGTAACTGCAAAATTTTAACCCCTTAAAATCATCTCCCAAGATGAAAATCAAGCTTATGAATTATTGTTATGGATAAGTTGAGATGCTCAACTATATTATTAAAAATTATTCATAATTGCTAAAGTTGATTTTGAAATTTATAATGTATTTTTAAATAGTGAATATAAAAATATTTGGAAACTTCATTCCTCTTATCGATTCATTCCCATAGTTATGTTCAACATAATGGGTAATTTTTTCCCAGTACATATTCAATGTCACTTGCTTTTTAGGGTATTTTCAAAGCCTTGACCAAGGTTCTACAATGAGAACAATTTCTAGACAGAATAGTATGTCATGATTGACTTCATCTTGATGTAGGTATGCTGGTATTGAAGAACTAGTGTTAACTTAAATATCGAGGAGATGAATATTTAAAACACATTTGTAATTATTGAGAGTATTTTCTTATTTAAAATAAATAAATGAGTAACACATTTCATAAAATACAACTTTCAATAGAGTTTTATTTCGACTATACAAGAAAATTGAATGTAATTCAGTCATTTTCCTTTAAAACTACTAACAATTTTTGACCATAAGCTATTTCATAACAAAAAAAACTTTTTAAAACTTATTCTACCATACTAAAAAAAAAACAACAAAACTAAAAATCCAACTTATCAGATAACAAAAATCAAAAGGTATGTCTATTTACAGTTCCATACCTTTGACAACTACAAAAATCTTATATTAAAAAAAGTAAATATAAAAATAAAATTGCACTACTAAAAGTAAAATAATGATTCTGAGTAGGAACGTGCCGTTCTAAATCATTTACAAAAATCTCATTTTAGGTAAAAAAAATATATCACAATATAGTGTTCATATTAGTGTTCCGAAATCCTAGTTACAAAAAAAATTTAGAAATAACCACCCGATTCTTCATAATTTGCATGTTTAAAATAATTGCAACTACTAACCTTGTTAATATTTTGATTTCTGATATATAGTGTTTACACTCAAGTAATTCTAATGAAATTATTCATATAAAATTAGCTTTAAAATGAGCAGGTAGAGCAACCTTTACGATGAAGTTTTTTGGACTGATAGGCAACAAACGACTTTATTTGAGGAGGAGGATTCTTAATTCATACACTCAGTGCACTCTTTTTCCTGTTCAACATCCACCATAGCTTTACTCAAAATATTTACCATAGTTGGTATTTCATTGGCTGTTGATTGTCTTTTATACTTCAGGCACCTAAAAAGTAATGATTAAAAAAATCAATGTAGTATTGGTTGCAATATTATAATAATCAATTATGGCTATTTTGTAATGGTTATCCTTCATTCTTAGATTAATCTGAATGTTCTATTTATAGTTTTTGTAAAATCCACAATTTGACAAATACCTTTTCTTGTATCTTGTGGAATTTTTCTCTTCGAAATGAAGGCCAAGTTTCACTATAGAGTTTATATTTGTCATATCTTAGAGTTTTCAAAAGTAAATTTGAGGAATTCAAGCAGTTCACGAGATAATACAAAAATATTACTTCATTTTTATAATTTGAATAAGCTGTATCTCGAAATCTAAGTAAATTTCATGTTCCTAAGTTCCAATTTCCATCAGGGCGGAAAAAATTAGCAAATATTTCAAATTTCAATCAACAAAATGATTCATTTCTTCTCAAAACAATAATTGATCACTTATTCAAAAATTAGAATTTTTTTTAGATTTAAATGCAGCAACTGGTGACACGAGACACGTGGCCCACGTGGGTACGAATCTTGAAACATCTCAAGCATCCTAGCCAATTTTTAAAATTTCAGCAAGTAAAATAGTGGCTCTGTGTTAAATCAATGATTATTCAACATTATTCAACAAAAATTTTAGTTCCTACTGCATAAAGTGTGGTATAGAATCTAGAGAGCATGTATACCCTGTTTTTAAACTAAGAGGAGTGATTTGAATTTAAGTTGGCATTTCTGCAGGCTAATTATTGGTCAGATAGCCGCCCGTTTCACACAGATCTTTTGATATAACTGACAACACTATTTGTCAGTTTTGACATTTATGTTTATTCACATAAAAGTATTCCATTCTGTTCACGCCTTACACTTCAAAATAGCACATGTTTGCCATTCTACTTAAATCCAAGTCCTTCTACGAAGGCAGAGCCATAAATCTCCATAAATCTTTATGGTCAAGTCAAGTGGATATACCACCCTTGTCATTATATAATATTATATTTCTATGCCTAGTTTTTAGGACACATTTTATGTTTTTGAGACATTATTATGTAAGACGTTGAAGGGAGAACATTGTACAATCTTAGTTTTTATGTAATATAGTTTTAATCCATTTTCTTTTTTCACTTAACGACTTTTATTCCGTCACACATCTCGCGAACCTCGCGAACATAATTGGTCCTTCGAGCCGGATATTGTCGAATACAAGTGAAAAACAAAACAAGTTATTATTCGCGTAAACAATAACTAAAGTAGTGACTTACGCGAGTGCACAACGCCAGCATATCCGGAATTTCCGGACATCACACATCACACCATTACGCATCAGTAAAGGATTATCACTCAATCAAATTTGTACTTGGATCCCAGAAGCACGAAGCCAACAAGCAGCCAACTGCATCGCAATTCATCAGGTGAGGTCGTTCCTCTCATATAATCATATGTGCTAATTTGTTGTTGTTTTGGGTCTGGGTTTCTAACGAGAGTTTTTCAAAGCTAAGGTTGTGCCATCAATTCGCATCCAAAATTCATATAATCATAACATAATCCATTTCGCGCATTAATAATCGCAAGTCATTAGTCATTTCATTTTGTTTTGTTCATAAAATTCAAAATTCGCAAAATGTCAGATATTACGTCACTTTCTTTGGAAGAGCTAAAAAGAAAGCGAGGCGCGATTAAGGCTAAGGTCACGATTTTTGGGAAATATGTATCAGGCGCTAAAGGGACGAATGCTATTCTGGCGGACGTAGACCTTTTAGCACTGCAAGAACGTCTAAATCATTCAAAAAATATTATTTTCGAGTTTGAAAACATACAGGGTTTAATTGAGGAAAAAACAATAGATGAAGATTTGTTAGAAATTGAATATGAAGAGCGCGCTACCTTTGAAACTAACTTTCACATGCAAGTAGCGATAGCCAAAAGTATGATAAAAGATTCTACCGTATATTCGGACAATGCATCAGGCTCTAATTTAGTTAGTACCAACCCTATACATAGCGCTTACGAAAACAACACTTTTAAACTTGCAGGCATAAAATTGAAACCCATTGAAATTCCTAAATTTAACGGCTCTTATCAAAACTGGTTAGAATTTGCGGATTTATTCGAATCATTAGTGCATAAAAATGAATCCTTGGATAGCATTCAAAAATTTCATTATTTACGGTCATCATTGGAATCGGGTGCGGCCCAAGTTATCCGTTCAATTGAATTTACAAGTAGTAACTATATCGTAGCTTGGAATCTTATCCGCGAAAGATACGACAACAAACGCCTTCTAGTATTTAATCATGTAAAATCACTTTTTAACGTAGAAACCATGCATAAAGAATCCTCCTACAAATTACGCCATTTAATCGACACATACTCTAAACACTTACATTCTCTTAAACAAATGGGACAACAAATAGATCACTGGGATGTATTATTGATTCACATTATAACAACCAAATTAGATTCATCCACATTGCGCGAGTGGGAAAACGCGAAATCGAACGCTAATAAGGAGGTACCTTCATTTATTGATCTTAAGACATTCTTAAAATCGCGTGCCGATTTGTTGGAAACGTTAGAAACTAATCAAGCGGATAAAAGGGCTCATAATAATAATAATTCATTTAATAATAACTCTAGAGGTACTTTCAATCACACACGCGGGTATTATTCATCCCACCAAGCATCAAATTATTCAAACAAGCACACGCCCAACCAAACCAAACCTAATAGATCGAATCAAAACCCGTTTTGTACAATTTGTAAAAATTCTCATGTCATATATAACTGCACAGAGTTTATGAGTTTGTCCCCCAGTGACAAATACGAAAGGGCCAAAAAGGCCCATTTATGCATTAATTGCTTAAAACCTGGCCATGACAACAGAAATTGTCGTCACATTAATTCTTGTAAGACATGTAATGGGCGGCATCACACACTATTGCATATCAATCGCATTCAAAACAATGATCACTCGCGTGAAACAACCTCTAACCCTGTCTCTTCAGCCTCAACCGAACCATCTACTTCATCAGCTAACTGTTCCATTTCTAACATCGCAGTGCAAGGCCAGGTAATCTTATCAACCGCTCTAGTAAACGTTCATGACAAGTACAATAAAATATATACAGCTAGAGCACTTTTAGATAGTGGTTCGCAAAGTTCATTTATATCTGCTGAATTGCATAATAAATTAGGTATTTCATCAGAACAGATCAACTGGACAGTGTCAGGCATAACAAATATTTCATGCAAATTAGAGAAAGCGTGCCATGTAAAAATATCGTCTAAAATAAACAATTTTAATGCACACTTACAGTGCTTTATTGTACCGCAAATCTCGGGTTGCATACCTGCTGTGCCTTTAAATGTACAATATCTAAATATCCCAGAACACTTGTCGTTGGCCGACCATATGTTTTTTGAACCCCAAAAAATCGATATCCTCATTGGAAGTGACCTATTTTGGCGCCTCTTAGGGAAAAATACATTTAGTTTAGGTAAAAATAAGCCGATAATGCACCAAACGGTACTTGGTTGGATTATTGCAGGCCCGTACTTAGCACCATTTACAGCGCGCAACGAAGTAAGCTGCAACTTTTTAGCAGCTTCTGCCGAGGCTCAGATTCAAAATCAATTAGCGCGATTTTGGGAATTAGAGGAAATTATCGAAAAACGAATTTTATCAAAGGAAGAAATTTCCTGCGAGCAACATTTTCATAAAACTATGCGACGACACTCCACGGGAAAATTCATAGTAGCTCTCCCATTTAAGGAACCCACCGAAAAATTAGGCGATTCCTATCACATTGCAAGAAAACGATTTTTTAATTTAGAGAAAAAACTAGAATCAAATCCCAAATCGAGGCAACTTTACGCCGACTTTATAAATGAATACATTAATCTCGGACACATGAAAATAATAGAGGGTCTCGATCCTCTTAATGCGCCACACAAACAATTCTACTTCATGCCTCATCATAGTATTTTGAAGGAAAGCTCATTAACTACGCGTCTAAGAGTCGTTTTTGATTGCTCCGCCGCAACTTCCTCAGGACTCTCTCTTAATGACCTACAAATGGCCGGTCCCACCCTGCAAGACGATTTATTATCTCTGTTATTAAGATTTCGATTGCACACATACGCCGTAAGTGCAGACATTGAGAAAATGTACCGCCAAATTTTGGTTCATGAAAACCAACAAACGTTACAATGCATTCTTTGGCGCTCTTCTCCCGCCGAGCCATTAAAGGCTTATCAATGCACAACCGTTACTTACGGTATGAAATGTTCATCATACCTCGCGATTAAATGTCTACAAACCTTATGGCCGTATTCACCAACTTCAACTCTAATCATGATTAGGTAATTGTGATTAAATAAGTAATCTTGATTAAGTCAAATTGCTATTCACCAAATTGTTGTTTGGTAAAATTAAGCAATCAGGGGTTAACTTTGATTTACAACTTGGCAACATGGATATTTTCTCAGTGTCACCACCCAAAATACGAATGTTTTAGCTTGTATTGGCAGATATTGCTAACACTTTACATTTTTAAAGATCGATTACCTTACTGGATTGTTACTAAAAAATAAAAAAACCTTTTAATTCAAAGTTACTTGGTATTTTATTTGGGACTACCCTACTGGGGTGGTATACTCATCATACTAATTACAAATAGGCTTGATCAGTCTAAATCTTTTATAAAAGTTGTATTCATCCATTGTTTGAAAATAATTAGTTCTTTCTAGTAAAGTCATCTGCAATAATGTCCATAACGTCCAAATCATCGTCATACACAGCTGATCTTCAATATTTTCCTTGTTCCAGAAAAAAATAAACCAACGAAAAATCAAAAATTGTAAAGGACAAGATAAATTTGAAGGTTTGGGTTATATTGTTTGATTGTTATGTTCACCATGTTCACTTCTGTCAGAATAAACGGCGATTATCTTTAAAACCGCTCAAATTTGGCCGATTAAGTTAATTTCTTGTTTAAGCACTAATTCTCTGATTTAAAAATTGGTGAATACGAAATTAGCTGCTTAACCACAATTAAAAGTTAATTGTAGATATTTTACTTTGGTGAATACGGGCATTAGGTTTAGAATATTCTAACATTAACCTTAATATTTCAAATATCATACTTAATGATTTTTACGTGGACGATTTATTGACAGGGTTTGATTCGATCAAAGAGGCTCAGGAGGCATGTCACGAAATAGTTGAAGCTCTAAAAAAAGGGGGTTTTGCGTTAAGAAAGTTTTATTCCAATAATCCCGAGGTTCTAAAAAATATTAGTGACGGTCCATGCACATCTGCAATATTAAGTTTTGGTGACAACGAAAACTGCAAAACGCTGGGGTTGTCATGGTCGCCTCATCAAGATTTATTACTTTATAGCATCAGTCCATTCACTGCATTTAAAGAAAACGAAAAATTAACAAAACGTCGCATACTGTCCGATATTTCACAAGTGTTTGACCCATTAGGGCTCCTCTTGCCGTGTATAACCACATTTAAAATAATGCTTCAAAATTTATGGCTTGAGCACCTTTCTTGGGACGAACCGGTGCCTGCTCATATTAAAACATCATTTATTGATTTAAGACAAAGGCTTCCAATTTTGAATAATCTTAAGATAGAGCGCATGGTAAAATTGCATGATTATACGAACATTGAGTTGCATGGGTTTGCGGACGCTAGCGAAAAGGCGTATGGAGGATGTATTTACATTGTATCCACTGATAAAAATAATAAAACCCACTCACATTTATTATGCGCTAAAGGTAAAGTCGCCCCATTGAAACCAGTAACATTACCCCGCTTGGAGCTCTGTGGGGCATTAGTTCTGGCTAGATTAGCTAAAAAGGTACTTGATTCCTTAAAAATCAAATTTAATAATTGCTATTTGTGGACGGACTCTACAATAGTACTGTGTTGGTTAAAAAAACCGGCAATTCAGTTTAAAACATTCGTTAGTAATCGGGTTAACGAAATACAAGAATCCATTTCCTTTGCGCAGTGGCGGCATGTACCTACCTCGGATAATCCCGCCGATTTACTATCCAGGGGGGCATCGCCTGAAAATCTATTACGTCTCAGCCTTTGGTGGTATGGTCCTAAATGGATAACCGAGTCTCGCGATACTTGGCCTTTTTTGAAATTGACACTGCCAAAGGAAATTCCTGATATCAAAAAACATATATCATCATTAGTTCTACACACGAAAGGCGATTTATTTTCAATAAAAAACTTTTCAAAATTACTTAGGTTAAAAAGAAGTGCGGCATATGTAGTGCGGTTTATTAACAATTGTAAGGTCAAAAGGGACCAGCGTAATTTCGGGCCACTTGTAGCCGAAGAAATTAATCGAGCATTTATTCATGTTTTAAAGGCAGCCCAAAGCGAAAGTTTTTACAATGAGATACAGCAACTATTGGAGAACAAAACCTCTCTTAAAAATTCCAGCAACATTACAAATTTATCTCCATTTATTGACAAAGAAGGTATTCTCCGCGTGGGGGGTCGTTTGCAAAACTCGGAGTTTACTTACGATAAAAAGCATCCCATCATCATTTCATCTAAACACAAGCTAACGATGCTAATTTTTAGGTACTATCATCAAAATTTATATCATGCCGGGCCGCAATTACTTTTAGCTAACATTAGAGAAAACTATTGGCCAGTAGGGGGCAGGGATTTGGCTAGGCGCATAGTTCATACGTGCACAGTTTGCTTTCGCGCCAAACCAACAGGTATACAGCCCATCATGGGCAATCTACCGGCCCAGCGCCTCCTACCCGGACCACCATTTATAGTAACCGGAGTTGATTACGCAGGGCCGTACTTAATACGAGACCGAAAGGGACGCGGTTGCAAATTAACAAAGGGTTACATTTGTATATTTGTTTGCTTTAGCACCAAGGCGGTTCATATTGAACTGGTTACGGATCTAACCAAGGAAACGTTCTTATTAGCACTAAAACGGTTTATCTCGCGTAGGGGAAAACCCAAACAAATATTTTCGGACAATAGTAAAAATTTTGTATCTGCAAGTACGGATTTTAAAGAGCTTAATACATTTCTTAAATTAAACAAATCGTTAATTATTGATTCATTGTCCAAAGACGAGATAGATTGGAAATTTTCACCACCATATTCACCCCATTTTGGGGGTCTTTGGGAAGCGGGAGTTAAATTAATCAAACATCATCTTAAAAGAGTACTATCAAATGCACACCTTACTTATGAGGAGTTCTACTCGTTATTGACACAGATTGAGGCAATAATAAATTCGCGACCGTTGACGCCTTTATCCACCGACCCCAACGACTATACCGCTCTAACGCCCGCCCATTTTCTTATTGGCCGCCCTATAACCACGTCAGGCGACCGACAATTTACAAACATCCCGATGAATCGACTATCACGCTATCAGCTGACGCAGAAATTATCACAACATATGTGGGAAAGGTGGAACAAGGAGTACATCTCTGAGTTACAGAGGAGAACCAAGTGGGCTGCTACCAGAGGTGATAAGGTTGCCGAAGATCGTCTAGTCCTCATCAAAGAAGATAATCTGCCGCCCATGAGGTGGAAGCTGGGTCGCGTCAGTGAAGTGATATGTGGTAACGACAGTGTAGCGCGTGTTTTTAAAATTAAAACTTCTAGTGGTATTATAACTCGTTCATTTTCGAAAATATGTCCGTTACCTGTAAACGATGATATAGACAATAATTAAGGCAGAAAACATTTTCTTTTTTTTTGTTAATTTTAACTCTTAAGCATATAAGTTAGCATTAGGCAGTTTAAGTGTGAACTTTTATTTATAGCATGTTGAATTTAAAGTTACATGAAGTTATTGTTCCCTTTTTATTATTAGTTATTAGCTTTCGGCAATGTTTGCCAAGGCTCGGGGCATGTTCACGCCTTACACTTCAAAATAGCACATGTTTGCCATTCTACTTAAATCCAAGTCCTTCTACGAAGGCAGAGCCATAAATCTCCATAAATCTTTATGGTCAAGTCAAGTGGATATACCACCCTTGTCATTATATAATATTATATTTCTATGCCTAGTTTTTAGGACACATTTTATGTTTTTGAGACATTATTATGTAAGACGTTGAAGGGAGAACATTGTACAATCTTAGTTTTTATGTAATATAGTTTTAATCCATTTTCTTTTTTCACTTAACGACTTTTATTCCGTCACACATCTCGCGAACCTCGCGAACACATTCTTTACTACCACTTTTGCGCGTTTGCTGTTTATCATTCTGTTTGCGCTTGCTATTTCATATTGTGTTTGGACTTATTACCTCATATTATTGTATTTGTGTTGTTTTGTTGTATTGGTTTGTTACTTTTTGAATATGGACAAATATTGTACTCCAGTGGACTTTCTTCGCCCCCGAAACGAAGGAAATTATTAAGTTTGGATCATTTATCGCTGACAGAGAAGCAACGTTTATAAGTTAACAAGTAAAATCTTATTTTTGATAATAGTTTTACACAAATTAGGGTACCTACAATATCTTCGTATTTTTTTAAATCAAAACCTGTTTAGCTTTATTTTGTGCTATACCTAAACTTCCAATGTAAATAAAGGATAATTTAACATATAAACTAATTGTATATTTTATACATATTATACTAATTTATACTTAAATTATCAAATGGTCATTCATAAAATTTCACATAATATAACCACAATATTTCCACAATAATGAGACATTTGGTAGCTGTGTTCGCCATTATCTGGCCGCATGTCCTGAGTCCAATTACGATTAGGTATTTACACATACCCTGATCTCTCATTGGTCACGACAAATGCGAGCAGTACAATAGATATTTCACATTAGTGGCAATTGGTTCTATAAGTCGGAACACGACCTTTTCGGAACACTCTCCCAATCTAGTAACTTTTAGTGGTGTGTTTCAGGTTTCCTAAAATACTCCTCCTAGTTTAAAAACAAGGTATAGGTATGCAAATGCAACTTACTCAAACTATTTGAAAGAAAAACATCTAGTAAATAGAATGGATGGACAATAATTAACGTATTATAAAACTTACCATTGGGAAGGTTTTGGTGCCATTCCAGAATATCACCGTATTTTGCTATTTTTGCTCAATACCTATTACATTGTTAACCAGGAAGTATCCTACATTTCAACATAACATAACATGCTGTGGAAATAACCGTTTTTACCCCCTACAGTTCACACCAGCACAGAATACTATCGTTATTGTTATAGTATTGTTAGTATTTGTTATTGTTATTATTCCGTGACACCAGTTTACACCTGGTTTACACTTTTAATTTTTGTCAGTGTTGCCAAGTCTATCTAAAATGAATATTTTCTTATTCAAATAACAATTCTTATCTGCAATAATTAGGTATCTATGACATACTACCTCGCCAGGATAACTTGTTAATTTACCAACTGTGTTTGTTGAATTTTAAGCAGTATTAAGTTTGAAATCTATAATGTCTACCTTTTACCTTACGACGTTTATTACCTACATTTACCTACTATAATACCAATATGTAATATATCATATTACGATACTGATATGAGTTCCGTAATGATAATTGATGGACTTTTTCTGAACTGTCATGTAACGAGTACGATTTGACACTATTTTTAGTGTCATAATGAAGTATATTACCGCACTAGTGCGGTAATGAGGATCTAGAAACATATTAATAGGTACCAGAATTAAATATTTAAAATAACACTGGAAGCTGCATTTTCAATTTCCGAAAGGAGATTGTTTCAAATTTGAAAATTTGATGACATAACTAATTTATTTTATTTCCACATCCTTGTTTGTCTTTGATGATATGGTCACAAAATATGATACACAGTACCTTATATGTTTACAGTCAATATTATTAAAAATACGTTGGATTGTAATTTTTTTAAATTTTATAATATAGGTACTTTTGATAATATTAATAAACAGTTTTGTAGATAAAATTTTGTACGTAACACGTGTGATAGAAATTATTAACGCACTTATATGTGATTACACGACTCGGCCTACGGCCTTGTCCTGCAAACTTCACATGCGTGCGTTAATAATATCCATATCCCACTAATTACGTAAATAACTATTTCGTATCTATTGCTGGATTTAGCGGGTACTAGGGTTTGTATTGCGTAATTTGCAGCAAGTTCTATATCAGAATCCACACTTTCATAGTCAGAGCTCATGTCGATACAATTATACCAAATTGAAGTGAACGCGTCAAAATTGACAGTTCGCAAAATCAACAATGAGCGCTGCTTGCTTGTTACATATGATTCTAATATATCATCAATTTCAGGAATATTGACTAATTTTGAGTAAATAATTGATATTATTGGTAGTAGGTAAAATATATTGTACTAGGTATATTCGAATCGTAAATTCATTTACGATATTCTCTCATCGTCATCTCGTACCTAATATGAATCTTTACGACACATATCGTAATTATCTATTATAATTAGAAATTAGATTGAACATTGGAATTATTGTTACAAAAGAGGTATACTTTTAATAGGTACTTTGACAAAGTTATCTGAAGCACATTCTATACTGACACCTTTAAATATAAAAAAGCTCAAGGTGCTGAATATGTAATAATAATTATTTGAAAATAGAATTGTGATCATCAACAATATATTAATAATGACTCTACGTTAGTGTTTTATGTACTTCTCCATTTGTTTTGTTAAACATTTTTCCAATAATGTTGTTGGTTTCCTACAAACCGGCAACGCCGTATGAAATTCATTACCGTGTAATCCAAACCCCACTGACCTATAAATAAACATATTATATAGGTCAGTGGGCCCAAGGATATTAGAGTACAATATATTTTTTAAGGTTGTAGTTACAGTGTTGCCAGATGTAACATAATTATCGAATTGTTAGTGATTTTCACACAAAATTTGTGTACCATAATCGATAACTGTAACATAATTTGGTTATCTCGCATAATTTAGGTTTTTAGAAATTATGCAAAATATTTTCGTGATAATAAATAAATTATTTAGTTAGTTATAGGATAAAATTAAAAACTTCTAATGATGAGACGTCACCTTGGCAATTTTTTTACGTCAAAGTAACTCTAAAATATGGATACGTGTAAAAACTTATCAGAGAAGTGTCTCTTTTTTAAAAATTAAAGTTTTTTGTTATACAGTTTTTAATTTTAAATAAACAAACGTTAGAGAGAAAAATGCACATAGCTTAAAAAAATCAAAATACGCGTGTAACATAATTTTGTGGTTAATTCGAAAATTTTCTCTACTATGATCCATAATTTCATCTTCAGCATCTGGCAACACGGTCTGATCAATACCCCAATAACTACAAAAATCTAATCTAGTATAAATTATACTTTATGTAATATTTTATTCACAATGTCATAATGCTCTACCTGAATTTTGTAGAAGAAAATTTTTACATGACAATACGATTTAATTTAACCAGTTTCTTCTCCTATGATTATCTATGATTATGACATCTAGCAACCCTAGCCAGTTTGAAAACAAATATTTAGTTTGGTTCTTGAATAAATTTGATATTTTTATAAAACTGATTGTTTATTTTATTGTTTCAGGGGTCGGCATTATAAACATCTTTAGAGGTTAATTTTTTTAGTCAGGGTAACTTTAGCATTAAAATATCACTTGTCTTCATATCTATAACAGCTTTTTCTAAAATAAGGAGGTCAGAACTGTCAAACCAAAAGTTAACCTTCCAGAATTTATTTACAAAGTACAAACCAAGCTGGTGGTGTTTTGAATCCAAAACCCATTATTTATTATTTCTCTATGTCCAAACCCTAATGTGTTTGATAATAAACAATCCTATCCAGCGAAGAGAATCAAATTTGCAGAATTTTTGAAGCATTTTTCAGGTTAGATAAAAGGAAAATGAAATACTCTCCTGTATCTTTTGGAAAATATATATAGCAATACCTAGGTATCAAAAGTTTCGTGCTACGTGCTTCTAGTCTTCTAGAACTGAGCCAGAGTGATGTATTACACCTTTAGTTTTTTCTCTGATGTACCTCAACAAACCCTGATCAAGATCAACTGGAGAATTTGATTCTCCCTTAATCTTCAGCCTCTACCGAGCCAATTGGTAAGAAAAGAAAATCTTTAGACAAAGATATATAAGCTGAAAATTTACTGGGAGATGTCACAAAAGCTTTAAGGTCCCAATACACTGAAGAAGTGGATAATTTTGTAGCATTATGCTTTGTAAGTAAAATTTGTTAAATCGATACAAATAAAGAATTCATAAATATTATTTGCTTTTAGATTGGTTTCCAAAACAAACATCAATTACCTATCTATAATAAAATTTTCATTACATCATTATTTTAGATATACACAAAATTGGCTGCATAAATGAGAATAATTGAGAATACAAGAAAAGTAGATGAGCTTAAAATATAATTTTATCCCTGTGGTCTCCAAAATAGTTGAAAAATAGGCAGAAAATTAATATAACACTACTTACATAATTATTCATGAAATGCTTATCTACATTCGTAGGATGTAATATATGCTGGTTTTATATACTTATATACAATATATTTTTTTTTGTTTTGTACAAATTGTTTCACTTTAAAATGGGTGATAATGAAAATGATATCCCTAGTAATAGTTTGTAAGACAAAATTTATTTGATAAAATAGGTAATACAAGAACATTACCTATGGTCAAAAATCATAAAATTTTCATGATACATCACAAACAAAATAAACTTTTTTCAAGTACATACTTAAATAATACCTACATTTAATACAAGAGTAAAAGTGACATTACGTGTAGCAGAAGATTCTCAGTTTATTAAACATTTGCAGGTTATTTAAGTCAACAAAACAATTTGTAGGTACCTACCTATAAATTTTATTTTTTGAAGAATTTAGGTACCCATACAAAAATGTAGGATTAAGGTATTGTATTACAACAAAAAACAATGGGTCGCATAATAAAATGAAAGTTGGATAATTACAAATGAACACCAACCAACTCACCTTCTACTGAATTTTATTTTTTTCTCAGATTTCACATCTCAAATCAAGAGATAGTAAGTACCTACATGTCATAGAGAACAAACTAAAACATAGGTAGGACATATACATACTTACTCAATACTTTAAAAATATTCATTTGAAGATATTAATGGTACCTATGCCAAATATATATTTGATCATTCATATTGGGTGTGCACTTGTCTAAATTCTTTTACACGATATTAATTTTCACAATACCTGATAGAAATTTTTTATTTCTTTATGCCTGGAGTCAATTACAGATTGTTTGATGTAACTATATTTTAATGAAAATAGATAGTCATACAGGATAATCTTTAATTCTTAAGACATCAGCAGGTGGTGTGATGTAACGCTTTGGTCTTGAATACCCCCAACAATTCAAAACAATTATGGGTACTTATTCATAATTTAAAAAAAATTTCCATTAGTAGCTGCTATATTGGAGATATCTAGAACACTTGATCACTACCTCTACCAAATTAAGTATTTGGGTATACTTTTGTCACATTAATAGGTAGGGTATAAAATCTTTTTGAATTAGAATATAAACCGCTTGTGTAATGTGTAGTTCCATTTTAGAATTACTTTACTTATTATGATAACTGGGTACATTCTATATCAACTGTTACTGAAGTGAATGAGACAAATATAAATTTTATTTATTTACTAACAAGCAAAAATTTGTTATACAGTGCACAGAACATAATTTCACAGAATTAGTTAGGTACTTACCTAGATTTTAGTAAAAGTGGGTTTTCTCAAATGTATATTGTTAAACTGGAAGGAATATTTTTAATCTGTTATAAAAAGTACAATCTGAAATTATCATACATCATACCCACATAGGTATATTATATAAAATAATCAAGTCACTGCATGGTTACCAGTCATATTTGAGTTTGAGATGATTGGGAAAAGTAGAATTCGATAGGTGGCGCTCCGAAATGTCAATGTCATCCTAGAAACGAGTAAAACAAATCAGCTGTCGTATAAGCCTTTTGATATTTAAGTGGTTTTATTTTGCTGTTTTAGTTATTTTCAGTGTGTGTTTTGTGAAATTTTTGCTTTTTCCTTGATTGTGCTTCAGTATTTTGTTGTTAAACTAAATTTTGACTCCTAATATTTTTATATTTGGAGTAACAGGTATGGTTGATATTTGTCAAAAATAAACAAGTTTAGGTCTGATTTCGTGTTTTTATTTTAATTATGATGTAGTAATATCCACAAAAGTTACAGGGAAGGTACGTTTGTATTGGGTAATACTTCAAATCTTTAATAATTACTTATTTTCTCTTTGTTTTTGTAACTATGGATTAGGTATACACTGACTATTCAAAGTTTATTTGATTTTGTAAATGCTGAGTCTTCTTCTAGGTGTATAAATGAGGAACGGACAGTTTTAAATGTTGGTCATATATTTTTGCATATTACCTATAGAGGAAATAAGTCACACTTTCATAAAAGTGCAATGAAAACAAAAAATAGAATAACATAACCTCTTCCATAATATCTCTGATTATAATAAGAATACAAACTCAGAAACGATGACAGTGGGGATAAATAGAAAAACACAGTTTTAAGCTTGTCACTGACACAAAATTGAACAAATAAAGTACGAATTTGCGGTAATTACGTGGACTTGAATATAATACAAAACCAATGCAAAACGAATTGTTTTACTCGTTTCGACAGTTACAATTTTTTCCGCTAGAGGTCTCATCGAATTCTACTCCGCCCAATTGACAATGTTCTTAGCTTTTATTTTTGATTGTAATGTTTTTTTCTTCACGACTAAATAATACACAAATTATTTTTACATATTTAGCTGCACAATGATATTAATTTTTCACACCAGTGAATAACGAAAAATATTTCACTCCCGCTATAGCCAATCACATTCTATTATTATCAAAATTCACTCTAAAATGAATTAAAATGAATAGATCAAATCGTCTCTTTTAAAACGTCAAATACATAATCATAACCTAATACTCCTAATAGCTAATAACGCAAATCGCTTACACTCACCCTCCCTACTCTATAGATACCCCCAATTTAAAAAGCAAAAAATTTACACTAATTATATCTCAACAACTTAGCAAAATCACCTAACAATTGTATAAAACGGTATATTATACAAAAAAAACATTCATTTTCATTCATTTTATAGATACCCTATTCACCCACCCACATCTCCGTCCTAAACCTGTAACTTCGGCGTCAGTAATAGTATATTATTCAACGAGCGTGTAATGATGGCTATTACTCATGAGAATGAAGTTTGCGACGTGAGCCGCAGGCGAACGTCGTAATCATTCGAATGAGTAATAGCCATTACACGAAAGTAGAATACTATACTTTTTCTATGACTGAGTGATCATCTATCAATTCAAACGAACGAGATATTTAGAGAATACATATTTTATTGAATAAACTTAATGCTTTATGTCAAACAATTCCATTTTGGAAGCTACAATGAAAATTCATTTATTGCTTACAATATTAATGGTGAAATTTGAGCAGTTGAATTCGTTTTCACTTTCTGTATCCATTCTAATAAAAAGTCAGCTCTAAATCACCTTCGGTAGGTAGGTATAGGTACTGTCAAAGTCAAATTATGACATTTCATAGCGAGTCTGATTCAAACATTACACCGAACATAGTCGTGTGTAATGGCATTCTTTGACGGTGATTGGTCAGATAGTCGTGTGTAATGGATCATTACACACGGGGCGTGGCTTGTTTTGTGTAATGCATCCAGTTACTCAACAAAAATGTTACATAAAAAGGGTCCATTTCTCAACAGTCATAGAAAAATATATAAATATTATATATCAGTGTAGTCAAACTTGCGTAGCCGAACTTTACACTTATTAAACTAAATCTGAGTGTAACTTTGGCTACGTAGCCGAACTTGACAGTCGGAGCCCGAACTTGACGTCTTCTACCAAAAAAAGATCCCGAAGTTGACGTTTTACAAACATATATATATATATACAATCTGTTCGCTGAATCTTTTCCCATGTATGAAATAATTCACATACTACTTTTTGTATTCCGTCTCTTTCCTACTCACAGAATCTTAATCCCCGAAATGGAACCGTTTGTTCCATTACAGCGTAATATAACAAACAGAGATAGCCATATGATGAATGTCGGCGATACGTTTAACGCGAATTAGTACTTTGACGTCTTTGACAGCCAAAGACTTTGTTTACATTTTTATTTTACATTTTTATTCACCTTTTCGCCCCTTGCATATAAATTTATTTCAAAAACAGTTGTTATAACGACTAACTTTTACCTTAGTGTTCAAATTATTGAGGTAAGTAAATATTATTTCTTATTATTTACTTCGCAATGAAAACTAACCTTAAATTGACATTTCAATATGATTCTGGATAGAATTCCATCAAACTAAATTATATGAAACATATTTTGCTTCCACCAATGTAGAAAATATTGACTTTATTTTCTGAAAGACCAGAACTATTTATGAATGATTTTTATTTTTAGAATATGCCTGGAAAGAGGTTGAATTCGCAAGCACAGGAGCTGGTCCTAAATGTGTTGGAGTATTTTGAGTTGGAAAAAAGAAATGGAGGACCTTTGGAACCACTTTCATGTGTTCAAGAGGTAACATAAATACTTAAGTGCATGTTTGTTTAGGAATATACTTATTATTAATAATTTTTTTCATGTTAGAGGGTAGCTGCTGCTTTGAAAATATCTCGCCGGACAGTATATGCTATAAAAACAAGAAAGGAAAATAATCCAATACTTTCAAGCCCAGGCAAAACCAGAACTCGTTCTAAATCTAAGACAACTGATCTACCTGAGGGAGCTAAGATGGCAGTACGGAATACATTATACGATATGTACCAACAAAGTAAATATTATTTATTTATTATTTAATTAAAGTCTTTTGGTAAAATGTAGGTGTAGGTATTTTGTAATGAGTATATTCAAATCATAGTATATTAAAGAAAACTTAAGGAAGGTATTTGTATAGATTTTAGTAGTTTTGCGATTACATTACAAATTCAATTTAAATATTGAATTTATCTTATTTTTTAACAGTCAGGGCTGAAACATTGATGGAATGAGCAATCAAAATATCATTAAAAATATATTATATAGTATTAGTTGAAATTGAATCTACTATAATTTTTGTTTTAGAGAAGCATGTTACTTTGACTACATTAAATTGTGAATTAAGGGACAGAGAAATTGTATCTATTGGCAAAACATCTCTAAGCATTTTGTTGAAATCATTGGGATTCAAATATAACAAAGATGACAATCGAAGAGCTTTAATGGAGCGAACCAGTATTGCAGCCTTGAGAGCCAATTTTCTGCGTGAATATATGGTAAACCTCTCAAGTACTCACCCAAGAGAACTTGTATTTTTGGATGAGACATGGATCTATTCAAAAGGCAATAAAACATATTCTTGGCAAGACAACAGCACTAAAAGTGTACGTAAACAAGATGGTTATGATGGAAAACGTTTCATAATTGTTCATGCTGGTTCTACCAAAGGTTTTGTCTCTGAAGCAAGTCTAGTATTCTGTTCAAAATCTAAAGTAGCTGACTACCATGGAGAAATGAACAATGAAATTTTCATGGAATGGATGAGTACTAAATTAATTCCCAGCCTAGAAGAGCCATCTCTAATTGTTATGGATAATGCTCCATATCATAGTGTCCTTTTAGAAAAGCAACCTTCTACTATATCGACAAAAAATGAGATTGTTACATGGTTGACAACAAACAACATTAAGTTTGATACAAAACTTACAAAACCTGAACTGATACAAATTGCAAAAATGAATAGAAAAGTAAATGTGTATAAAATTGATGAGTTACTACGAGTACATGGTCATGAAGTGCTGAGACTACCACCATATCATTGTGAATTTAATGCTATTGAATTGATTTGGGCTAATTGCAAGTCATATTACAATAAATATATTGGTAGAGATGGATATTCAGATAGTTCTGTTATAAATATGTGGAAAGAGGCACTGGATCAATGTGATCAACAAATTTGGGAAAAATGTGTTAGACATACTCATGAAATTATAGAAAAGTGGTATGTCCGAGAGCAGAATATAGTTGATTTTAGCATTCAACCTATAACCATCGAAATAAATACTGGTGATAGTTCTGATTCTGACTATGAGAAAGATTAAATAATATATATATACAAAGACAGGAATATTAGGGAAACAGCAAAATTGTAAAAATTTACTCTTTCTTACATCATTTTCCAATCTTTTGGAATATCTTTATTTCCATTTTCAAGGATAGCATTTGAGATTGTATCACAAGTTGTTTTAAATGGTAAATACATCTAACAATAATTTTGATTTCCCCAATATTCCTGTCCTTGTACATTATTATTCGGCAAATATATACTGTAACTATATTCAAATGAGTTTTAAATATATATATTTAAAATATTTATTTTTTATTTTCACATCCTAGAATATTTTTATTTTCCATTGTTGAACCGTATGGGTGGGACGGCCCAATAGTAATGGTTGCCAGCCATAACCCTAAAAGGGCAATCTGATTTGCAAAGTTTCTACCTAGGAAATTGTTATTAATACTAATTCTTGTGCAAGTAACCCCATAAAACTATGGAATTCTAACAGTTTTTCCAAACTAAAGGTTTAGGTAGCACATTGCTAAATGGCTATAAAATATTCACAAAAATCTATCACACCAGCTTCAATAATAAATAACGCGCATCGTAATTTTAGCCACATCCACAAGCAATTGACGGCATCCACAGCATTGAACTACGACCTACGTTTTATTTAATGTATTGATGTATTGCGTGTGTATATTATTGATGACGCATGGGAAAAGATCCAACGAACCAATCTGTACAGTCTGTTCGCTGAATCTTTTCCCATGTATGAAATGATTCACATACTACTTTTTGTATTACGTCTCTTTCCTACTCACAGAATCTTAACCCCCGAAATGAAACCGTTTGTTCCATTACAGCGTAATATAACAAACAGAGATAGCCATATGATGAATGTCGGCGATAGGTTAAACGCGAATCTGTACGTTGACGTCGTTGACAGACCGAAGACTTTGCTTACAACTACGACCTACGTGTTATTTAATGTATTGATGTATTGCGTTTGTATATTAATGATGACGCATGGGAAAAGATCCAACGAACCAACTGTATATACAATCTACTAAATTATTGGGGATTCCGTCACAATCTGGGCTGGTTAAGAAATTAAACTCTTTTTTACTACTTCCAAGCTTTCGGATTTATTTGAATCCTTTATCAAGGCTAAAATATGAACAAGTTCTTATAACAGGTAAAAATTATAATAAATTTAAACTTACGTGCAAAGTGAGTTTGTACAAATCAAGTAAAACATCATTAAAAAACATGAATAGATTTTCCACTATAAGTGGTAGATAGAAAGGTTACATTTTGAAAAGTAAATTATAAATCTGATTGAAGTCGAACATGCAATGAAGACAAAATTTTTGTAATTAAAATTCTTAGTTTCTTATATCTATAAAATAATATTTCTTTTCTTTATTGACCTGCGTACCATTAATATTTAATAAACAATCTGAAATCATTAGTTGTAAAACTTGAAAAAAAAAAAAAAAATTATTAGAAAACCCTAACTTTATTACCCATTTAACCCTATCAATGACAAAACCATGGCCCATGCAATGTCTAATTCTTACATCCACAAGTTTGCCATTCTTATGAACATAAAAACCAAACATCACCCTTTTACCATTGTTCTTAAACATTAGGCTTGTTCTCACAAGCATCACAGACAGTCTTTGACAATCCGGATTCGGCGCAAAGACCATAAAAGCGTTCTCGTGAGAAAGCTTTATAGTCTTTGCGCCGAATCCTGATTGTCAAAGACTGTCTGTGATGCTTGTGAGAACAAACCTATTATCTATCGCACATCTCGGGATCAATTACTTTGCCACCAATAAGGATCCAAAGATATGCGATATCCAATCTGAAAGAAAATGGACATGTCAAAGACAAAGCCAAAATAAGTAATAACTATTGTAAGTAGTGTTAATCTAAATTGTTAACAAGGTCAATAAATTGTAAAAATGTACTTTAAAATTCGAGATTTTTATTATATCCCAGGACAATACATAACAAAATTAGCCATTCGCAACAATCTTATCAACAAAAAACCATGGCTCATGTGACATTCAGCGTCTAAATTCATCAGTTTGTCACTCTCATAAAGATAGAACCCAAATATCACTCTTATTACCATTATTTTATCTCACTGACTACCACACATCACACAATCAAGTATTATTTAAGTCAGCTTTACCACAATATATGCAGTGTTTATATTAGTTTATACCTAAACAAAATTATGTTCACCAAGTGAAGGATTCACCTTACATATTGTATGATTTGAGAACTAAACTTTTTTGTAGATCAGCCAATGCAAAAACCTGCAAAGAAAAAAATTCAAAGAACGCCGTGGACGACCGAACAGAGTAGGGAAATAAGATCTTTTTTTTCGGAGCATATTAAAAAAAAGAAGGCTCCAAAAAAACATGAAGTGCAATTATTAATGGACCAACAGAAATCTCTTTTTAAGAATAGAAATTGGATCACAATCAAGGCATATGTTTATAACTGCTATAAAAATAAATAAATGATAAACTTTTTCCGAACACTCTTTCGTGTTTTAATTACTTTCAGGATATTACCTTTGATAAGGACGTGCCAAGCTATAAAACCGCATTGGTGCAAAATATAATTTTATAAACTTTTTAAAGCTACTATTACCTATCGATATATAAATAAAATGAAATAGATAGATGCGACCACCTACGTGCAATTTTATAATTCCTTATTAACTACACTTTTTACTAAACATAATTAGTAAATATTAATGGGTTAACAGGTGAGTTTTCTGAGGGAATATAAATGCGGCTTAATATCAGCTACACGCGGTAATAAAAACAAAATCTCGACGGAATAACAGAGGGTTATTGAATTTATTTCGGTCTGACCAACGTACTGTCCACATCCCAATGTACATATACTATCGGTCGAAGCGACGTTGCAAAACTTAGGGCAGACCAAGATGCTTTTTGTATCGCGCAGATATACGCGAATCTGTATGTATAAACAGCGCGCCCTACATGGTATTTTTCGGAACTAACTAGTGTATATGCTATATGATTTCGGTACAAAAGAGAGCCCAGATGAAATTTTGTCAAAGTGCTTCTGGGGTTACTCTTATCCAGTATACAGCGTGATTCCTTGGTGAGCCCGGTATTGGGACGACCAACGTAAAAATGGGCTCACCTGGAGACGTATCATATATTCAACGGGCTTACTAATGACCATAAACATATATATATATATATATATATATATATATATATATATATATATATATAGAGAGAGAGAGAGAGAGCGTACTCGCGTGAATCACCCTGTACATTCAAATTTATGTTTATATAACGCACAACTCAATTAAAAGTTGATGTGTCTCGGCATTTTTCATATTTTTCTAAAATAATGACAAAGGATTTTATTCCATAAGTGGTTTCCACACTGTATAATCAAATCAAAATTCCCTGTTACCATTTGATGTACACCATAAATAAGTATTAATGTCTGTCTTGTTAACAATATATTTTACTCCCTGTATACGAATTTTGTCCATGCAAAACATGAATAGATTTTCCACTATACGTGGTAGATAAAAAGGTTACATTTTAAGAAGTAAATTATAAATCTGATTGGAATCGAACATGAAGACAAAATTTTTGTAATTAAAATTCTTGAGTTTCTTATATCTATAGAATAATATCTCTTTTCTTTATTGACCTGTGTACCATTAATATTTACTGAACAATCTGAAATCATTAGTTGTATTGGACTATGAAAGTTATTTACGAGGGTTTGTGAAATTTTTAGTATGAAGATATTTTCAAATGTATAAATTTTTTTTTTATTTTGATATTTAAAAAAAAAATATTATAGATAACCTTTTTTTTTCTAACTTATGTTACCTATTTAACTTTATCAATGACAAAACCATGGCTCATGCAATGTCTAGTTCTTACATCCATAAGTTTGTCATTCTTATGAACATAAAAACCAAACACCACCTATTTACCATGGTTCTTAAACATTATCTATCGCACATCTCAAGATCAATTACTTTGCCACCAATAAGGATCCAAAGATATGAGATATCCAATCTGAAAGAGAAGAGCTATGTCAGAGACAAAGCCAAAATGAACAATAACTATTGTAAGTAGTGTTAATCAAAATTGTTACCGAGGTCAATAAATTAATAAAATGTACTGTAAAATTCGTGATTTTTATTATATCCCAGGACAATACATAACTAAATTAGCTATTCGCAACAATCTTATCAACAAAAAACCATGGCTCATGTGACATTCAGCATCTTAATTCATAAGTTTGTCACTCTCATAAAGATAGAACCCAAATATCACTTTTATCACCATTATTTTATCTCACTGTCTACCACACATCACACAATCCACTACTTTTCCACCAATAAAGACAATGCAACATGTGATACCAACAAGGAAAAATTGGATTTGTTAAAAAAAAAGGTTTTAATAACCGGAAACTATTGATGATGTGATTATGCTAATTTCTAAATAAACAAGACAATTAAATTTACTCTATTATATTGACTCTGATGATGTATTATTGAATTTATTACTATCTTCATTCATTTTAAGTAAAAAGGAATAAGTATGTATTAGATGATGTGTGTCTCTCTTTTTATTTAAGGAGTTAATAATATCTAATACTGTTTGAAACATCTCTAAACAATTTCTTTTAAAATTGTGTGATTCACTATATTATACAATTGAAATGTCTTTAAAGTTAGCTTTATGATTCAATAAAATGTTATGTTCAGCTAAGGCACAACTTTGTTTTTCTAACCTAATATCACTTTGATGTTGAGTGACACGACTTTTAAGTACTCTTGATGTCTGACCATAGTATACTTTATCGCAGTCTTTACATGGTATCTTATATACAACTCCTGATTTATTTAAAATGTCATCTTTAGCTTTTAATTTTGAAAAAAATTTTTTTACCAATTGTGTTATTATATTTGTGTGTTATTTTTATTGTACTTTCATTTTTAAAAACATTGATGATTTTTGTTGAAATATCTATAATGAATGGAATTGTGACATATTTAACTCTTTCCACTAGTATATTTTCATTTAGTTGTTGAATATTTACTATAGATGTTCGTGACTCCTATCTTCTAGTATTAAATATCAAGTTTTTTAATAGCTTTGCCGGATATGAATTCTCTAAGAAAATATTGTATAATTTATTATAATTATTTTGTACCATTGATGGATGACAGATCTTATCTACCCTATTTTTCATAGCCAAAACTACACTTATTTTGATTTTTTTAGTATGGTATGAGTGGAAATTAATGAATCTTTTTGAATTCATTGGTTTTCTATACCAATCTAACCAGATTTCATTATTGTGTTCTCTGCATAATTTTGTATCTAAAAAGGGGATACTTACTTCTATCTATTTCTTCCTCAATAGTGAATTTGTTAGCTCCCACTTCTGTTCCTCTCAATGGCCACAGAATAGAAGCTAGCCTAATATTAGGGTAATAAAATGTTTTATCCCGGATTTCTCGGTGCGGAGAGGGGTTGAGTAAAATTGAACGTTCCTCTAACAAGGGGGTACTCGATGGTCTCTGCTGTGATTCGGGTAAAGGAGCAAATGAACTACTCGATAGGTTGAATGTGCTATTTTCTATCTAAATCAAATGGCAACTGACTGACACTGACAGCGCTTGGCGTGATTAAGTGAATATCAATGATATTAAAAATGGAAAACTTAAAACTATTACTGGAAAGGGTCCGCAAAAGTATACTTCTGGGATTACATATATTTCCGTGTAAGTACTGTGTTATACTTTTAATATATAGTTTGGAAGGTGATGTTTACCTTTATATAATTATATCTAACTTATAACTAATTAATCTGAAAATGAACATCTGTTTTAGATACTAAACTATTGCTATTGTTAGCCAGTATAGGACGGACTCTACAAGATATACTATTACTACACTAAATATACTTGACTCAGTTAATGGACAACTCTATATAATAAAGCCTGGATGTAGTTCAGGTGAACTGGATGGTAAGGTTCACTTCGTACGAGTTGATAAGTTTTATTGTCACTAGCCAGTACAGAAAAGTCTAGATTATTGACGTCAAACAATCTATAAATTGGAAAGATCTTACTTGGGTTAGGTGTGCTCACTAATGGTTTGCAGTCCAGGGGGTGTTCCCTACAGATGTTACTCTGCTCTGTACTGATAGCAGTCAGCTGGAAGGTAGTAGCTGCTGGGGGTACCACACTGTAGCGTACAGGAGAGGATAGCGATGAGTAGGCTATACGACTAACACCCAAGTACTTATTCTTGAAGTAAAAAGCGACTGGTATCTCAAGTGAAGAATCAGATGAACCACACAACAAGAAGAAAGCCAAACAAAGGAATAAAAGGTCTGAAAAGAAATTATAGAAGACTAGTACTGATGATTGGGTCCCAATCGATATCGGATAGATTACTTACCCCAGGTGGTGAGTGACCTTGTAGTGGTGTATTTTGTGAAATCAGGAACTAAATCCATGCACACATGCTCCTTTACAACAATTTGTATAAGAGAATCCCTGATTACTTATTTTTTTCCAATCACAGAGCCGTATTGTACGTAGGTTGAACAACCTTCTAGATTAGGAAAAAGCAGAATACAAAATGGTGGTTTCAAACCAGTGACCTATGTCATTGGCCTTGGAAAATAATAAGAGGTCTTTCACCTATTAAGCTGGGTTCAAGGTCAAATGGCTAACTGATGACCCAAATACTCAAGACACCTGTGTTAAGTCTCGACATTTTGTTTTATTTCATAAATGTGACAACGCTGCGTCGTTGCTGTGGAACTCACTGGGTAACAAACCATGAGAGCGATAAGAACGATTCTTTATTTGTGTAGTTAGAAATAAACGTATTTTAAGTGAAAGCGGTAATTACTACTGTCCTTCGATAGCCGAATTACCAGCAAAAACAGTGCAAATCATCAATTGATTATAATAAATAACCTGAAAAGTGCAACGTAAAAATCCGTTAGCCATAAATCTACATCAGTCATCCAGTGGACCGATGATATCTTAAAGATCTATCGACAGAGTCAACGAGAATATTCAACCGAGCGACTGCAAAACAAAACCCTCTACGAAATAAGTTGTAAGTCCGTTCCTTTTTTACCTAAATTTGCATGACCTTTATCATAAAACATTTCATTTTATAAATCCATTGTCTGTTAGTTCTTGAATTTAAGATGTCTGAAACGGAAAGCATAATTGAAAATGATTTAAAATTATTAATAAAAAAGCGAGGTAACGTAAAACGCCGGTTAACACAATTTAAAACATTTATTGATAATTATTTCGAGTCAATAGTAGGGGAGCTTACCGTTGATCAGATTGAAAAAGCAAATATTTTAGATTTAGAAGCTAGGGTAGATAGATTTCAGCATATTTTAAATGAGTTTGATAATATTCAAGAAAAAATAGAAAACATAGGTGAAGACGAAGCATTTTTAAATAACCAAACAATCGAACGGGAACAAATTTACTTTAATATTACGGGTAGGTGTAAAGGTTTTCTTGCAGACTATTACGAATCAATAAATCAGGCAACAAAAAATCGACAAGGCTGTGATGCAGATAGCATCGTTTCGCAACAATCAAGTGCCTTAATTAACGCTCGATCGCAAGCAGTGAAACTACCAGAAATAAAGCTCCCTAGATTCTCAGGACAATATGAACACTGGCTTGAGTTTAGGGACACCTTTGATGCATTAATAAATGCAAATGACTCTCTTTTAGACATTCAACGCTTTCACTACTTGAGATCGGCTTTAGAGGGTGGAGCAGCCCAAGTTATTAGAAGTATCGATTTTTCTGCGTCTAATTATAAGGTAGCATGGACAACATTGTTGTCGCGATATAACAATACCAGTGTTTTAGTTTATAATCACGTGAAATCTCTTTTTGACATTCAACAGATGACTCAAGAGTCTTCGGCCGACTTGAGAAAACTCATAGATATTGTAACTAAACACTTAAGATCACTCAAGTCATTACAAGAGCCGACAGACTCATGGGACACCTTACTTATTTTTATTCTTACTACAAAACTAGATAAAAAATCTGCACGCGATTGGGAGGAAAAACGGGTTACAATTTCTTCTCAAAAAAGCAATAGAAACGATGATGTTAGGTTACCATGTTTAAATGATTTTTTTGATTTTATAAAACAAAAAGCTGATCTTTTAGAGACACTAAGCTTAACGTCGGATAAACCTAATTCGAAAACTACTCGGGCTACACATTCAACTTGCGTAAATGACAGTGAACCGCAAAACCAACCGAAAAAACCGTTAATCAGCACTAAAACATATTCTAAGGTGCAATGCGGTTTATGCAAGGAAACTAACCACTATATACAAACCTGCACACATTTTCTTAAATTATCTGTTAATGAAAGACTCGAGAAGGTGAAAAGTCTAAAACTTTGCATAAACTGCCTGCGTGGAAATCACATGAGTAAAGTTTGTTTTGCGAGCCATTGTCGAAAGTGCCATGGAAAGCACAACACACTTTTGCATTTCGACAATACTGAACCCCTCAAAAACCAGATACAAAATGAATCACCAAACAACTCTGATGGCGGTCATTCGTCAATCAATCAGGTAAATAGCTCATGTAAACCAAATGTTGTTTTACTTTCAACCGCATTATGTCAGGTTAAGGGTAAAAATGGTAAGTTCTATAATTGTCGGATATTGTTAGATTCTGCATCCCAGTCCAATCTCATAAGTGAAAACTGTTGCCGAAGGCTTGGTTTGCTTACTTCTAAAATAAATATGTCTGTTATCGGCATACACCAGGTAGCCACAAGCATTGACAAACAATGTGAAATCCTTGTTCAATCAATGTACAATTTCTTCTCTGTACAAGTTTCTTGTTTGGTCATGCCAGTGATTAACAAATTATTACCCGAACGTTTAATCGATAGGTCTTCCTTAAAAATTCCCGGTCATCTACGATTAGCTGATCCTGAATTTGGAAATCCAAATGAAATTGATATCCTTTTGGGGGCCCCAGTATTTTATAACCTTTTATGCATAGGTCAAATCAAACTAGATGAAAGACATCCTCAAAGGGCTCCCACATTGCAAAAAACTGTCTTTGGATGGGTAATCTCTGGTTCTGTACCTGTCGCAAATTCAAACCAATTGACTTGCAATTTCGTATCTAACGCCGAATTGCAAAACCAACTAAAAACATTTTGGGAAGTCGAAGAACTTAATCCAAAAGATCAAATCCTTTCAGTCGATGAACAGCAATGTGAAGAGATATTTGTTAAAACTACGCGTCGTGATCCAGATGGCAGATTCATTGTACAAATTCCTCTTAAACAACCATCCTCATTGTTAGGCGAGTCTAAATCGAGAGCAGAGCAAAGGTTAAAATCCGTTCAACGCAAATTGTCAAAAAATGCAAATATGAAAGTTCTTTACACCGATTTCTTGCATGATTATCTCACTCTTGGTCATATGTCTATTTCTGCATCCTCTGATCCAAGGCCTTCTTATTTTCTACCCCATCACAGTGTACTAAATGAAAATAATCAGACTACCCGCCTACGAGTTGTCTTTGACGGTTCTTCTCGAACCAGTTCTGGATTGTCCCTGAACGATATCCAATTGATAGGTCCTACCATACAGGATGATCTGATAGCCATTTTGTTAAGGTTTCGTCAACACCGTTTCGTTATCTGTGCCGATATTATAAAAATGTATCGGCAAATCTTAATCGACGCTAGCCAGAGACCGTTACAAAAAATACTTTGGAGCGAAGATCCTGGTGAGCCAACGAAAGAGTATACTCTTAACACAGTCACGTACGGTCTAACATCGTCTTCGTGGCTAAGCGTCAGATGCCTAAAGCAACTTACTTTGGAAAATGCCGAAAGACATCCAACCGCCTCTCTAACGATAGCTCATGATTTTTACATGGATGATATGTTGACCGGTTGTGAAACCGAGTCGGACTTAATCCAATTATGCACGGAGGTAGCCGATACTCTCAAACAGGGTTGTTTCGAACTTCAAAAGTGGGCATCGAATAGTGATAAAATTCTTAACCATGTTCGCGCCGAAAATCCTTTAGCAGTATTGAAAATTGGAGATGGAGAAAAAACCAAAACTTTAGGAATTTTCTGGTCTTGTAGCTTGGATCTTCTTAAATATAACATAAGTCATCCTTCGACAAAAAACATAACCAAACGAACAGTCTTGTCTGAAATATCTCAGATTTTTGACCCGTTAGGCCTGCTAGCCGGTTGCATCATCATAGGGAAAATAATCATGCAAAAACTTTGGACATTGAAAACATCCTGGGATCAGTCTCTCCCAGCCGACCTTGACAGCAAGTGGCGTCGTTTTAGGCACCAGTTGTTAGACTTAAACCTCGTTGAAATACCTAGGTTCGTCCTTTGTCCTGAACCCAAGGAAGTTCAACTTCATGGGTTTGCTGACGCATCCATGGAAGCATATGGTGTTTGTTTTTATATCAGGAGCGTCGACATTTCTGGAGCAGTATTTATTAACCTGTTATGCGCTAAAACTCGTGTTGCTCCCTTAAAATCGTTGACGATCCCTAGGCTGGAGCTGTGTGCTGCGGGTCTATTAGTTCAGATGCTGGACAAAATCAAGAACTCTCTGCGCGTATCTTTTTCCAGTCAGTTTCTTTGGAGCGACTCCAGTATTTGTCTGTCTTGGATAAAAACCGAACCATACTTACTAAAAACATTTGTTCAAAACCGAGTCGCCCAGATCCAACAATTGACAAATCCTAACGACTGGCATCATATATCCACTACCGATAACCCGGCTGATTGTTTATCTAGAGGTGTAACCCCTACAGAACTTATATCTTTAGATTTGTATTGGTCCGGACCTTCTTGGTTAAAAGAGCCCCAAGAGGCATGGCCAAGGTCTTCAATCTATTTTAAGGGCGAACTACCTGAATTGAAAATTTCTAAAACCACTGTCCATGCAGTTACATCAATCGACCCCTTGCCTATTACGAAGTTTTCTTCCTTTTCGAAGCTCTGTAGAGTAACCGCTTGGTGTTTGAGATTAGCACAGAACTGTTCAGTAGCCAAGCAATGCAGAAACGTCGAACAATTAAAGGCTTCTGAACTGGCAGAAGCTACATATATATTGATTAAAGTATCTCAGAAGGAAACTTTCCCGGACGAGATTGACCTTCTTCTAAAGCTCAAACCGTTACCGCCTCGATCGAAAATACTAAATTTAAACCCCTTCATTGATCCTATCGGTATCCTTAGAGTAGGCGGGCGCCTTCAGCAGTCTTCTCTGGATTATCAAGGAAAACACCCTATTATATTACACAATAAAGCTCAGCTGACAAGGATCCTCTTTTTCTCCGAACATTTACGATTGTGTCATGCTGGTCCCCAGCAACTCCTTTATTCCCTACGACAAAGGTATTGGCCCATAAACGGTCGAAATATAGCACGAAAAACCGTTCACGGCTGTGTGAGATGTTTTCGGGCAAAACCCACTATTGAAAGGCCTATTATGGGTAATCTTCCTAAACAGCGTGTAAACCCTGCTCCCCCATTTCACGGTTTAGATTACGCAGAGCCAGTATTCATAAAAAGCAAGGGTGGTCGCGGGTCAAGAGTATCTAAGGCTTATATATGCCTCCTCATTTGTTTCACTACCAAATGTATTCACATAGAGTTGGTCAGTGATTTAAGCACTGCTAGTTTCATCGCTGCTTTCAGGCGCTTTGTTTCTCGCAGAGGCAGACCCTTTGAAGTATTCTCCGACAATGGTTCCAACTTCATTGGAGCCAAGGCGGAGCTAATAGAACTAGGCAAATTTATATCTAACAATCGTAGTAAACTGCAAGAAACCTTTTCTGACTTCGGGGTCAATTGGAATTTTATACCGTCTTACTCCCCTCATATGGGTGGTTACTGGGAAGCAGGCATTAAATCTGCTAAGTTCCATTTAAAACGCGTACTCGCTGACGCTAAATGTACTTTTGAAGAACTCTATACAGTACTGGTGGAAATTGAGGGTATCTTAAATTCAAGGCCTATCACTCCTTTGTCCACAGACCCTAATGACCTACAAGCCTTAAGTCCTTCCCACTTTCTAATCGGACGGCCAATCACAGCCTTACCAGATCCAGACGTGACTGAGATCATAAATAACAGACTTTCAAGATACCAATATATTCAAAAGCTGCAACAAATGTTCTGGAAACGTTGGTCCAAGGAATTTTTGTCGGAGCTGCAAATACGTACCAAGTGGAAAACTGGGCAGAGCTCCTTAAAGACTGGTGCCTTGGTGCTTCTCAAGGACGATAATGCGCCCCCTTGTAAATGGGCACTGGGACGCGTACTCAAGCTTCATTTTGGTCCTGATGGTGTTCCGCGTGTAGCTGATGTGAATCTCGGTGCCGGCAAGACAGTGCGTCGTACCTTCGCTAAACTTTGTGCGTTACCGCTCGAACAATCTGAACCGGAAGTCTGTGAATAACTCTTTCTTTGGATTTATTAACCTTTTAGATTTTCCGAACGTGCTTCAACCATAATAATATTTCTTTTTGGTATATTATGTTGAAAGTTAATTCTTTCAAGGCCGGGGGCATGTTAAGTCTCGACATTTTGTTTTATTTTATAAATGTGACAACGCTGCGTCGTTGCTGTGGAACTCACTGGGTAACAAACCATGAGAGCGATAAGAACGATTCTTTATTTGTGTAGTTAGAAATAAACGTATTTTAAGTGAAAGCGGTAATTACTACCCAACTACCTATCAAATACCTTGAGAAAAGTATAACAAAAAACAACCTGTGTAGTTTGAAAAAGACTCTCACTAAAGTTAACCTATGAACTAATTATAGATGTCAAATAACAAAGATAAATATTTACATTTCATTATTACTAATTATTATTGTGACGATAAATATTATCAAGGTACCAAATAAATCTTTTATGCATTCAAGTTACAGTTCATACTTATTTATTTTTATTTTTGTAGGGCGAACCGTAACAACTCTCCCCTTTTCAGGAAAAGGTTTTTTTTTTCAAAAAAAAAAACCGCAACATAGCATCATCTACTACGCTTACCTACCCAAAAAAAAATAATGTGGCTAACTTACAATAGACAACCGGAAAAACGACAGAAACAGCTCTACTCCAACGGTGTAGACAAGCAGGGTGTTACTTCGAGGACTAACAAGCTATTACTTATTCTGCTTCGCTATCGGATCCGTCTGTATCTGGTGGGTGACTCTTCAAGTCTTTGGCGTGCCAGACTCCCTTATTACGACCATTGGTGTCGTCTGTCAGTTCATACGACCATGCGGAGAGGATCTTCGTTATCCTCTACGGTCCTTCAAATTTATTTGCCAATTTTGCTGTCACTCCCTTGGTTTTGTCGGAGACCGCATATACCTTTTTCCATACTTGCTGGCCCAGTTGGAATCTTTCACTTCTTCGACGGAGATTGTAGCGATCACGACTGGTCATAAAGGACTTATTTATCCTTCTAGCCACGTCTTGGAAAACTTCTTGGACTGCTTTTGCTCGAGCCACTGGGTCATATGTTTCATCGAAATCAGATACTGGAATCAAGGCGCGTCCGCGGAGGTCAATCTCCCGGGAAAACATGACGAAGTTGGGAGATAATTTTGTTACTTCATGTCGACTTGATCGCATCGCACAAGCAACCTTTTGTAAATATTTGTCCCAATCGCGATGGTTATCGGAGACATAAGAACTTAAAATTGTTTTCATAACCCTATGGTATCTTTCCACAGCGTTGCCCTGAGGAAAAAAATTGGATAAATATCGCTTTTCCACATCATACTTGTCCAAGACGGATGACTGCGAAACTGCTTACCATTATCCATAATGATCTTTTCCGGAACCCCAAACATCAGGAATATGTGGTCCTCTATTATCTCAGCGACTTTTGGGGCCGTCGCATTTCGCATCGGGAAAAACAACACAAATTTACTGAATATGTCATTAGCAGTTAGAATAAAGGAATAACCAGCTGAAGAACGTGGTAGGGGTCCAACTAAATCTATACTTAAAATTTGCCAGGGGCGAGAGGTTGTTGGTGCACAACTTAACATCAAGCCTCTAGGTGCTTTCTGTTCTGGTTTCGTCTTTAAACAAATTACACATCGTCTAACGTAGTGGGATACATCCGCCTTCATCTTGGGCCAATAATACTTAAGGTTTAATCTGTTTAAGGTTTTATATATTCCCAAGTGTCCACACGTCGGGGGATCATGATGGTCTTTGATCAGAGCTGAACGACATTCTTTAGGAACCACTAGCAGCCATTCTTTATTTGACTGGGCTAGATTGGGATAAGCTACCTTCGCTAGTTTGTATATCCGGTCTTCTACAATCCTCCAATCGGGATATTTGTTAGGGTCTTTGAGGATCTTTTGGTATAATTGCCTATACCACTTATCTTTGACTCCTTGGATCAATGGAAGTATCTCAACGACATCAATACGGGGTACAGATCTGGATAACGTATCGGGTACAACATGATCCGCTCCTTTCCGATGCACAATTTCAAAATCGTATTGCTGTAGCCGAAGTGCCCACCTAGCAACACGTCCAGCTTGATCTTTGAAATCGAACAACCACTTGAGGCTGTAATGGTCAGTGATTACGGTGAATCGTGTTCCTTCTATGTAGGGTCGAAATTTTTCTATGGCATGGAGGACGGCCAAACATTCCTTTTCCGTAGTACTGAATTTCCTCTCGGTTCTGGTTAAGGATCTACTGAGGTAGGCCACTACTTTTTCTCCGTCTGGGTGAATTTGGGACAAGGCTGCTCCTATTCCAAAATCACTGGCATCGGCATGAATATAAAAGGGTAGTTCAAAATTAGGACAGGTCAAAATAGGAGCGGTGATAAGGTGTTCCTTTATTTTCGTGAATGCACTTTTACACGCGTCATCCCAGACAAAATTTGCGTTCTTCTTCAATAGCAAGGTGAGTGGAGCAATTAAAGTTGAGAGGTTTGGCACAAACCTTCGGTACCACGAGACCATACCTATCACCCTGCGAACGTCTGAAACTGTTCTTGGCTCTGGTATCTTGACAATAGCTTCTACCTTCTCGGGATGAACCATCAAGCCTGAGGAATTCACGATATATCCCAAGTAAGTCAATTCGGGTTTACAAAAGTGGCACTTTTCTCGGTTCAGAGTTAACCCTGCTTTTGTTATTTTATCCACGACGGTTCGTAAAATATTTATATGTTCCTCAAAGGTAGGTGTGCAGATGATTACGTCATCTAAATAAACAAAAACGAATTGTTCCAACTCCACCCCAATCACACGATCTATGAATCGTTGCCAGGTAGCTGGTGCGTTGTGTAATCCAAACGGCATTCGTTTGAACTGGTAGAGGCCTCTAGAGGGTACAACAAAAGCTGTCAAGGGTCGTGACGCTTCCGCGACTGGAATCTGCCAATATGCGGACTTGATATCTAAAGTTGTGAGATATCTAGCGTCTCTCAACTTATCCAAAGTAGCGCTGACAAAAGGAAGGGGATATGCATCCTTCTCACTAACCTCATTCAATTTCTTGTAATTGACGCAGAACCTGTAAGAACCATCCGGTCTCTTCACTAACACAATAGGCGATGCCCACGGTGATGTAGAAGGTTCAACAATATCATTTGCCAACATTTGATCGAGCTCGATATTAACCTGGCGCTGTAGTGTAGGAGATATAGGGTAGTGTCTCTGTTTTATCGGTGTTGCTTTGGTCTTAATCGTATGCTCCACAAGGTGAGTGCAGCCTAACTGATTTCCCATGACACTGAAGGTCGATTCAACCAAGTCATCCAGCTGTGCCTTTTGAGCCAACGTTAAGTGCTCCAAGGACTGAATAGCTGAACATTGGGAAGATGCTAGGTCACTTTCCTTTCTATATGACCAACGTCCAGAGTATAAATCTGGGACAATTTGCATGGAAGACCAAAAATCAACGCCGAGTATTACGCTATGTGGCAGATTGGGCACTACTATCATTTCTAAAATTCTCACCCGATTCAGTAGTTGTACAGGTACAGTAATTGACCCTAAAACATCACATCGTCCACCATTTGCAACTACACAATCCTTTACCGGTGACTTATTCAACTGACAAATACCCTTTAACTGATTCCAACCTAACTCCCCAATTACTGTATTTGAATAACCGCTGTCTAACAGAGCTAAAAAAGTTTTACCGAAAATATTAACTTCTAGATAGGGCCGGGCATCGTCTTTGGCGTGTGCCAACACAAAATCTAACAAGACGGACATTGAATTTATTGAAACCTTGGCCGGAATTGAGGTCAGTGGCTCCGACCGGCCTGTCGTGAACCTGCACTCCTGTTTTTTGGACAAGATGGACAATCTGGTGCCATGACACCCTCACGGCCACATCTGAAACAAAATTTCCTTCTTTGTTCCGGACAAGCTCGGAACTTATGGTCCTCTTTACCGCAGTTCCAGCACAGGGGTCGAGGCAAGGCGGAAGCAATGGTATGCACTAAAGCATTCATTTCCGAAGTGTTATGTTCGGGCTGGTCGGAGGTAGCACGGGAACTGGTTTGGGTGTTACCAGGAGTACCGACAGCTGATACGGTCTGCTGACTTTTAGGAGGTCTTCGATATGCCAACCCTGGTTCTAGCAATGTTCTGTGTGAGGTAGGAGGTGGTGCAAATCTTTTCACCCTTTCCTCAGTTTCTTCTATTGTACGACATAATCTCAACAAATTTTGTACTGAAGTCGACTGGTGAAGTGAAAGTTGAGTTTGAATGTATGGGAGAAGGTTTCTTCGTATGAGATTGACTCGGTGTTCTTCGGATGGTGGTTGTTCCAATCGTCGAAATAACGTTTCCATCGCTGTTATAAACGTTAGAACCTTTTCTTGGGCACCTTGTGTCCTCTGTCGTATTTCGTCCCACAGATTATATTCATAATCGTAGGGTCTATAGGCATCTCTCAACTGACATACTAAGTCATCCCATGAGTGAAATGTCCCGGTTCTATACCAATTCAAAGCCTGATCAGTAAATAACTCTGGAGCCGAACGAAGTAATTGGTCCTTGCTAACACCCCATGAAATCCGTAGCTCTTCTACCCTGAGCAAAAACTCGTTAACGCTAGTATACCCATTGTATTTTACATTCCATCGGTGAATATCTGGGTAAAGTGGAGTTCTGTAAGGGGGGAACCAATGATTTGGCCGCTCTGCGCTCATAGGAGAAATGTGAAGGCGATCCATACCATACCTGGTATCTGCTAACTCCTCTCGCATTGTCGAATCATTATATGTGCCCAATTGTGAGTTATGTGGAGGAGCCCAACCTCGAGAAGTCTCCTGCGGATAATCTCTTTCGTCTCTCCAAGTTACTTCCATACTTTGCCGATTACTACGAGTACTTGTGGTTATTGGAGCTGGTAATGTAGGGATGGGACTGGATCTTCTTCTGGCGGTGTCAACGTCTTCGATGCCAATTAGATCACCTAAAATTGGTAAGCTTCTCGAAAACTGTGGTATCGGAGGGTTTGGAGCATCAATAAGCGACGTATTTTGAGGATCAAATTGATGTATTGTTTGGACTCTGTGTGACACTGGAGCGGTTTCTTGTCTCCTCGTAGGTAACTCGCTTTGGTTTTGGACATCACCCTGTCGTACTGAAACAAAATCATGTTCGGGACGAATTCCAAGATATGACGTGAGTCTCGGTCTCTGAGGTATCTTTGCTGCCTTTCCGGACTCATATGCCAGATTCAATTGACCATACAAGTTTTGACAGGATAAAACCAACTTTTCGCGTTCAGATTCTTCCCCTACCGTAGAACCGCTGATCCTATCCAATCGTCCTGCCAAGTGCTCTATTCTAGAAAATATTCTTCTATAATCATTTTCGCCATTTTCCTGATCAAAAAACTCTATCTCTTGGACTAACTCATTCACCTTCTTATCACAGATGCTTAGCTCTTCATCAAATATCAGAGTTGTTTCTACATTAGGAAAACCTCCCTTTTCTTTTTCATGTTTTAATGCCTGTCTTAGAGCCGCACGTTTTTCGTCCACTGTCCCTGACATTTGTAGACCTCGAATTTTTAATTCATAACTTAACTCATCACTTTTAAGACGATTTACTTCCATGGCCAATACCAAAAATAAAAAATTTACAAAATATATACACGAACTAAAATAGATATTCAAAAGTTGAAGAACAACCTCTCCCCTTGCAAAAGAAAGGAAAAACCCTACCGAAAATGTAAAAAAAAATATATTATATCTTTTTTTTTTAATTTTAGGCTAGTTATAGGTTAAGTTGTATATAAGTTATATATAGATATAAGTTTTGTATATACCTCAGAATTTCTTTTGTTTTCTTTCTTTATATTTTTAGAATTTTTCTTTTTATTTCGGGTTTTTAGAATTTACCTTTTTATTTTCTATTTTTAGAGTTTACTTTTTTGTTTCCCATTTTTAGAATTAGTTTGATTTAACAACCTAATGTGTTTTATAAAGTGAAAAATGTAAACCATAAAAATTTTCTCAATAAAAAAAATATGTACCTAGCTACTTGAATTATCTTTTATTTAGTATGTAACTTTACAATAAATCAAATAACCTATTGTTATTTTAAAATTATGACAAATAAATAATAAAAATTCAATGCAACCAAAGATATTTTACTTCAAGCCTATTCCGCTTAAACACGGCCTTAACATCAATTCTAAATATACCTCACAAGTTTGAAATTTATTATCCACTCGACAAAGATATAAATTTTGACTTCCAATACCCGTACGTTCAAGTGCTGGCCTATTACAATTAATAAAATTCTATGGCTTCGTCCCTATAAGAAAAAGGCCACACAATATGCCGTTCCTCGAGTAAGGTGGACTGTTTCTTCTGACAGCCAGGAATACTTTCAAAACCAAATTATCAAAAATGCTATGAACTTGATTGAATGCATAGAAGGTATGAAATTTTGTACCTTGTTATTGTTGTTAAGAATAAAATATGCGACAATTATGTCGTGTTCTGACCAAGTTGAACCAACCATCAGTTTTAACAACTCTAAATACTAAAATAAAAGCTAAATGCACAATTACACACGTTTGGGCGCCACTTGTTAGCTCCCACTTCTGTTCCTCTTAATGGCCACAGAATAGAAGCTAGCCTAATATTAGGGTAATAAAATGTTTTATCCCGGATTTCTCGGTGCGGAGAGGGGTTGAGTAAAATTGAACGTACCTCTAACAAGGGGGTACTCGATGGTCTCTGCTGTGATTCGGGTAAAGGAGCAAATGAACTACTCGATAGGTTGAATGTTCTATTTTCTATCTAAATCAAATGGCAACTGACTGACACTGACAGCGCTTGGCGTGATTAACCGTATGGTCCGTATATCGCCGAAAATTGTGAGTGTCGTTACTAGCGGTTAGAAACCTGTATCGTTTATTCAGAAATCTAATATATACGGACCGTCAAATTACTAACCAAAGTGATCAAAGATATATACGGACTATACGGTAAGTGAATATCAATGATATTAAAAATGGAAAACTTAAAACTATTACTAAACTATTGCTATTGTTAGCCAGTATAGGACGGACTCTACAAGATATACTATTACTACACTAAATATACTTGACTCAGTTAATGGACAACTCTATATAATAAAGCCTGGATGTAGTTCAGGTGAACTGGATGGTAAGGTTCACTTCGTACGAGTTGATAAGTTTTATTGTCACTAGCCAGTACAGAAAAGTCTAGATTATTGACGTCAAACAATCTATAAATTGGAAAGATCTTACTTGGGTTAGGTGTGCTCACTAATGGTTTGCAGTCCAGGGGGTGTTCCCTACAGATGTTACTCTGCTCTGTACTGATAGCAGTCAGCTGGAAGGTAGTAGCTGCTGGGGGTACCACACTGTAGCGTACAGGAGAGGATAGCGATGAGTAGGCTATACGACTAACACCCAAGTACTTATTCTTGAAGTAAAAAGCGACTGGTATCTCAAGTGAAGAATCAGATGAACCACACAACAAGAAGAAAGCCAAACAAAGGAATAAAAGGTCTGAAAAGAAATTATAGAAGACTAGTACTGATGATTGGGTCCCAATCGATATCGGATAGATTACTTACCCCAGGTGGTGAGTGACCTTGTAGTGGTGTATTTTGTGAAATCAGGAACTAAATCCATGCACACATGCTCCTTTACAACAATTTGTATAAGAGAATCCCTGATTACTTATTTTTTTCCAATCACAGAGCCGTATTGTACGTAGGTTGAACAACCTTCTAGATTAGGAAAAAGCAGAATACAAAATGGTGGTTTCAAACCAGTGACCTATGTCATTGGCCTTGGAAAATAATAAGAGGTCTTTCACCTATTAAGCTGGGTTCAAGGTCAAATGGCTAACTGATGACCCAAATACTCAAGACACCTGTGTAGTTTGAAAAAGACTCTCACTAAAGTTAACCTATTAATTGGAACAGCACATAATATAATGTCATCAACAAACTTTTTCAGAAAAGTACCTTGGAAATTCAACTCAGGAACACAAGAGTCAAGAAGTTCATCCATAACATACTGAGCAGCTATATCAATTCATGATAGTCTTGTTTATTCATAATAACCGTGACTCTACCTTTATCGGATGTGGACACTATAAGAGAAGGATTATTTTTCAAAAATCTTCGTGTTTTCTTTTCTAAGTTATCAAAATATGTAGTTTTTTGAGGTTTGTGATAAAAATTAGTAGGAATATTAGTAACTTGTGCTCCATACATATTTTCATTTTGGTGTGAACATTCCTCTAAAATAGCCTCCACGTCAGACAAAGTTCTCTGAACAGAAAGATTATGTGAATTCGGATTTATATGAAATTTATTACCTAGAGACAAAAATTCTAAAATATCTTACGGAATGTCAAGTACTGAAATATTTTTTACCCATTTGGTTTGAGTTTTGATACTATTAGATTGAGATTGTAAATTTTGGAATTTTCTAAGTTTGTTTGCTCAACTTGATTAAATTTAATATCGAAATTACGTTTCTGTTTTATTTTAAATTTGGAAAAAATTCCATTAGATAATTTCTGTAAAATTCTTGTTTCATAATGTACTAGAGTCTTTTCTAAACGTTTTTCATTAGTGATGGTGACTGAAATCTCAAGATTAAGTATCTTATTTTCTAACCTTTCAGTGAAATTTCCTATCTTCTGACCTGTCTTCCCATCTTCCACTTCAAACACATTTTTTACATTATTCAAGGAATGAAAAACATGTGATGGTATTAATCCATCTTTCCTACATCTAGTCAAAAATATCTTCCTGTTTCTAATTGATGCTATTTTAATGTTGGTATTTGCCCATAGTTCGAGATCTCTCACAATTTCATGTCCATATCCAGAACGAATGTGATGGTAAAACCCCATTCCTACTAAAAAGAAGCAAAGGGTAGTCTTGACGGCTAGTTAGAAAATAATCTACTAAATTATTGGGGATTCCGTCACAATCTGGGCTGGTTAAGAAATTAAACTCTTTTTTACTACTTCCAAGCTTTCGGATTCATTTGAATCCTTTATCAAGGCTAAAATATGAACAAGTTCTTATTACAGGTGGAAATTATAATAAATTTAAACTTACGTGCAAAGTGAATTTGTACAAATCAAGTAAAACATCATTAAAAAACATGAATAGATTTTCCACTATACGTGGTAGATAAAAAGGTTACATTTTAAGAAGTAAATTATAAATCTGATTGGAATCGAACATGAAGACAAAATTTTTGTAATTAAAATTCTTGAGTTTCTCATATCTATAGAATAATATCTCTTTTCTTTATTGACCTGTGTACCATTAATATTTACTGAACAATCTGAAATCATTAGTTGTATTGGACTATGAAAGTTATTTACGAGGGTTTGTGAAATTTTTAGTATGAAGATATTTTCAAATGTATAAATTTTTTTTTTATTTTGATATTTAAAAAAAAAAATATTATAGATAACCTTTTTTTTTCTAACTTATGTTACCTATTTAACTTTATCAATGACAAAACCATGGCTCATGCAATGTCTAGTTCTTACATCCATAAGTTTGTCATTCTTATGAACATAAAAACCAAACACCACCTATTTACCATGGTTCTTAAACATTATCTATCGCACATCTCGAGATCAATTACTTCGCCACCAATAAGTTCCTCATACCTATGACAATTGAAACGAATTGCAATTGTTTTATAGTAGATGTAATTAATGCATCCATCATCTTTCTAATAACACTAATTTCGTTAAAATCGGTAGATTCAAACCAAAGTTATATGTATTTATCCAAAAACATTTTCCCACTTTCCCCCACCCTTTGTTTGTATAAATAGAGAAAAAAGCATTTGAACAGATTTGTGCGGAATTCAGTCCTCTTTCTATTTTTCTTATTTAACACTTGGTTTAATTGGACACATTCAACAGAAAACTGGTTTTTAAATTTTTCTTTACAGATTACGCCCCCTAGCGGTTAACATAGAAACTTGAAAGTAATTTCCAGCAATTTCTCTTGGCCACTTTTACCAAGGAATTTTTTCTCCCAAAGTTATAACATGAATAGTTTCTGATATATAGCCGAGAGATCGGCTTATTGGACCACCCGGTACAACGCCTCCGCCACTGGTTTTCAAATATTGTATTACCTTTATAAAAAAAGTTTTTTCAAAGATACATGGGTTTTTATTGAAACACTCAATGTATATTCATCAACTTTTATATTACACGAAGATTCAAATTTTCTTCTTACAATTTTCAAAATAATTTCCAAAATTAAAACAAAGACAGATACTAATATTACACATGTCATGGCAAAAACATTTTCGCGAGGGGTAAACCGCTGGGGCATTGCGGTGTACAAATTCTGGGAATTACTGGGCATTACTGGGAATTACAGGCATTACTGGGGAATTACTGTGAATTACTGGGGATTTAGTGGGAATTAGTTGGCTTTAATGGGGAATTAGTGGGAATTAGTGGGCATTACTAGGAATTACTTTGCATTAGCTAGGAATTACTATGAAAAATGACCGCCAAAACTCGTCGCTAAAACAGACTAGGCAATGCAACGCATGCGTGATAATACAAAAACCGTGAGGAGTGTGTGGTCACAATCATAGGTAAACGATTCGTAAAAGAAGTACGTAGAACAAGGAGAAAATAATTTGTTGAAAATTTTGTGTTTGTTTGTGTGTTTTGGTGTATATACAGGGTGGCGCACCGAAAACGAAACAGATGCATTTACTGGCAGATGATTCCTTTTTAAAAAAATCCCTCGGACCCGTCGATTTTGTTTTCGAGGGGGACACAAAATTGGCATAAAATCACAGTAACATTTGCAGCCCCCTAAGCGGGGGTGGCACCATCCCTAAAATCTTAAATGGAAAGGGGGGTCGAATGATCCATCATTTAAAAGGTCTTTCAACTCCCTTTACAATGATGTAAAATTCATGTACTTCAATTAAGTATCACATTCGACCCCCCTTTCCATTTAAGATTTTAGGGATGGTGCCACCCCCGCTTAGGGGGCTGCAAATGTTACTGTGATTTTATGCCAATTTTGTGTCCCCCTCGAAAACAAAATCGACGGGTCCGAGGGATTTTTTTAAAAAGGAATCATCTGCCAGTAAATGCATCTGTTTCGTTTTCGGTGCGCCACCCTGTATTTATATACACTGTGTTATTTATAAGATGCGACATGTCTAAAAAAGATTAAATTTAAAATAAAGCAAAGTTATTTGTTTCAAAAATGTTCATCTCCGCGGAGAACCCATCCACCATACTACAGGTTTAAGTTTTAAATTATCCCCTGCACTACCATGTCAGCCACCACGTAATCGATAAAGATCATCCAATAGTTATGAAAATAGAGTTCAACTTTTTGAAACATGAATATCCATTTTTTTATTGAACCAGAGAATTAAAAGTGCATTTGAACTTATTTTTCAACGACCTTTCCAAATCTGTCATTATTTTTTATGAACGCTATTTGGTAAAAAAGTTAGTTCGCGTTTGACAGTTTTGTACAGGAATCTATATGTCGGATCTGATAAATAACACAGTGTACTTATACAATACTTTCACGGTAAGTGTAACAAGCGGCTTGTAATAATAAGTATTTAGATTTCAAAGTTTGATGGGATCGATAGTAAATAGGCAGCACCGGTTCTGGATCATGACGTAGCACGTAACGATGTGACGTTTGGTCCACCCCGCGCACATGCTTTACCACCACCACTTTTAGAGTCAATTTTGACATTTCCAGAACTTGGCTTTTTTAGTGATTTTATTATGGAGATTCCCATGTTAGCGCCTCCGCCATGGTCCAGAACCGGTGCTACCTATTTACTCTCGATTTTATTTGATCCGAGCTAAGATCATAATATATTTATCGCGACAAAAAATTTATGTCTTAATTAAATGTAATTCCGTGTTCAACCGTTAACCCGAAGAATTAGTTTAGCTTTAAAATGGAAATATGACGAACACATTTTATCAATAATGCCATGTACAATAAATAATAAAATAGAGTAGTAATAGTAAGTAGAATGTGAACAATAAAAAGTTAGAGTTGCTGGATTTTGCCATGAGCTACCGTACATCAGCACTGTGTGCGATAAGAAGCTGAAAGTTGACAGTAAATGGTATTTTATGCAACTTTCATGTAATGATAGCCATTAAGACACGAGCATGTTGTAGGATACGAAACGAGCTGCAGTCGAGTTTCGTATATAATATGCGAGTGTATTAATGGCCATTACATGAAAGTTGCATACAATAATTTTTCTACTCCGATTAATAAGAATTATTAGTTTAAATAATTTTAAATATAGTTACTTCTGAAAATCAAAATTATTCGACAGCTGTCAAATTAAGTGTCACTTAATAAGTGTAGCACGGAGCTATATAATTTTGGAAAATTCAGGTCTATCTGTGAAAAAATACGTATAAAATTACTAAATTAGGGAATATCTATGTATATTGCATTTGTATACTGCAAGAAGCATTAAAACATAATTAAAAGAAATAAAATCGTATAGCTCAGTGCTACACTTTCATTGCAGGGAACAGACCTAATATAATTAATTTCAGAAATGTCAACCAGGTATCCATGGCTATATTAAATATTGTGCGAATGTGGCATTCCTATTGGTTTAAATATCTGTATCATAATGAATATCATTATGACACAGACTTTAGTCTTTAAATAAGTATATTATAAAACAGGAGTAGAAAAATCAGTTTTAAAAACATTGAGTAGGTAGATATACTTAAATGTAGCTCGGTAGGTAGGTAGTTAGGTACTTCATGTCAGTGTCGTGAATTATGCTAAGGGTTGTTTTCTTTTACAATTTAAAAGTTAAATTAATGAAATATTACTGTGTATTAATTATTTAAGCAGAATTCACAATAAAAATCAAACCAAATATGATGTCAAAAATATTCAGAAAAATAAACACTAAATAAGTGCGTTACCCAAAATGAGACAAAGCAAAAATGAACACTAACTATTGTAAGTAGTGTTAATCAAAATTGTTACCGAGGTCAATAAATTAATAAAATGTACTGTAAAATTCGTGATTTTTATTATATCCCAGGACAATACATAACTAAATTAGCTATTCGCAACAATCTCATCACTTATAATTGCACAAGAGGTTTGTATTTTATCAAAGGTAATACCACGAGTGCTTCAAATTTTATCGATAATTTTTTCTTTTCCACGAAAACTTGTTTATTTGGCAAAAATATGAAAACAAACCGATTTGATAAAATCACGACTCCGTTAGGAGGAGTGATTTTATCTAAATTCGGTTTGTTTGAATGTTTTTGCCTCAAATAAACAAATTTGAGTGATGAAAATAAAAAATTATGTGATAAAATTTGAAGAGCGAGTTGTATTTGGGAAGATTATTTTTTTCAACAATTTAAAAGGATTTTTGAAAGCGCTTTTAGTTGTCAATAATGACAAATGCAAAGTAAAATTTTGACGTTTCGATGTAAACAAGGTTTTATCGATGAGGAAGCATAATTATCAGTATAATACCGAATGATTGGCTAGAATAATGTATTGCTATTGGTTAAAACCACCAAAATGTCAGATTTTGACAAGTGAAAAAAATAATCAAAGGTAATACCACGAGTGCTTCAAATTTTATCGATAATTTTTTCTTTTCCACGAAAACTTGTTTATTTGGCAAAAATATGAAAACAAACGGATTTGATAAAATCACGACTCCGTTAGAAGGAGTGATTTTATCTAAATTCGGTTTGTTTGAATGTTTTTGCCTCAAATAAACAAGTTTGAGTGATGAAAATAAAAAATTATGTGATAAAATTTGAAGAGCGAGTTGTATTTGGGAAGATTATTTTTTTCAACAATTTAAAAGGATTTTTGAAAGCGCTTTTAGTTGTCAATAATGACAAATTCAAAGTAAAATTTTGACGTTTCGATGTAAACAAGGTTTTATCGATGAGGAAGCATAATTATCAGTATAATACCGAATGATTGGCTAGAATAATGTATTGCTATTGGTTAAAACCACCAAAATGTCAGATTTTGACAAGTGAAAAAAATAATCGGGTAAATTTGGATTGTTTAATGAGAAACTGTTTCCTAGCAATTAGACGAGAACAACTGTCAACTATTAAAAACGCGACACCGAAGGTGGAGCGTTTTTGGGTTGACAGTTTTTCGAGTCTAATTGCTAAAGGAAACAGTTTAGAAGTTGAACAACACAAATTTACCCGATATCAATACAAACATCGAGTGTAATTCGGCAGGACAATTCAATGAATCGGCTGATTGTTAGTGTTTAAAAATTCAATAAGTTGTTGACAAACATGTCAAATTATTAATCATGGTAACAAATGCATAAGTGAAAAAACCACAAGTGCATTTATCGCTGAAAAAGTTAAAGCTAACTTTTGCCGGTGTCAAAGTGACAATTACACTGAGGCATATGCGATTTTTTATACATGAGTTGAATTGTCAACAAAAAACCATGGCTCATGTGACACTCAGCATCTTAATTCATAAGTTTGTCACTCTCATAAAGATAGAACCCAAATATCACTTTTATCACCATTATTTTATCTCACTGTCTACCACACATCACACAATCCACTACTTTTCCACCAATAAAGACAATGCAACATGTGATACCAACAAGGAAAAATTGGATTTGTTAAAAAGGAGGTTTTAATAACCGGAAACTATTGATGATGTGATTATGCTAATTTCTAAATAAACAAGACTATTAAATTTACTCTATTATATTGACTCTGATGATGTATTATTGAATTTATTACTATCTTCATTCATTTTAAGTAAAAAGGAATGAGTATGTATTAGATGATGTGTGTCTCTCTTTTTATTTAAGGAGTTAATATCTAATACTGTTTGAAACATCTCTAAACAATTTCTTTTAAAATTGTGTGATTCACTATATACAATTGAAATGTCTTTGAAGTTAGCTTTATGATTTAATAAAATGTTATGTTCAGCTAAGGCACAACTTTGTTTTTCTAACCTAATATCACTTTGATGTTGAGTGACACGACTTTTAAGTACTCTCGATGTCTGACCATAGTATACTTTATCGCAGTCTTTACATGGTATCTTATATACAACTCCTGATTTATTTAAAATGTCATCTTTAGCTTTTAATTTTGAAAAAAAATTTTTACCAATTGTGTTATTATATTTGTGTGTTATTTTTATTGTACTTTCATTTTTAAAAACATTGATGATTTTTGTTGAAATATCTATAATGAATGGAATTGTGACATATTTAACTCTTTCCACTAGTATATTTTCATTTAGTTGTTGAATATTTACTATAGATGTTCGTGACTCCTATCTTCTAGTATTAAATATCAAGTTTTTTAATAGCTTTGCCGGATATGAATTCTCTAAGAAAATATTGTATAATTTATTATAATTATTTTGTACCATTGATGGATGACAGATCTTATCTACCCTATTTTTCATAGCCAAAACTACACTTATTTTGATTTTTTTAGTATGGTATGAGTGGAAATTAATGAATCTTTTTGAATTCATTGGTTTTCTATACCAATCTAACCAGATTTCATTATTGTGTTCTCTGCATAATTTTGTATCTAAAAAGGGGATACTTACTTCTATCTATTTCTTCCTCAATAGTGAATTGAATATGATTATTATATGAATTAAAAACTTGTAAAATATGTTGTGTGCTATTAATTGGAACAGCACATAATATAATGTCATCAACAAACTTTTTTCAGAAAAGTAACTTGGAAATTCAACTCAGGAACACAAGAGTCAAGAAGTTCATCCATAACATACTGAGCAGCTATATCAATTCATGATAGTCTTGTTTATTCATAATAACCGTGACTCTACCTTTATCGGATGTGGACACTATAAGAGAAGGATTATTTTTGAAAAATCTTCGTGTTTTCTTTTCTAAGTTATCAAAATATGTAGTTTTTTGAGGTTTGTGATAAAAATTAGTAGGAATATTAGTAACTTGTGCTCCATACATATTTTCATTTTGGTGTGAACATTCCTCTAAAATAGCCTCCACGTCAGACAAAGTTCTCTGAACAGAAAGATTATGTGAATTCGGATTTATATGAAATTTATTACCTAGAGACAAAAATTCTAAAATATCTTACGGAATGTCAAGTCCTGAAATATTTTTTACCCATTTGGTTTGAGTTTTGATACTATTAGATTGAGATTGTAAATTTTGGAATTTTCTAAGTTTGTTTGCTCAACTTGATTAATTTTTATATCGAAATTACGTTTCTGTTTTATTTTAAATTTGGAAAAAATTCCATTAGGTAATTTCTGTAAAATTCTTGTTTCATAATGTACTAAAGTCTTTTCTAAACGTTTTTCATTAGTGATGGTGACTGAAATCTCAAGATTAAGTATCTTATTTTCTAACCTTTCAGTGAAATTTCCTATCTTCTGACCTGTCTTCCCATCTTCCACTTCAAACACATTTTTTACATTATTCAAGGAATGAAAAACATGTGATGGTATTAATCCATCTTTCCTACATCTAGTCAAAAATATCTTCCTGTTTCTAATTGATGCTATCTTAATGTTGGTATTTGCCCATAGTTTGAGATCTCTCACAATTTCATGTCCATATCCAGAACGAATGTGTTGGTGAAACCCCATCCCTACTAAAAAGAAGCAAAGGGTAGTCTTGACAGCTAGTTAGAAAATAATCTACTAAATTATTGGGGATTCCGTCACAATCTGGGCTGGTTAAGAAATTAAACTCTTTTTTACTACTTCCAAGCTTTCGGATTCATTTGAATCCTTTATCAAGGCTAAAATATGAACAAGTTCTTTGTACCATTGATGGATGACAGATCTCATCTACCCTATTTTTCATAGCCAAAACTACACTTATTTTCATTTTTTTAGTATGGTATGAGTGGAAATTAATCAATCTTTTTGAATTCATTGGTTTTCTATACATATCAGAGATGGTATACTAGCTACACGACCAATACACCGAGATCAATATGCATACAGAGAGGGAAAATCAACCGAAACAGCATTACATCAACTCATAAAAAGGGCTGAATACGTGCTGGAAAACAAAGAGGTGTTGCTGGTAGCCTTTCTTGATATAGAAGTAGCTTTTGACAACACCTCCTATGAATCTATAGCTAAGGCGACGAGGAATTTTGGGATCGATGCCACGAGCTGCAGGTGGATAGACTGCATGCTCAGAAGCAGGCTTATAGAATCAACTTTGATGGGGGAAACAATGGCCGTACGTGCAACCAGGTGCTGTCCGCAGGGGGAGTACTATCCCCGCTGCTGTGGAACCTGGTCATGGACGGGCTCATCAGAACCCTACACAGAGGAGGATTCAACACCATAGGATATGCAGACGTCCTGGTAAATCTATCCCAAGGTAAATACAACAGTACAACCAGAGACAGACTCCAGATGGCTTCAAATATAGTAACAGGCTGGACTGTAAAAGAAGGGCTACGTATTAGCCATTCGAAAACACAGATAACTGCGTTCACCAGAAGAAGGAAAAGGGAAGGACTTGGCCCTCTGACGCTTCAAGGTGAACCTTGGTGAACCAAGGTAAATCTTGGGGTTATCCTAGACCCAGGATTAACTTGGAACCGACACCTCCAGCACGTGATCAAGAAAGCGGAGGGAACCTTCATGGTTGCCAGACGAACTTACGGCATTAAATGGGGACTAAGACCCAGCATGGTACACTGGCTATACAAAATGGTTGTCATTCCCAGGATCACATATGCATCTTTGGTATGGTGGCCAAAGACCAGACAATCATCTGCTATGCTAAGACTAAGCAAGGTCCAAAGACTTGCATGCACTGGCATTACAGGGGCAATGAGGACTACTCCTACAGCGGCGCTGGAAACAATGCTAGACCTTACTCCGCTACATTGTGTCATAATGTGCGAAGCTAGGGCAGCACTAACCCGACTGGAAAAAGCATTAGACCATGATGTGGCATATGGGAGAGGACACACAGAGATAAGGCATGTGGGTGATGACATTTTCAAAATGCCAACAGACCACATGACCACCAAATATATCTTTCGCAAGAACTTCGAGATTGTCATCAAAGATCGAAAGAAGCTTGAGGAAGAGAACGCACCACCACTTAGCAGAGCGAATGAACTGATCTGGTATACAGACGGATCAAAAAATGAACTCGGCACCGGAGCGGGCATATACAGCAGTCTATATTGAATTCCATTTTTATTAAATCTTGTAAACCTATAATTCCGTCATGAAAGTTATTATTATACTGGAGTCTGTAATAGTTATTATTTTTGTAAGGAAAACTATTATTATAATCTGAATTTCTAGAGCTGCTTGTAACATTTCTAGAAGTTGTAGACATTAGTTCGAGTTTTGGTAAATTATTTACATGTGCTTGGTTTGGTTTTTATATGTCGGCGTCAATTAGTGAAATCCGTCATTCCCTGAAATTCCTAGTCATTTCACGTATTGCCGGCAAACAGCGTAATTGTACATTCGGTACACCGTTTGCCTAATAGTTTCAGGCATTCCCTGAGGGGAAAGGCATTATGTGTAATCCACATTAAGTTATTCAAGAAGAGAAAAGGAATATAATAATTGGATTCACCCTTCCCCTTCTTGAATATTTTGAAGGGAAGGCAAAACCTTCCGAATGTACAATTACGCTGTTTGCCGGCAATACGTGAAATGACTAGGAATTTCAGGGAATGACGGATTTCACTAATTGACGCCGACATATGCATTTCGTGGTTTTCCAAAAACTTGTGCATTTGTTGGAAATTTACAAGGTGGTATAGGTCTTTGTTGTATGTGAAAAAGTTGACTCGGAAAATTATATCTTTGATTATCATTGATGTTAAATCTTTGAAAATTTTGATAGTTATCATTATTATTAGTATATCTTTGATAATTTTCATTATTATTATATTGATTGTTATTTCTTGAAAAACTGAAATTATTTTCATAAATATTTTTTGTATCGTTGAAATTACCGTATAGTTTTTCAAAATTATAAAATTCTTATGCATGTTATTCCTTAATACTCCGGTACAACTACCTACAAATGTATTTTATTCTGTTTTATCGCAATGGTTTATTTCGCAAGTTTTGTCATTTGCTGTCAACTCTGTATCATTACTTATACGTTGAATTATAGTGCTTCTTAGTAATTGTAATTTTAATCCAAAACCTATTGAATTTTCATTTTTATTGGGCTTAACCCTAGTTAATTCTTGAGTCAAACAATCAAGATCTCTTCTATCTGGAAAGCATTGTGTAAAAACCTTTTTTTTTAGTGTATATTTTAAACTTAATAATTTCAACAAAAGGGATACATTTAGCATCACATAATGCGAAAAGACCACCAGAACGAAACACAAACGCAGTTGATGGGTATATTACCCTAATAAATAAAAATATAAGTCTCTGTAAACCGATCCCTTTTTTGGAAGGGGGTTGATGGACAGGGGTTGATGGAATGCGTAACTCAAATTATTCTTTAAGTTGGTGGTGTACGGGAAATATATATTAAGAAAACTTGTCAACATAACAAATAAGTGAAAGTAGTACTCTTCAAGTGCTTTTAGTCACGGATAAAGGAAAACATGTGTGTTGAGAGAAAATATCGTATTTCAAAGATTGTTCTAAGCAACCTTGGTGGTAATGCTAGGTTACTTAAATTGGGGGTTGAAACATTTTAGTTAGTTTAGTTTCGCGCTTGCACGAGAAAGAACTGTTTTGTATAATAGTTTTAGTCCAGTTAAATTATAAATTTTGTGTTCGTGGTTGTGTTCTGGACGGTGTAATTGTTTCGAGACATCTTGGGAATAAGGTGATTCTTCTCACAGAGCTATTTAATTTTACCTGTTTCATTATATCATATATTACCACTTTATTTTCTAACTGATTATTACATCATTTCAAATTATTGTCAAATAATTGAAGTGCTTAAGTAGTTAATCTCAAACTCATGTTTTGCGCTATTGCGGAGTGCTTGATCCGCGTAGCGTGTTTTGTGAATAATATGACTGGCGGAGTGCTTGAGCCGTACAGTTGATTCACGTATCCTGTATCACTGGAGTGGAGTGCTTGAGCCACATGATACGTCCTAATCCTTTTATATTACCTGTATCACTGAAGTGGAGTGTTTGAGCCACGTGATACGTCCTGTTTTACCTTTTCATTGGTCTTAATCTTTTATGAGGGAGTGTTTTGACATACTTAGCACATCTAGCACTTGTGGGTGACAAACACAGTGCATTTTTGTTTAAACTAAATTGATTCACTAACTAAACTAAAGGGAATTTGAATGCTCAGGCTGACAATTTATTTTCAGGTATTTCATGATCGAACGTCACCTCAGACACCTCAGCCATACTTTAGGTTCCATTTGTTCATTGTTTTATTTTAAATCAACTAATTATAGTAAGTACGATCACATATTTTTGTAGAGTCGATTAATATTGGTAGATCCAGTTTAATATGATTTAAATCGCCCATTAAATATCTTTGTTACGCCGTTTATTATTATTATTTTTTTAATATAAAAACAATTAACGTATATTAAATCAAAAATAGGCTCACAATTGTTTCAATGCATGTTTTAGAGAGTCCAATCATTCAGTTCTGCACGATTTTCTACTAACGCTTCAGCTAGTCCAACTAGCTTTTCTTGTATACATTCGAAAATATGATCGTTCAAAATGTTATCGTTGTACACACGATAAGTAGCAATCAAGTTTTCGCAACGTAATAAAAATTTGTTCAATGTATACATTGCCATCGTAAGGCTTAATATTATCAATTTTGGATTTGAATAAATCCCAATTTACTCTGTTCTCAGTCATGTTTATATTGCTTATATCAAGTAAACTAAATTGTTTTGAAACTTCTTCAAGTTCGTTCATACAAAAGATCAACGAAAACGATAAATGATTGCAATTTATCAACTAATCTATCTAATAATACCTTATTTTCAGGAGAAATAGGCAGAAGGAATTTAGCTGGTCGTCAATTCGTTCAGCAATTTCTTTTCGGGCTTCTTACTTATCGAATAACTTAAACACTGAACTGATTATATGAAATAATGCTACGGTGCTATCAACGTTGAAAGTATGTCAAAAGTCAATTAGAAGTCGTTGTAATTACCTTTTCATACTATTTTTCAAACAATGGCTCTGTTCTATTTTGTTTACTTCTTATTTTGTTGATTCTGCTATTCTGGATACTTTACTTCCAATTATGACTTAGTTGTGTTGATTAATTTTAAACTATCTTTTCTTTGTTATGTTTGTATTTAGATATAAATATATTTTGTCGTAATACTTTGTCTTATTTAAGACCCAAAATTACTTAAATATGGGTACAAATAAACATTCACCGTTTAAGTTTTAATATTTTAATGGAAAATATACTTTTAGTTATCATTCATTGTCCTTAGTGTTGGCTAATTGCTTCACATAAATCTTCGCTTTTGCACAGGGTGTTCTGACTGACTGTCACTTCGTTCAACGCTTTTCCTTCTCCAAATTTCGAAGCTTTCCAATCTTCGTGGGTAAATCAGAGCGCATTTACTCTTGAGTAGAAATTGAAAAATTATCAAATGATTAAACTTATATTTCAAGATTTTAATTCATTTTTTGTATTTAAAATAATAAAAGTTGTTTTTAAAAATAAAGTTTTTTGAGAAAGAAAGTGGCGCAGTCAGTAGTATTTTCGTCAGGAAATCTATCGTAGATAAACCGTGAGTTTCAACTCTTTGGACGAAAACCAGAATCAACTTTTAGTTCCAGTTCCCAAGGAATCCATCGAGGAAGCCAAGGACAGATACTAGAAGGTCTATCGCAATATAAAGGGCACATATGTGGTAAGAATTTTTTTTCATGTCAGACTCCTCTTCTAACGACGAATCCTTAAGCGAAATCGACAATTGTGAAGAGTTAGATTTTATTGATAATTTTAGACATTTAACTATAATTGCACCACCAGTTTTAGACATCAAAAATTTGTCAATTATCCCAAATTTTGATGGAAACATAAATAAATTGCATCGTTTCATAAATGCTTCCGAATCAATTTTACGTCACTATTTGGATAGTGAAAATATCGGTAATTTTCAGAATACATTACTTCTTAATGGTATATTAAATAAATTAGAAGGTAAAGCCGAGGAAATAGTAGCCATAACTGGCGCTAAAATTTGGAATGATATAAAAAATGCTTTGATTTTAAATTTTGGTGATCATAGGGACGAGAATTGTTTAAATCAAGATTTAGTTAATATAAGACAGCGTAATAGTCCTTACGTATTTCATGAAAGAATTTTAAGTTTGCTCAATTCAATTTGTAATTACATAGATTTACACTATGAAAATGCAGAACGTGATTCAAAAAGAAATTTTTCCATTAAACAAGCACTTAAGTCATTTTTAGCTGGTTTAAAGGAACCATTAGGGCCTATTATTCGTGCTATGAGACCAAACACACTAGAACAAGCGATTCAATTCATTAGAGAGGAGGATAATATTAAATATTGTCAGAGAAATAAAAATTTTGGAAATTTCAATTTTAATAATAATATTCGGAAATATCCTAACCAATCTAATATCCCACTCCAATCCCAACATTTTCAACAAACATCCCAAAGAAATTTTCAAACTCCCCAACAATTTCAACCAACAACCTCTCAAATGACAAATAATCATTCACCTCAATTTCCCAGAACAGAACAGAACAGATATTTCCTAACAAAAAACGGCTTCATTTGCAAATTTCTATTAAAGATTTCCATAAAGATGTTATAAATGTTTTCAAAAATTATATCGATCCAAAATTTACTTATGGTGTGCATTTTCAACGTCATGAGTACATCCCTCGAGTATTAGACATATTACAGACAACTTTTAAAAATTCTGCTTATAAACTAGTACAATGTAATGAAATATTAACAGACATAACAGACAAGGACGAACAACACGAAACTATAAGACTATTTTATGAGGATAAAAATAATCATCGTGAAATACTTAAAACCGAAACAAGAATTGAACGGACATACTTTTGGCCCAAAATGAAAAATGACATAACAGACTTTATTAACAAATGTGATATTTGTCAAACAAACAAATATGACAGAAACCCACCGAAACAGAAACTAATGATAAGTCCAACACCCTCAAAACCACTTGAAATTATATTTTGCGACACTCTTTCTGCTCAAGGTCACAAATTTTTAACAATAATTGACACTTTTTCAAAATATGGTCAAGCATATCCACTATCAGCATTAAACGGTATAGAAATTACAAGAGCATTTTTAACATTTATGTCTCATCACGGTGTCCCGACTTTAATTATAATGGACAATGGTACTGAACTTAAAAATTCAATTGTGCAAGAATTTTTAGATGTCCATAAAATAAAAACCCACTATGTAACCCCAAATAGTACACACTCAAAAGGTGCAATTGAACGTTTTCACTCTACTATTATCGAACATTTGCGCATCATTAGAGCAAAAAATGATGGCAAAATAAATATTCTCAATGATATGACCTATGCTATTTTAGGCTATAATAATTCAATACATTCTGTAACAAAACAAAAACCAATCGATATACTAAATGGACATTTTGATTCAAAAGAATTATTTGATATAAACCTTGATCAAACCCTTATTAATAACTACGTTCAAGAACATAGACAAGTTACGACGGAAATATATAAAAAATTAAACGAAACACTAAGTTCTCAAAAAGAGGCGACCATAACCTACCACAATCAAAACCGACATGACCCATTACAGTACGAACCTGGCATTGACATATATAAAAAGAATACAACGCAAACTAGGAACAAACAAATCCAAAATTTTATAAAACAACAACCCTCTCTGACAAGGGTATAAAAATAAAAACAAATAAAAATAAACTTTTACATAAACAAAACCTTAAAAGACCGAAAGCTAATCAGAAAAAATTGTTACAGGGTGCTACTAGTCCTTCCAGTCCTATTCCTACCACTAGTAAAGGGTCAAGAGATCCTGATCACTAATTTAAATAATAATCCTGGTATCCTTCCGTATAAACTAGGCACAGCAAAATTAAAAGCAAGTGTTTACACTTTTCTTCATTATTACGATTTATCTCCTATAGGTAAAGAAATTGAAACTTTAAAATATGCATATAATAACGTAACATTAGCGATTCAACAAGGGCTTAGTCACCCTTATTTTCGAGAGCTCGATTATTTTGATCGTGCCCTTCTTTATCAAGTAAAATCTGCTGAACAAAAATTCCACTCTCTAATGCCATTGTCTAGAGCAAAAAGAGGTCTCATTAATGGATTAGGCTCAGTAATTAAAAGTATCTCAGGTAATCTTGATGCAGATGATGCAACGTACTATGATCAAGCAATATTTGATTTACAAAATAATGAAAAAGAAATTGTGCAAAAACTTAATCAGCAAATTTCACTTACCACTGACATTATTGAAAATTTTAATGATACAGTTTCACTTATAAAAAGTAATCAAGAAACAATATTTTCTGGAATTCAGACAATACGTAATTCACTGAATACATTCATATTTGAATTCAATGATTACATGCAAACTCGAAATGTTTTAGATCAATCAAATGTTAACCTTAATATTATTCTACATCTCTTAAGTCAAATAGAAAATGCTATAACATTTGCTAGATTAGGAGTTTTACACACTAGTATAGTAGATATAAACGAAATGGATTCTATAATTGATACAGTATTAAAATATCACTCTATAAATGAAATAATTTTTCCAAATATAACTGCTAAATTGTTGAATAGATGAGGCTCTTACTTGATGTAGATCCATACTAAATTATGAAATCAAACAATTTTAATTTGTTAAATCTACATTATATTTAAACTTGCAGTGACGCGTTTCGCTAACACAGAAGCCTCCATCCGTTAGAAAAAGCTACTGTGTTAGCGAAACGCGTCACTTTAAGTTTAAATATAATGTAGATTTAACAAATTAAAATTGTTTGATTTCATAATTTGCTAAATTGTTGTTTAGTGCAAAATATTGAAAAGTTTTATTCGGATTTTTAGTCGTTCATATTATTTGACAACGTATAATTTCATACATCTATGTAATAGGTTCTGGTAAAGAGAATAAATGTTTTGGTGTATAAGGATTAATTCATGTCTATTATTTTACAGAAAACTTTTCGAGTTGATAGAAAACTTTTCGTGAATATATGGTTGTTAAATATCCAAATTATATTGCATTTGACTGAAAACAGAACTGAAATTCATTATATTTTAAAGATAACTATAGCCTGGCGACACGGATAGTTAGTCTCGTTCGATAAATAGAGCAGGATTCCAACAATGAAGGAGGATTTTAAGGTGAAATTTGATAAAAAGTGGGAGTATTTCATAGAGTCGTGAAGTTTGTCATGATATAATTATCAGTAATAATATAACAAGAGAGTTAAAATGAATTGGAAATAAATTGACAGATTTTTCAAAAACTTGTTGACAGGCAATAGTCACGAAAGCCCACAGGGTAGGGCAGGGCTCGAGTGTCTATATCCAAACGACAACAAGTTTTAACAAAATCTGTCAAAATATTTTCCAATTCATGAAACTTGCGAGTTATATTGGACTAGATTATTTTTTCATTCACAAATTCTCTGGTGAAGGTCTTAAATTGTCTCCATATAGTCTGATTACTTATTAGAGTATTTTTCTGAAATTTTTTTTCGTCATTTTGGCATCAGAAAAGGCACTGAAACGATGATTTCCACCTATTTTATTTTTCGCTTCGACACAATTAGGTAATTATTTTGACAACTATCTTACACTTGCTAGGCAAATGGAAGCCACAGTGATTATTCCCGAAAAATAATCACAAGAGATTCATTCCCGCACTATTATTATGACATTTCATTTTTTTTCAGGAACGTCTAAAAATAAACTACAAAATAACTGTACCTCTTTTGATAGTTGAGTGGATAGTATACTGTTTTGGGTTTGAAACATTCATTTTTTATTTTAAATTAAATACAAAGACATATCATATCTATCAAAATTATTATTAACGACAGTTGTTGACAATCCATTGTTTTATATTTTTTTCGCTACGTCGTCAGGATACGTAACATGCCTGACACCTTGAAAGTCATCGCTTTCAATTGAAGGGGTCAGAGGCAAAAGTGCCTAAGTGACATTTTAGGTGAAAATGTCCTAAGTACAGATTCGTATTCTCAGTTTTCGGTTCTGTTTGGTGTAAAAATTGTTTAAGTGAAAAGGTTATTTTGCTTCCAAATGCCTATGGATAAATGAACTAGACATTCAAATAGGTTATTTTAGTGGAAATTTTGTCAGAACCACATGCAAATCGTGCTTTTTCATTTTGGAAAATATACGCGCTGTAAGTTTTGTTTTATGTATTGAAGTGCTAGTGTATGAATGGAACATATCCTCTACATCAGGTAGGTGCCAATTTAACCAAAAAGGAGCTCATTTTCACATTAATAAAAAATGTTTTTGATTGTTAAGGTTATGTTTTTGTTTTAATGAGAAATAGAATATATTGATAACGCGTTATTTTAAAGTCAGAGGCTGATCCGTACGCAACAGACAGTGGAACAGAGTACTTGACCAGCGAAAGTGCAGGAAAATGTTCTCGGTAAGAATTTCATTGAAAAGTGTTTGAAACAAAAACTGTGAGGTATATTATTTTTAGTTACACCGAATAGCGCTCGAAAAAGACAACGACATGAAAAAAATATGCAAGAAATTATGTGAAAGGAAAAATACTTAAAGGTGAAGAGTATACCAGTAGGGGAAAAGTTAGAAGGAAGAAAAATGTACAAGAATTTAATTATAGATGTCAATACGAATGTTCGAAATTTACAGAGGATGACAGAAAACGATTATTTTGTAAATTATCAGTTGATCTACCTATGACTTCAGACAAATTTCTCAGCATCACAAATTCGGAAGACAGCTACAAAGAGGGGTATAGCTGACGGGTAAAAGAAATACAGCACCGAGATTAGGCTACTTGACCGACACGTATGCAGAGAATTTTTCTTAAAAATATTTGATATAACAGATGGTCGTTTTAAGGTGATCTGCAAAAAATTAACAAGGATAAATCTGTAAAACAGGATAAAAGGGGTGAGATGAACCCAAAGAATAAGATATCGGAAAGTCAAAGACAAAACGAAATGAATCACTTTAGGAGTTTCCCGCGATACAAAAGCTACTACCCATACACTCAGAATCCAAACACAAGATACCTTTATTCTGACTTAAACATTCGCGAAATGGCGGAATACCAGTCAAGAAGTCATTTCACCGTAATATTTTTAATATAGAATTCAATTTAAGGTTTCATCAACCACATACAGACACTTGTAACACATTTGATCGACTGCAAAATCTTATATCAGCATCTGACGAAAAAGAAAAGAACAAGTACAAACGAGAACTAGAGTTGCACCAGCGCCAGGCAAAAAAAGCAGTAGAGAGCAAGATAAAAGATGTTGGAAAAATGGAAATAACTCACTTGTAATCTGTTTTGATTTGCAAAAAACATTCCCAACTCCATTTTTGACAACAAATAAAGTTTACTATTTAAGACAATTGTGGACCTATAATTTTTGCATTTCCGATCTTTGTTCTGGAGTATCCAACATGTACATCTGGAATGAAAGCGACGCCTCAAGAGGGTCTCAAGAAATCGGGTCATGTTTGTTTCAACTGAGTTCATAGTACTGATTTCAATATTGTAATATTGCTTATAAATTTTGTTTTAGTTTATGAAAAACTTGCCCGAACATATCACTAAAATTGTTGCGTACAGTGACTCATGCGGCGGACAAAATGAAAATAAGAACATTGCAAAATTGTTTATGCACATAGTTCATACAACACATATTGAATATATTGACCATGAATTTTTTGAATTCGGACATTCTCACATGGAGTGTGATACAAGTTTTGCTTTGATTGAAAAAAAAGCAAAAAAAATAACCCTCAAATATTTTTACCAGATCATTGGTGTGATCTTATCACAAAATGCTCCAAAAAATTCAAGATACATAAAATAAATGATTTTCTGTCTCTTACAATCTTGAACTAGTTTATCAAAGATCCCAAAAAGACACCGAAAGTCAGGTAGTTAAGTAGAGAAAGACAAGGTGGTTTTCGTACAGTAAAAACACAACACACCAGTTTTTTTTTTCAAATTGACCCTTCGAGAGGATTATCCTTTTTTACATCAGAAAAATGTAGGTACTAAAAAGGTCGGGCGTCCTGCTAGCAATATTACTTCAGAATCACGCAACAAGCAACCTTGTAAAATATAGTACCAGAAGTGGGAAAATTCCGTGTTTGAAGCTCAGATATATATTCTTTATACCAAAAATTCCAAAAATGCTGGACCAGTTGCTGAATATGCCGATATTTAGTAAGTCTATTAGTTGATACTTCTGTCAAATTCAATTCTGGAAGGGTTATTAGTGGTCGTCCAATTAAAAAATGCCCTGGAGTCAACGGTGGAAGATCTTCAGAATCGAAAGATAATGGGGAAATGGGCCGGGAGTTTTAAACGGCTTCAATTTGTCGCAAAAGAGTATCAAATTGCTCAAAATCGATATTTTTACCAATAACTCGCCTCAAATGATGGTTTGTGATTTTAATTTCTGCCTCCCATAGATTTCCAAAGCTGGGAGAATTCGCGGATATGGAATGCCATTTAATAAAATCTTGACTTAATTCGTATTGAATATAATTAGACTTAGATTTTGAAAAGTTGAACATTTCTATAATTCCGTCATTAGCTGCAACAAAATTTAATCCATTGTCGAAATAGACATTATAAGGTTTTCCTCTTCGCGATATAAATGAGTACTCAAATCGGAAACTAATTTCAGATGAATAGCGCGAGTAGACATGCAAATGAAAAGACATATGTAACATTTGATAACTTTGAGAGATCTAGCTTTCCTATTCTTCATGAGAAAAGGTCCTCCATAATCAAGACCAACATTAATGAAAGGGAAAAACTGATTAGCTTACAGTAGGAAGATTTGCCATTGAATATTCTGTCGATTTAGGTTTGACCTTAAGACAAGTTATATATTCGCGAATAATTCCTATTGCTACATTGCGTCCGGAAATAACCCAATAATTTTCACGAACTGCATAATGTAATGTTTGTGATCCGCAATGTAATAATTTTCTATGAGTATATTTGAAAATTAAATTGGTCAGCTGGTGTTTTTGTGGAAGCAGCAATGGATGAGATTTTTGGATTTTCCAACCTAACCACCTACTCTTATCAGTCCCTTATCATCAAGAAAACGGTTCAGCATCGATATATGGCTTTTTTCACTCATCGGCCTTTTATTTTGTAAATTTTTATAATCTAATGAGGAGCACTCCCTTTGGGCTAATTTTACTAATAACAATAATGCAAACCTCATTTTTTCAACACTCAAATTCTTGGGTAGTTTACGTTGTTCTTTGGTAATCTTGAATAACAATAAAATCGAAATATGAATCCAGTTACAGCTTGTAATCTTGAATATGACGAATATTTATTGAAGAGATTTGAAGAATCTAACGATAATGGAATATTATATAGCTTCAATTCGGAAAGATTATTTGTTGTAGGAAAAGTATTGAGATTCCATGTAGATACTTCCTTTTTGAAGAATGGAGGTCCATGCCAACACAGCTCGGAGTTTAAATACTGAGAATATGTACCTCAAGATAATAAATCTGCGGGATTTTGAGCCGATGTTACATGATACCAATTATTAATATTGGTCAGTTGTTGGTTACTCAACCATTTTCTTAGTTCAAATCCTGCAAAATGTGAAATTGATGGAATATTCATTAGTCCTGGCCCCTGTTGTCAAATCGTCTACATAAAAATCATCATTTATTATTCCACTAATAACTGGATGTTCTATTCGATTCTCAATAGCTAATGTTCGTAAACATCTTACGCTTAAATATGGAGCCGAAGTGGTTGCATGAATTACTGTATTTAATTCATAGCAGTCAAGTTCAATTGACTCCTTCCATAGGATTCTTTGGTATCGTCGGTAATTTTTATGTATCGAAACTTATCGATACATATTCGATATATCTCCAGTGATAACAAAATTGTAAATACGAAAACGGAGTAGAATGAATAGTAATTCATTTTGAAGCTTTGGACCACTAAATTGAACATCATTATAGTATATTATTAAACGAGCAATTTATGATAGCCATAATTCATGATGGGTGACGTTTGCGTCACGAGCCGCAGGCGAGAGGCGCAAGTCACCCAAGTGAATTATGGCCATAAATTTCGAGTAGAATACTATACTTTGTCCACAACACTTGATTTCTTTATTAAATAAAAGTCAGTAACGATTTGGTATTATACTAACTTCAAAATATTCTGACAGCTACAAAAAAATATAATTTGACATATATAGAGATGGGCGATACTGTAGAAAGTATCAATACAACGTACCGTTATAAATATATTGTTTTAAAATACTTAATATTAGAAAATATCGCTATGAAAAGTATCAATACTAAAAATTACAATATTTTATCGATACGATATATGTCAGAAACAAATTTCCTGAACAAAATACACAGATTTAATAGTTTATTTCATATTGTAGGTACCCCCATCTCTAGTTCATAATACACTGTAGTGCATTATGGTTCATAATTCACGACAGTTGATATATGGGTACCATATACCTTTTGTTAGGAGGTAAAATATCGGCTTATTATTAGGTGGTCGTGGACAAAAGTATATACCGGTATCACTGTCATAATATCACCCTTTTAAGCATATTCATGACATTGTCAGTTGTTAGAAAGTTGTCAATCAATTTTATGTCTGATATTTTCTGTTGAATGAAGCCTTATTCTAGAGGTAATCCTTTGTATGGTTTTAAATGAAACTAACTGTTTCTAAATGACTCCACAATATATTTGAAAAAATGTGTAAATTGCAAGTAAATTATTGACAATTGTTTCGATTAATATATCATCATCAGAATGATAGAAGTTACTTTTGACATGATGTATACTTGATATATATTTGGCTAGTCCAAATAGTGCCTATCTAGTATAGTCACACCAGTATGTGTTGGTTTTCTGTAAATTGAAAAGTCCAGTACATTATTGACTTTTTGAATTTTTAAATCAAGAAAATTAATTGATTCCAACCACCCCATGTCACATAAACTAGCAGCATACAATTCGATGATTCATAGAGCATTTTCGGTTCCTATGAACAAATTTAATTTTGATAGAGAAATTAATACAATTAAACAAATAGCCACATCCAATGGTTATCCTTTACATTTAATAAATAAATTACTTAATAAAAAAGAGAAAAAGATGGCGTTACAACTAATATTTCCTAAACAAACTAAAGAAGTAACAAATTACAAAACCATCACTTATGCTGGTAATATTTCCAATAATATTTCAAAGATAATATCTTCAGCAACAAATACAACAATTTCTTTTAAAACAGAAAACAATGTAGGTAGAAATTTGCTAAATGTAAAAACAAAAATAACCCCATTAAGAAAATCTGGGATATACAAACTTAAATGTCCGGATTGTAATGCTGTCTATCTTGGTCAAACCAGTCGTAATTTTGAAATTAGGCACAGTGAACACTTACGAGCATACAGATTAAAACAACCAGATAAATCACATTATGCAAAACACCTACTTGACACTAAACATTCAGTAACACCTAACACAGAACCAGAAATACTACATGTTTGTGATAGGAAGCTTGAAGAATTAGAAATTAGAAGACACTTAACAGACCCACAATATGAAGTCCTCAATGAACAGCTGAATCTAGGAAGTTCTCCATTATTAAACTGTCTTCTTAAGTTATAATTGTAAAGATCAGCAGATATAGTTTTCCTGGTTTCCTATATCATTGCACAGTTATACTGATCTTAAATGGGACAAAGATATCCAGAATATCCCCTTAGGGCTAATAATATCAAAGCTACTATTTGAAAATTCTTCTTTTCTTTTTTCTATACATATATATTAAGTCAATCACTAGATAGGCACTATTTGGACTAGCCAAATATATATCAAGTATACATCATGTCAAAAGTAACTTCTGTCATTCTGATGATGATATATTAATCGAAACAATTGTCAATAATTTACTTGCAATTTACACATTTTTTCAAATATATTGTGGAGTCATTTGGAAACAGTTAGTTTCATTTAAAACCATATGATGAGTAGATTCCACGAAGTGAGGGTTTATACAGTTAACTCAAGTAATCCGTTGTATTTCACTACAATTTATTCAGCAGAAAATTTATTGAATGGATAAACTACTTCGTCCCGATCGTCTAGATATATATGTTACACTTGGAAACGCAGGTCAACTTTGGAATCATTGGTACAGGTCGTTCGTGAACTTTCTAGAAGCGGTTGATGCGGAGGACAACACGAAGAAACTGAATCTACTGATAAACTACGTGAGTCCAGTCGTTTTTGAGTCCATTAGTGAAAGTACAACATATGAAGATGCCATAAAAATCATTGAAAGCCTCTACGTGAAGCCCAAAAATGAAATATTTTCTCGATATCCTCTCTCATCAAGAAGACAGCTAGCGGGTGAGTCAATTGACCAATATTTACAAACTTTGAAGCAGATGAGGAAGACTGCAATTTTAAAGCTGTTTCTGTCGAACAGAATAGAGATGACTTTATCCGAGACTCATTTATCAGTGGTTCAAGTTCACCAAAAATTAGACAGCGGCTTCTAGAGCACACTTCTTTAAGCTTAATTCAAGCGTTTGATACTGCGAGAGCGTTAGAAATAGCCAAGCAGCATGCTGAATTATATTCATCAAGTTCCTTCGATTCAAGTATTGCTGTTTTACAAAACTCAGAGCCATCACAAGATTCTGAAAATTCATCAACCAGGCAGTTAGCAGCTGCTACGTTTTCTCAGAAATGTTTCTTTTGTGGCAGAGATAGACACCTTCGCGAACACTGTCCTGCGAAAAATGCAATTTGCAATTCCTGCAATGAAAGAGGTCATTTTTCAACTGTGTGTAGATCAAGTAACACCAGAAGAACTCACAAAACATCTGCTGCTATTCTGTCTACGATTTCTGCTGTTTTTCCTAGTTGTTTATCCAAATCTATTATTCAAATCAAAATAAACAACATAATCACACATGCAATAGTCGATAAAGGGAGTTCTGATAGTTATATTTCAAGTAAAATTGTTGCCAGTAGAAATATTTCTGTCATTCCATCAAGAATTAATGTTAAAATGGCTTCAACATCTCTCACGTCACAAATTCTGGGATATTGTATTGTACGCCTACAAATTTTGGATAACAATTATTCAAATGTGAAGCTTTTAGTCCTAGATGAACTCTGCACGGAAGTTATCATTGGTCATGATATTTTGAAGCAGCATTCCCGACTCGAAATTCTCTTCGGAGGTGACAAATCTACCCTATCAATATGCAATTTAGGAGTAGCAAATGTTGAACCATTCAGCTTATTTTCAAATTTGACGTTTAATTGCAAACCAATCGCAATAAAATCCCGTCGATTTACAACTTCAGACCTCAACTTTATTGAGCAAGAAATCAAACATCTTCTGAAAGAAAAGATCATAGAACCCAGTATCTCCCCCTGGCGAGCTCAACCTCTGGTAACTTCAAGTGAAAAGCACAAGAAACGTATGTGTATTGACTATTCTCAAACCATAAATATTGGATGCATACCCATTGCCACGGGTAGAAGACATTGTAAACCAAATTTCGAAATATTCCGTTTTTAGTACAATTGACCTCCGTAGTGCCTATTACCAAATTCCCATCAAAGATGAAGGAAAGATCTACACAGCATTTGAAGCTTGTGGAAATTTGTACCAATTCACTCGAATTCCGTTTGGTCTTACAGATGGAGTCGCTTGTTTCCAACGAACCCTCGACAGTATCATCAAGAAAGAAAATCTTAAAAGCGTCAATGCTTATCTGGATGACGTCACTGTTTGCGGCAACTCACAAGAAGAACTTGATCAAAATTTACAAATTTTTTTGGATGTTATCAAGAAGTACCGTTTAACAATAAATGGAACAAAATCAAGGTTTTCCCTGAAATCAATTTGCATTGTTGGTTATTTAATATGCAACAAAACTATGAAGCCAGATCCACAACGACTTAAGCCTCTCTTGAATTTACCACTACCTGATACTACAACTTCTCTTCGAAGAATTATACGAATGTTTGCACACTACTCTAAATGGGTTCCTGAATATTCCGAAAAAATTCAGCCGCAAGCAAACAGCACAAGTTTCCCATTGTCTGAAAAAGCAGTTTTGGCGTTTAGACAGCTCAAACAATGAATACGCAGTACCAAATATCGATAGGCCAGTTAGGACGCGAAGGCGTCCTCAACATTCAGAAGACTTTGTAGAGAAATAAGAATGCAGGAAGAATGTCATAATATTACCCTTTTAAGCATATTCATGACATTGTCAGTTGCTAGGAAGTTGTCAATCAATTTTATGTCTGATATTTTCTGTTGAATAAAGCCTTATTCTAAAGGCAATCCTTTGTATTTCACTACAATCACTATTCGCAGAACCATCAAAAACTACACGTAGTTTAGTGGTTAAACTTGATATTTTCATTATTGCATGATAAGGAAGATGAAAATTGTCACTTTTTAAGAAATTATAATCATTTTCCATTTCATTCATAAACTGAAAATATTCTTCCATAAATTTTGAAAATTCCGCTTTCAAATTGGGATCTGCGTTCAATTTTTTCTCCAGCGTCAAAAACCTATTTTTGCCATGTAATATGATTATCCTAACTGTTCCTTTGAATTATTGAAGGAAATTCTAGTGATGAATCGGCCTTTATCGTTTCTAATCGTAGTTTTCCAAAGTAGTCTTAGCAATATATTTTCAGAGCCATTTAATGGGCATGATTTTAATCATACCTTCTCTAAATTCCACAATTTGGTAATTTAGTCATTTATTATAATTTAAACATGAAATAGTTTCGTTATCATTTTGAGAACAAATATTACCAGCCATAATCTGGGTTTTTTGTGAAATGGGTAATTCTGGAACTAATTTAATTAGTCCAATACACAAAAGAGACCAAAACACTGAAGTGCCAAGAAGTAAATCTATTTCTCTACTTTCATTGAATTTGAGATCTGCTAATTTCAAGTGTAAAGGAATATTGAAACTATCTATAATCAATAATTGTAATGGCTATTTTTCTCTAATAATTGGTGATACTGGACAATTTATGTTCACTTCAAAACTATTGTAACATGATTTTATAAAAATGTAAACTTGCTTATTGATAATTTTCAAATTTTGACCGACACCTGTGATTGGAAAATTGACTTCTTTTGGAGACAAATTTATTTCTTCACATGGCTTTTCGGTGATTAAGTGACTTTGTGATCCATTATCTGATAAAGCTCTTCAATAATGAACGTTATTTTTGTTATCCATTATGTGGATGTGGGCAGTCCATGAAAGTACTTCAGATGGTACTGCTACCTTGTTTTGTATAGAAGCATGATTTGCTACCGTTAAATCTGCAGCACTGCTGGATGTAGCGCCATCAAAATTCAATTTCTCCTGCTATTTTGTCTGATTGAATCAGCCTGCGGTCAGAATTTGAGAAATATAAATGCAATTATGTATTAGGGGCTTATTGCATTTTTTACATTTGTGAATATTACAGTTCTATGGAGGATGGTAATCCTTCAACCAATTTGGACATAATTTAAATTTTTTGATTCCCGCAATTCTTTGATTTACCAATAATTTTAAGAATTGTTGACAAGTATAAATGGCGTGATCTTCACTGCTGCAGTAGAAACATTTATACTTATTAGACATTGATGTATGACCATTGGAATTTTTTCTTTTGAATTGATTATTCTGTTGAGAATTAATATGTTGCAGCTGTTTGTTTGAGTCAACTTTACTCAGAATTTTAATTCGTTCCTTTGAAAAATTATTTATATCGTTTAATTCAGGTAACTCATCTTTATATTTATATGATTGCCATTCCCCATCAGTTGTTATGACAAATGTATTAGGAATGACTTGGATTATATCCCAATATTCGGTTTTTTCGCCTAAATTATTAAGTAAACGCAACTGTTTATTGATTTCCACATAGGACCTTTAATTTCTTATATGACCCTTTACTCATATTGGGGATATCTAGTATAGCGTGGATATAGTCATGAACCAATTAAGCTTAATTTTCATAATTGTCCATTGATACTTGCCAACTTATTTTATAATCATCTTCTGTTACTTGTATGGCTTGTAAAATATCTGCCGCTCCATCTTTGCATGCCATTGTCAAAGAATAAAACTTTTCGTAATTAGAAAGTGAATAATCTGAATCAATTAAGGTCACAAATGCATCTCGAAACTCTAGCCAAGTACCTGGTTTTCCTTTAAAATTTGGTAACTTTATTTTTGGTGAAGCTATTCTACTATGCGCGTGATTGTCTAACCTTGATCTTGAGCTGCTGATGCCACCTCCTGCTGGGTTTAGTTCTGTATTTGAATTGGAATAAACGGTATTAGTATCAAATTTTTGAATTAAAACTTGCGCATCTGCTATATAATCATAATAATCATCTTCAAATTGTTTTCGTTTGATAGCATAAGTAGCTACTTGTCGTTCGTCTAAACTGTCAGAAATTTATATTTGGTATTAAATTCAATTAAATTCTTCAAATATTATTTCCAATATTCGTAATCTAGTTGATGATCGTGAGATTACTTGTTTTGTTAAATTATCTTTATCTATCTCATTAAAATGAAATTTAAGACAAGTCAATTTTGATTTAATTTGACCACGTGCAATCATTATTGAATGTCGTAGACAAAGTTTAGTATTCTACTAGCAATTTATGCGCCCCATCACCCATCGTGAATAATGGCTATCATGAACTGCTCGTTTAATAATGAACTATCATTTTTTATCTCAAATTAAATACAAGGACATATTATATTTATCAAAATTATTATCAATGACAGTTGTTGACCATTAATTTTTTTTCCATATTTTCCTCGCTACGTCGTCAGGATTCGTAAGAACATCGATGATCTATGTTTGGCGATAAAACATAATCAAAACTATGTATATCTCGAAGTATCCAGAATTCAATATCATCGTAGTGGGGTCACAAACGAATAGGGTACACGCATATTTAATATTTTTCTTAGATATTAATTTGTAATAGTAAAGTTGATATCATGAATAACTAATAATAGGAAACAAACTAGTTTCCATTTTAAATATCATTTTTGAAATATCATTTATATGTTTGTTTGAGACCATTACGTGTTTGTGTGTACTTTTTTGTATTTTTGAAAGCCAACGTAAAGTGGAAAGTGGACATAAATATTCGATATTTCCAATGAAATCTTGAAACTTATGTAAGAAAATATTTTATTTACTAGTTCAGTGACGATTCTTTAATATTTTGTGAATGAATATGGCTAGCGAAGGTTTTGTAAAAGTACAAACTGATAACTTGCCCAAAATATACTCATTTATGCTGCTTGAATTTATTAAGTCAAACAGCTGCTTTAATACAGAGGAAGTAAAAGGGGTTGAAGCATTTTCGTAAGTACAATTTGAACTATGTATTATAAACAATATATACCAACCATATTTGGACGCCGTTTCCACTATTTTTCTTGCCAACATACTCAAAAATGACTTGATCGGGCTTTTCGGGTACCCACTGGGAAACCACTGAATTTCACTCCAGTTGTCGGGGAGTGTAGACAAGTAGTATTTTTAGTGGACTGTATTATTTGTAGGAAGGTGGTTGTTGACATCTGACTATAACTACCTTGTCTCCACTGACCACGAAAGGGTTAACTAACTACGTAGATGTCAATAATAGCCAGTTTATTTTCAACTTGATCTTTGATGAATCAAATTCTAAAGATCTTAACATTAAGAAAAAAAAGAACATAGAACATGTGAAAATGTAGAGCGATGATTGAAGCCACTACTTGGCAACACTGTCCAATTACAATTTCGCGCTCAAAATACGCTAGTAATGATACCTAATACGCGAAGAAATGATACAACATGAAAAGGCACTGCACTTTGCAAGAGTTATATACACAAATGTTAAACACTAAAATTTCTATGTACTTGAGAATTAATAATCAAACCAATAAACAATGTAGGGAGTTAACGTTAGTTAAAGTGAGATAGATGTACCGGCTTTTTGACTTAAGACCACGGCAACAACAAACGAGATAGGTACCAATTAGAGATACATATGTACTTGATATTACTTCACGCACACACTATAAATGTTGGAGATCACATAGATTCCACTTGGGGCTGTTTGTCAGAAGAGACTGTGAGCAAACGTATTATATAGGCACTGCAGGTGCCTTTCACTAAGAGGTCTGAATGCTGCGGTTGCTACTGAACAACTGAGAGGGAAACAGGGTTCGCGCGCGCGGAGGTTTACTGTTGGTAGGGATGCGTCACCGACTGCGCGGGTTTCAGGGTGGCTGTACAGGGTGTCCCTAAATTTGTAATTCACACAGTTGGAATTATACTGCAAATTCCAACATTCTGCCCGCGCGAAAAATTGAGAGGTATCTCTGAGAGAGCAATTTCAAGGTCATTACTCAACTCAACAAATAGACTTATCAACTTACTAACTAAAGTTTAAACAAAAAGAAAGCGAATGAAATTGAAATTTTATTTTCAAAAATTTGAGAAATCTTCACAACTGATTTTGAGAGTAAAAGCATGGCACAAAGTTCTAGTCGGGGTATTGTGATGGTGAGACTTTGCCGAGACAAGTGAGCAAGAAATAGTGTAATCTGAATATTGAACCCCTAGATATACACCAATGTGCTAGCGTCCGCGAAACCGTGTAACTCAATATTGGAGATTTCTTCTGTATCTGTAGAGTAGGGAGGGTGAGTGTAGGCTCACAGCACTTAGGCCACATATGACCCATTGTACATTCTCCCGAGGAGTTGTTCTCCTAGGTCATCGTCCATCCTGTCCTTCTCAGGAAGGTGAACAAGTCACCAGGAGACATCTCCTTTATATCGGCAGGTGTAGGCCAAGACTCACCGAACACACACTCTCTTATTGACGATAACTCCGGACACTTGGAGATTTCTTTGTTTAAGAACAAATTCCCAGAGATTGACAAACTTTTTAATTGCAATAAATTGTTTACAAATTCTTGCCACAGTTCCAGAAGAGTTACATCCAGGATTTGTATATCCCAGTCAAGGTGAGACATCCAAATTTTCTGCATCAAAACCTTACCTGCTACAATGATAGGGTTGACCAAACTCAATGGATCGAAACATGAGCTAATTACTGATAGAACCTTCCTTTTCGTAAGGGGGTGTATATCCAATTGTGAGGGTACAGAGATTCTAAACTCATCAAGCGATAGGTTCCACTCAAGACCTAAAATTTTTTATGCGGATTCATCTAAATTTGAATTTTTTTCCGATGCATTGATATTGGTTATACCTTGTAAAAATTCTTTAGAGTTGGATTGCCATTCGTGCAATTCGAAGCCAGAATTATTTAAAACTGAGTTAAGCTGTAAGTAGAGAGTTTTCAAGTCGGAAAGGGTTTGTGCAACCGAAAGAATATCGTCAATGTAAGTTTGAGATAGTAAGGCTTCAGAGGCCAAAGAGAGATCAGTGTTTTTGTCGGCAATATCCTTGATCACCCGACAAGCTAAAAAAGGTGCGAAAGTTTAGCCCGGAGGAAACCGTTTGCAATTCAATGCACTGAAAAGATTCTTGTGGAGTATTTCTCCACAACACATTCTGCAAGAAATTTTAATTGGGGTTCGTTTTGATCTGGCGAAACGATGTCTGCAGTTAAAACATATCGAGGGACTCGAAAACGACACAAAATATCATATAGACAAGACAAAATAAGCGATACGCCCTCTACAGTCTTATTTTGAAACCTTCCAGTGGGCCATTAAATTTTGTTTATATATGTGATTCTTACTGATTCATACGTTGATTTTACGGTTTCTGCTTGTACGTGATATTTTTAAGTCGTATATTGATAAAAAATTGTTTAATTTATCAAAATGAACCATTACTGTTGCGTTCCCATGTGTTCCTCTTGGGTAAAAGTGAATAAAGAACTTAGTTTTCATACATTTCCCAAAAAAGAACAACGTGTTTTGGTGGAAACTAAATTAGGGAAACGGGAAGCTGTTGATCGGAGGCAGGAGTGGATAAGAAAATTAAAAATTGGAAAGCCTGTGAGTCCGCACATGAGAGTATGTTCGTTGCATTTCTCTGAAAACGATTATTTTTATAGAGGTTAGTACTCAGTGGTTTTTTTTGTGTTTCTGTATTACTTGGTAGTTTTTGTTTGTAGGAGACGACTCTAATAAATTACGTAAATTGAAATTTAATGTGGTACCGTCTAAGAAGTTACCTTTGGAAGATGAAAATCTACCTGGTCCTTCTTCTAGAACTTTAAGATTGGAAAATAGGAAACATAAAAAAACATTGGTGCAAGAAGAAGCGGAAAATCCATCATCAGTGGCTGAAAAGTGCATATCTCATAATGAAGATGCTGATTTGGGACATACAGAAGAGGAAATGCAAGCTGCAGAACAGTTGATAAGTTTTTTGCATTCACAACCCAACTATTGTGGCCCAAAAAGTTTTAGAGATTTTGGTGCGCAAGTTAATACTCCTGAGGTATTAACATTAAGCCACTTCATTAAAACTGAGTCAGCACTTAATAGTTTCACTGGTATAAACAATTTTAAATCATTAAACTGTTTAGTGATTCAGCTGGAGAAATTACATTTTGAGAAAAAGGTACATCGTTTATCTTTGAAAGACAGAACAATTCTTGTGATGACAAAACTTAAGACGAATCTATCGTATGCCACATTAGCTGTTCTATTTGGCATTTCTCCAACGTTATGTAGAGAATATAAATTGGAATTAATACCCATTTTGAGTGAAATATTGGCATCAGTCATATACTTTCCCGACAGCAGTGAAATTAAAAATAATATGCCCAAGTGTTTCAAGGACTTTTTTAATGTGCGGGTTGTGCTAGATTGTACAGAAATATTCATTCAAAAGCCAAAATGCTTATGCTGTCGAATTAAATTCTACTCTCATTATAAGTCTAACTTAACTGTGAAATTTATGACAGGAGTATCACCTGGAGGACTAATCACTTTTGTTAGTGAATCCTATGGAGGGAAAGCATCAGACAAATGTATCTTTGAAAATAGTAATTTGATTTCAATGTTAACACCTAAAGTAGATGCCATAATGGTAGATAAGGGGTTTCTAATTGATGATGTATGTCATTTTAATCAAATTCAGTTGATTAGACCCCCATTTTTGAGACAGCAAAAACAGTTATCAGCCACAGAAGCTATTTTAAATGCAAAAATAGCCTCTGCTAGGGTTCACATAGAAAGATCAAATCAAAGGATAAAAATTTTTAATATTTTATCTGGTAAATTGAAATGGTCATTGGTACCTTATGTAAAGGACATTTTCACCATTATATGTGGAATTACTAATTTTTCTGCATCTATTTTGGCAGATTGTAGATATTTAACAGAATAGTTTTAATATATCTAGTAATACAGGGTGTAACAAAAAGGTAGGTATTGAATTATACTATGCACATATTCTGGGGCTAAAAATAACTCGATCCAACCCAAGTTATCCTAGTACAAATGTACATGCGAAAAAAGTTACAACCTGGCTGCAATTAGAAATCATCAGAAGCTATTGCTTTTCCAGAATATTCGGTTTTCGTTAGTAAAACGGTGCCGACTGTGTATTCAAGAAAATGGGGGCCATTTTGAACATATAATAAAAATTACACATTTGTAAATAAATAAGATTCAATCAAAAATTTGGGCCCCTCGAAAAACTTGGAAATTCATTGACTTTATTTTTTGTTTCTCGAAATTTTTGAAGCATAATGAAAAATAGACTGTATCTCAATAAAAACTGATGATTGTAAAAAGTGCTAAGGGCCAAAAAAGTTTCAAAAATAATGTGTTTGAATAATGGTGCCACAATAATCATAAAATTGTAACGTACACAAAAATTATGGGGGGTTTAGGGGATCTCAACTCCCATAACTTTTCAACAGGGTGCAATAATTCCTAAATTTTTTTTCAAGATGCTCTTATCATAAGAAAGACACTTGTCAGCTTTCATTATAATATGTCAAACAACTGTCAAATTATTTGAAAAAATCAATTTTCATTTGGTAACTTCGAAGGGTTGTAACTCTTTTCGCATGCACATTTGTACTAGGGAAATCAGGTTGGATCGAGTTATTTTTAGCCTCAGAATATGTGGTATGATTTATGACCTGTCTTTTTGTTACACCCTGTATATTTTCAATTCATTTTAGCGTCAATTCTGATAATAATAGAATGTGATTGGTTAAAGAGGGTGAATTCTTTTTCTCTATTCCCTGGTGTGAAGAATTTATATCATTATACAGCTAAATATGTAAAAATAATTTTTGCTTTATTATGTAGCCTTTAATAACAGTTTTCATACTTTTAAGGTAACCAATTAAAGAAAATCACCTTTAATAATATAGAGCTTTATTTGTTATGTTATTTGAAAATAATTAGTTGAAATCATTCATTAAAATTTAAAATGTGCTGTAATAAATTTCAAGATAGGTTAACATATTTTGGGTTAATGGACTTCAAATGCGCTCTTATCGTGCGAGTTCAAAGGTCACTAACCATATGTATTAAATCAGAAAACACAGAGTTCTATAAGTCAGCTATTTGTAAACATGCTTGGGAAGAGGGTCATCAAATTCAATGGGATTCATCAAAAATAATATTAAAAGAACCCAATAATAAAAGACGGAAAATCAAAGAAAGTACTTCAATACAACTAAATGCAGATAGATGTGTAGCTAGTATTTCAGCCGAATGTAGTCAAATTTGGTTACCAATGTTAGAACATTTTACCGGAGATATGATCTACTATGAATGGACCTCAATAAAAATTTGATAACAAAATTTTGCAGTCTTAAACTTTAAAATATTTTTGATTGTCTAGTTGTCAAATTTTTTCTGTTTCTGTGTCAATTAGGGATAAAAATTAATTTCTACTTATTTTTTCTTGACAACGGTAGCTGGAACGCTACCGAAACGTTGAAATAAAGAATTTAAAAATATTGTGGTTCAATTTCCCAAGAAATTAAAAAAATAATAAATACATATCCTTTTCTTTCTCATGGAAATTGCATAAGTTATGATTAAACACAATGAAAGAAAACAAAAACTGAGAGTATGTCTTTGATGAATTGTATGACCCACATAATAAGACTGCCTTTGACTATACATGTGGTAATAAATTAAGAAGATTCGTTACAGAGGCCCATATTATCACAAGTCAGACCGAGTACATAAAACGTGTAACATATTTTCAAAATATCTCTCTTTCAAAGTTAGGAGCATTTTTTTCGAAAATTCATGGTCAAAATCAACCTCTACAATCAATCCAGAATCATCAAAAGAAGCGAATATAAATAAAATTGTTTTTTGCAAATTTAATGTTGCCATCCCCATTTGGACCTGACCATAATATTGATGGTTTTTCTTTAATTTATATTTTCCATCTTCTTTCATCAAGTACTTGGCAGTTTTTACAGCCTCAGCTATAGTCTTGGTAGCTCCTAAAATATAAAATAGGTGTGTTTTATAAATTGATTCAATTAATTTTATGTAGACAATAAGCTGTGCATGTGTGTATTAAATCAATTTTTACAATGATTTGAGCCTGTCAGATATTTATTAATATAAACTACTACCTACTTCACAATAGTTATGTTTTATTACCTTCAAAAATACATTTAATTTCCAAAAATTGATGTGGCTTGTCATTTTCCATAATTACTCCATCTGGAGAAAATCCAAGCCATGGATTTGAATGGCTTACAACCATTCCACATTCAAAAACTTCTGATTTTGTTTGATCTTTGAATATGGTTCTTGCCTGTGACTCCCATTTCAACCCATGTTTAACAAATTTATTATTAAAAGAATGCTCATGAAAATATTTGACTGTTTTAGTCTCCCAGTCATTTTTTGAATATGTATAAAGAGAATAGCAACGACTTCCAGTAATTCTGTATTTTTTATATTTTAACCATTCTGTACTATGTTGTGCAGCTTTCATTATCAAATCAATATCTTCAGAACACAATGATTGAAACATTTTATTGCAACAATCCTTCAAAGCAACTGGCTTTGAAAATATCTCCATCATAATAATTGATTGTGAAGAATTGTCAAGAAGTATATTTATGTACCTACCTGCATCAACCTCCTCCAAAATATCCATATCTGTAAAATTTCTTCTACCGACTCTAAAATAAATTTGGTTAAAATCTGCAATAAATAAAACTTCCCACTTATACCTGTGTTTTGAAACTGCTGATTGAGGCATGTTAGCACAAAAAAAGTTCATTACTTCAGACCTGTTAATTTGAATATTGCATGATGGAACTTTATTCATCAAACAAGGCATTTCATTTACAGGTACTGGTTTGTATTTTTCCCTGGTAATTAATTTTTGGGTAGACCAAGCACATTTCAACTGTGTTTGTGAAATATTTTCCAAACTTCTTATATCCTCCCTAAAACAAAAAACACAAAGCAGAAAAGAAAAATATGTATAAAAAAAGGAAAATTTCAATATCAAAATCGATTTTGCTTGATAGTGCTTTTTTGGTTTTGGTAACTTAAACACCTTGTGCATCTAATAAGAAATGCTGAAATATGCTTGCACCGCCCACTTTGTCCAGCTTTAGAAGAGCAAACCATTATCTCAATGTGTGCCCTCTCATTCTCTATCTTCAATCGTCCCTCAATTTTATGGGGTTCCTTCTCCAATGCAGATGACTGAAGGCACAAGGCAATAATATTAATGAATGTTGTTGTGGATTTCGTTTTACCCGCCAATATTAGGTATCCAGCATTTAAAACGTGTTCACCTTCGTAAACACATTTTGAATTTTCGGTCCCTTCTAAATACTTCATGTAATCCACAATACTCAGCCTAATTTCACTCATCTGCAAGTAAAAATAGTATTAAGTTAATTATCCCTCAGGATATAGCCCAAAAAAGGAAGGAAGAAGAAGTATTAAGTTTTTAGGTTAATGTAGTAGGTATCATGGTAAACATACCTTTGCAAATAACTAAAAAGATACACTAACTATAAAAATGTTCAACGAATTTATCTAACACGACACACTAAATACCTAACACAACACTGAACAAAACACCAATACTAAGAAAATCCTTCAGCACACTTAAAAAACGTAAAATAAAACACCTTAATATTTAGGAAACTCCTACATGTCATATAAAAACGAAAGTAAACAAACTATCAATGGCCCAGTGGAGGACGATAAAGTGACCGGTAGAGGCGCTGAAGTCTAACCTTTTTTCGCGTCTGTACCGTGTAGCCTTTGCACGATATACAATTTAAAGAAAGTGATGACGATGTCTTGCACGAGAAATCGATTACCACCCGGATTTTGGTAGTTGCGCTGTCGGGGCGGACAACGCAAAGATGTGGAACAAAATATTTATTGAAACCTTGCTTACTTGACGGCGACGGTGTTGACCCTTGGGACTTGGAGAGGGGGTATGCGTAAGAGCTATGGGTGTCACTTGGGCATGACCTAAAGAAATATATTCCTCAATAAAACGTTTATATTCTTTTAACAATTCAGGGCTGCTGTGAAGCCTTTTTTCCAGTGAGAGAAATCTGCGTTGCGCAGTGATAAAAGAATCGCCTAACTTTGTGAATGCATGTGGGGTGCGCAGGGGCATGTCTACCTGATAAGTACCGTTTTTCAAAATTTTGGTAGTAGGTAAGAAGAGATTTTCGACGTAATCGTCTTCGGGTAAGCATGAAGAGTGCTCTGAATCAGAAATTTCCTCCTGATTCCAAAATTTAATTAGAAGCGAGTCTAGAGTTGGTGGTTCATTTAGTCATAAACCGTCTGCAGAGCCGCTATAAGACTTTGTTGAGCAAAAACAATGTGATTGTGCAATGGTTGGTTTTCCATTTTGTTGAGCATACGATGGTATTTGACCTGCAATTACCCATCCCAAATGACTAGAGAACAGGGAGCCCTTTACCTAGATGCAAGGAACCATCCGTAAGAAGCGCATAAAAGAAATCTGCCCCACTGAAATCTCCGGGAGAGAGGGAGTGGAGAAGGACGGATCTGCTAGCTTATTCAAAATTTCTTGGGGTATTTTTAACATACTGGGATTGATAGAAATCTGAGGGATTTGTTTTGTTATGTTTTCCAATACAGAACATGAAAGAGAAAAACATTTATTGGGGTTTACTTTCGAGTGAACAATCAAATTTGTATATTCCTTTGAAACAACGGAATCTTGCGGTGATATACCTGAGATGTGCAAATTTTGTTTCTTGGTAGCCAAATTCAAACGATTAACACAATCGCGAGAAATAAAACTGCTTTGGGAGCCAGAATCCAAAATGGCTTTAGCTATACAAGGGTTACCATCAGAGTCATAGATTACAGCTTGAGCAGTTGCTTATAACGTATACGAGCTATTGTTTGGAAGGGCGTTCAAGCTCTGGGTTTGTGAACTTGACGCTTGCGCAGTGGGAGAATCATGATTTGAGGAGTGAGGACGGGAAGTACTAGGGGTTGACCGATTGTGGAGAGGATTCGGAGCGTTCCTAGTTCTAGAGAAATTCGAATACCGATTTTGTTGACCAGTATCTCTATTGAATTGAGTGATGACTCTATTAGAATTTGCATTGGTTTGCGAAACCGGCCGATTATTGTTAGGTCGTGAATCTTAATGCAAGAAACAATGATGTTTACCTTGACATGCGCTACAACGATGCGCAGAAGGGCAATCAGTTACTACGTGTTTTTTTCCTAAACAATTGAAGCAAAAGGATTTACTTTTTATAAATCTGTTTCTCTCGTGCGGAGAGAGTTCCGAATGAAGAACAAGAATAAATTCTATGTGATTGCTTACAATAAGCACAACTATTCCTCAGGTTTGGTAAACCTAGAGGAGAAACCCGTCGGTTAGACTCAGAATTGGCATGCAAATTCACACGAGTATGGGAAACAACATTATTTTTCCTATCCTGAAAAGCAGGTTTGCGATCCTGAAGCGCATCAGAAATTGATAAGTTCTGCAAAATAATGCTCCTTCGTTCTGTGAAGGTGATAAAATCTTTAAGAGTAGGGATATCGTTATTAATTCTCTCTTCCTCAAATATTTCACGAGATAAAGGGTCCAATTTTCTTCCAAACATGAAAACTATGAGTGCTTCAGTAAGCACTTTTTCACTAATACCTTAATTTTTAGGCACTCCAGCTCCTTAGTAAGAGAATTTGTCAAATCTCTTAAATTTGATGCATTGGCTTTGACTATATTGGGGCAGCTGAACAGATTAGCTAAATGCTCATTAACAACAATAGATTTATATTCAAATCTCTTTTTCAATGTATTTATAGGTACCTTATAAATTGAATCAATTACTCTTAAGTTTCCTATTAGCTGAAGAGCTGAACCTTTAAGCAGAGTACGCAAGTAATACAATTTTTCAGCTTTTCTTAATTTGGGATTTGAACCTATTAAGGCTTAAGGCTTAAAATATATCATAAAAAGGAGCAGAATCCGAAGGCTTAGATCCATCGAAATTGGGTATTTTAATCTCTGGCAATTTAACATTACATTTGTCACCAGACAAAAGGCCTGAACCGTTGCCAGCGCTGGAGGGAGTAATGGGACCGGTGGTATTTTGGATACAATCTTTGTAATTTTTCCCTCAAACGCTGCTCGGTCTTCACTGTCAATAAAAGCGGGGTTAGATGAGATTAAATTTTCAATTTGGTCCTGCGCATTAGTATAATTATCTAAAACTTCATAAAGTGTTTTTACTCATGTTTCGAGTTCTGATACTCGCTTAACCGTGGCAAAATGACCTGTAATCCAATCAAATAACCTGTTCAACTGACCCACGCACGAGTTACGTTTTTTAAGAGAATCAGCAAATTGTTTTGCAGCAATTGTTACAAACAATATAATCTTTCACAAAAAATAAATAAATGATAACCTAAAACAAGAACAATAATAATATGTACATGATACGCCACTGAACTTCTTTTACTAGTGAAGATAAAAAGCTCAATATCCTATTCCAATAAAAATCAATAAACAAAATAAATGTGAAATAAATTCTCCTAAGTACCTATTATAAAAACAAAGTCATCAAATATTGCCGAAATAAAACCACAATACCAAACGAATATAATATGGGTCGAAACAAAATATCAAATACATCCGACAAAAATCAATAATTGTTCTCAAAAGTAGTAAACAACACGTGTACAAGTTTCATTGTCATGAAAAAAAACTTGAAATAATAAAAAACCTTACTGACTTTCCATGGAGCCTGGACCCACTGCTAGAGAAGAGAGCTGGCTATATGCATAAACCAGCGTTGTATAGAAGGACGCTGCAGGTGTGCTTCAAATGGAGAGTTGGACACTGCCTTGTTGCCACGTCGCTGCAAATTCTTGTTGATAGTGAAATGTGTTGGCTTTCCAGCACCGAATAATCTTCTTATTGCGAATTGTACGCGCACTTACAGGGTTTAAGCGATACGGTACATTTTTTAAGGCGAAAAACGAGAACACTTGAGAAAAACCGATCACGTGATTACCGGAAAGTTGGAGAAAGCACTAGAAAAGGGGAAAGTTCACATCCGTAGGATCTAAATCCGGCTCGAAAAACCATGTCGGGGAGTGTAGACAAGTAGTATTTTTAGTGGACTGTATTATTTGTAGGAAGGTGGTTGTTGACATCTGACTATAACTACCTTGTCTACACTGACCACGAAGGGGTTAACTAACTACGTAGATGTCAATAATAGCCAGTTTATTTTTAACTTGATCTATAATGAATCAAATTCTAAAGATCCTGACATTAACAAAAGAACATAGAACATGTGAAAATGTAGAGCGATGATTGAAGCCACTACTTGGAAACACTGTCTAATTACAATTTCGCGCTCAAAATACGCTAGTAATGATATCTAATACGCGAAGAAATAATACAACGTAAAAAGGCACTGCACTTTGCAAGAGTTATATACACAAATGTTAAACACTGAGATTTCTATGCACTTGAGAATTTGAGAATTAATAATCAAACCAATAAACAATGTAGGGAGTTAACGTTAGTTAAAGTGATATAGATGTACCGGCTTTTTGACTTAAGACCACGGCACCAACTTTGTTGAAGAGAGATAGACGTACCGGCTTTTTGACTTGAGACCACGGCACCAATTTGGTTGAAGGGAGATAGACGTACCGGCTTTTTGACGAAAGAACACGGCACCAACAAACGAGATAGGTAGCAATTCGAGATACATACTTGATATTACTTCACGCACACACTATAAATGTTGGAGATCACATAGATTCCACTTGGGGCTGTTTGTCAAAAGAGACTGTGAGCAAACATATTATATAGGCACTGCAGGTGCCTTTCACTAAGAGGTCTGAATGCTGCGGTTGCTACTGAACAACTGAGAGGGGAACAAGGTTCGCGCGCGCGGAGGTTTGCTGTTGGTAGGGATGCGTCACCGAATGCGCAGGTTTCAGGGTGGCTGTACAGGGTGTCCCTAAATTTGTAATTCACGCAGTTGGAATTATACTGCAAATTCCAACATTCTGCCCGCGCCAAAAATTTGAAAGGTATCTCCGAGAGAGCAATTTCAAGTTCATTACTCAACCCAACAAATAGACTTAACAACTTATTAACTAAAGTTTAAACAAAAAGAAAGCGAATAATATTGAAATTTTATTTCCAAAAATTTGAGAAATCTTCACAACTAATTTTGAGAGTAAAAGCATGGCACAAAGTTCTAATCGGGGTATTGTGATGGTTTTGTTAAGAGGGGCCATACGAGACTTTGCCGAGACAAGTGAGCAAGAAATAGTGTAATCTGAATATTGAACCCCTAGATATACGCCAATGTGCTAGCGTCCGCGAAACCGTGTAACTCAATATTGGAGATTTCTTTGTTCAAGAACAAATTCCTAGAGATTGACAAACTTTTTAATTGCAATAAATTGTTTACAAATTCTTGCTACAGTTCCAGAAAAGTTACATCCAGGATTTATATATCCCAGTCAAGGTGAGACATCCAAATTTTCTGCATCAAAACCTTACCTGCTACAATGATAGGGTTGACCAAACCCAATGGGTCGAAACATTCACACAGTTGGTATTATACTGCAAATAACACCAGTTGAATAATATTTCTGCACATTTCCTGTGGAAACTTGGTGTATGGTCGTGGGAAAATAATGTTTTTATGGTTTATTCCTAGACATATAGGTACCAAACCTCCAACTATTAAAGAAGCAAAATTACCAACACAGAATTAGATATTCACATTAAAATGGTCTTCACGAACAAAAGCAGTAGTATTTGTCGAAATATCGTCTTTATTCCGATGGATAGCTTGCAACCACAATGCCATTCTCTTGAGTTCATTTTTGCTTGCGCCACCAGGTGGAGTAAGAAATATTTTGTCTGGAATTTTAATATACGTCGATTTACACTCTAGAATGATGCAATACTTGAAGTGTGTGGTCTTATCCATTTTTGAGGCTTTCAGAAACAAATTAGGTCACAAAAACTCAGAGCGTGATACACGATACACGAATAAAAACGTGAACAAGGAGTTACGTCAACGGTTGGGGCAGCCATATTTATGACGTAAAACGCGTTTTGGTGGACTTTCAAATTTTATGATTTTTAAAGTCGTTTCAAAAGTAAAGTTCATATTTTTTCGAAGAAATAAGCATGCAAGAGGTTAGGTTTAAAACGATATATTTATAACGGTACGTTGTATTGATACCTTACACAGTATCGCCCATCTCTAAAACGATATGTCATATTATTTTATGTAGCTACAACATTTTGAGGTTAGTTATACCAAATCGTCACTGACTTTCATTTAATAAAGAAATTGAGGGTCTTGGAGGTCTACTTGCTATTTATGGCCAATATTTACTCAGGTAACTTGCGACCCTCCCCTTGCTTGGGACGCAAACGTCACCTATCGTGATAAATGGCTATCATAAATTGCTCCTTCAATAATATACTTTTATCCAGTTGAAAAATAACAATATTTTGTAATTGCTTAAGCGGTTTCGGTTCAAACAATATGGCACCGGGCTGCCCCAAGGGGGCAAACATCCATTTATATAATCAGCAGGGCAATTACAAGAGGATCGCATAAAAAAACTGGGGTATGATAGTTTTCGGTACTTATGCGCCGATTCCTCCTGGACTTTCTCAGTTTGTATGTTCAAGAGTTTATTCAATAATCAAGATAATTTTGGACTTCCTCTATATATGGTAAAGTAGTAAGCAAAGTTTGAACTGGAGCACTATTCGTTACATTGTTATCAATAAATCGCAAAGTACGCTCTCTGTAAAAGTGGAAACATTCTGTTTATATGGTGTTGAAAAACTAACCTAACATAACTCCATTCGGTCCTCTGATAGCCAAATGTTGGAGCTGCTGCACTGGTGTAGAAAAGAAGCAAAAGATCGACAATTGAGAACATATCTGTGGGCAAAGTTTTCAATTATTTAATCGTCTTATATTGACGCTTGAGAATATTTTACTGAACGTATTGCATTTTACATTGATCTTCATTTGTAGAATCGTTATAGTTCTGTCTAATTCGTCTCAGTTACATCGATTTCTATCTGTATATTGTATTCAATTCAACAAACTTGCTCAATTTGCCTCGATATTTATCTGTAAGTTCGGCATAATATTGAGAAACAACGTTATATCTGTATCGGATTATTCCTAAACATATTAAAAGGGACATTACCTCATTAGTCATGTCACAGGTTAACTTTTCATATGAGTTTTTGCATTTCTACTATATTGATATTAATTGGTATAATTCAGTTGATATGAATATTGTTACAAAAACAGAGGCTGCACAAAGATTAGAGAAGCTCCAATCTGCTTATGATGACTTTGACGAACTATTTTCGTATAATAGGCCTTTGTCCCAATTTTTCGGTGATTACGATTAGCGATCTACTTTCCACGATCTATTTGAAAGTCTTATTTATAACAATAATTCATAAGCTATTATTCGAAAACTTTATTATCTACAATTTTCTTTGAAGGAAGAGGCCGCTGAGATTATTGCTGAATGGGCCCGTTTGAAGAAAATTTTTCAATCATAATTCGAAAGTAGCCCAATGAATGGATGATCTCCCAGAAAATAAAAATTTCAGTTCAACTTCACTTCTACAAAATTAATCTCATAGTTCGCTCTCTGTAAAACGGGTCGTGTTGGCGCGTGACGTCATAACACAGTACAGCCAGTTTAGGCTCAGCGATTGCCACTGCTATTATACAGCCAGAACTTATTTCTCAATATATAATCTTCGTTTTTGATTTTTTATATTGCGATGAGTGCAAATAAAGCAACTTATGAAACGTGTGCTGTACCGCAGTGTACAAATTTACCAAATAATTGCCCCAATCATCTTTTTATTAGCCTACCTAGTAATAAAAAAGTAGAGAAGACTTGGCAAATAGCTATGCGTGGGAGTGAATTTGTATAAAAAAATTGAAAATCATATGTATCTGAAAACGATGAAAACTAGTAAAATCAAAATGGAACCAAATGTTGTGCCCAATATTTTTTAACCAACAACAGAATAGAACTACATGTCAGAGTAAAATATGGAGAAATTTATAAAAAAATGGGAGCAGCATGTTCCAGTTCAGTTGATAAAAATTTCATTGCTGAAATAGTTCAAGGGAAACCAGAAGAATAAAACTATAAATGTTGGTGTTCAAATCAATTCAAGACCTTCTGTGAGATCTAAGGTCAAACAATGCACAACATCTGATTCGAAATGTGTAGACAAGAGAAAAAATACTATCTTTAGAATAACTGAGTAACAAGAATATGCGACCTAGTTATACAAACATTTCATCTTCCTAAAGTTTTGGCAGTGATCCAGATATTTGGAATGTACCCTCTTCGTGCCTATTCTAATATGTGGGAAATTCACATGGAACTGTGGGATTCTGAAAACAAATTTTTTTAAATAGATTAATTTTTGCTATATAAAAAATCAAAAACTCTATTCGGGCATTCCAGGTAATTCCTTATTTATTATGGAAATATTGTCTAGAAGATGTGAAATACTTCGACTCGACAAATATGAAACATTGGAGAAAATTGAACTCAATTCACAATACACTACTCGAGCAGATGGTTTTTGTTTATCGCCCCAAATGATTATCCAAAAGACGCCATCGTAGTTAGCAAGTTACCCAAAATCATTTATATAACGATGATGTTCAAAACAACCTTCCCATTCCGTTTTGGCGCATATATAAACGCGTGCAATATTTGGAGTAAGTATCTGATATTTATCTTTGCAATTTTACAACTCTCATTTCATTACTAATCAAATCTTCATTTTTGTTAAAATGGTCCATTACTATACAGGGTGTCCCACGACGAGTGGAAACTATCTGTATATGGCAAAATACTTATAGTAAAATCATGAAAATTTCTACGTTTGGGTTTTCGGATACGATCTTTTCAACCAAAATATTTTCAAAGATTAACGACTTCCGGTTCTACCGGAAGTCGACTGTAACATTGTTATTTTCAATGGAACAACATGTATAATAATACATTTTTGAAATCTAAGTAGTATTTTAGTATACTTTTGTCTGAAAACTTTTTTCGAAAATTACACACTTTTTGAGTTATTGATTTTTTTGTAGAAAACTTGACCATTGAAGACCCTTATAAATTATTTTTTTACGAGGAGACCGTTGAAGATATGAAAATGGTTTCTGTTCGGTTGCCGGTTTTTCTATTTTAATGCATTCAGGGGAAAAAAATAAGGCAAGTTCATGTATACTTTCCTATACCTAAACTTTACCGTTATCCAGATATTAAATGTTTTCTGTAAATTTTTAGAGATGCAGGTGTGGTCTAAATTTTGATACAAGCACTAAGAAATAAAAAAGTCTTTTTCTTCATCTGTCTTCAAAAATAATCAAATCAAATTGTTTTTATTAATCCTATTCCAACTTTAAGTCGTTTCCAAGATATTTTAGGTTTTAAATTGTTAGTATATTTTTTTAACAAGTTTAAATTTTTCATGTATACTTTTAGTAGGCTTTGTATTAAATGACACTCATTTAACTGACATTAGTTAACATCTAGAGAAGTTGTGAGCTAAGAGTTCGAAATTCCTTCAATTCCCTTTCTGAGATTATGATTAGACGTGCGACGAATGAAGGTATTCTGAGAAGGGCTGAAAAATGCATTGAAGTTCAAGGAAGCAATTTTAAACATTCACTTCAAAAGATCAGACTATTTTTCTCTGGCTTTTAATTTTCCATAAAATTTTGTAGCATATCTTATTATTCTCACAGATGGTTTAACTCGATTAACTTTTGCTTAAAATGAACGGAATAGCTTCAAATTGTTAAGTATTCTTTTAACAATGTGCGATTTCGATCGCGGTAAATCTGGATATCTTACTGCAAATAAAGCACATGTTCTTGTAGAAACTTTATCATATTAACCATGTATTAAAAATAAATTAACATAATCATTTTTATTTCTTAGTGCTTGTATCAAAATTAAGACCACACCTGCATCTCTGAAAATTTACAGAAAACATTTAATATCTGGATAACTGTGAGGTTTAGTTATAGGAAAGTATACATGGAGTTGCCTTATTTTTTTCCCCTGAATGCATTAAAATAGAAAAAACAGGGTGGTTCTATTTAAAAAAATGAAGAAATTTGATATTTATGAAGTTAAACTTTCAACACTTTTTATACACACCCTGTATAAAATGAAAAATTTTTCAACATAGATTCGAATACGTTTGACCTTGCTTAAGGCAACCGAAGAGAAACCATTTTCATATCTCCAAGGGTCCCCTCGTAAAAAAATAATTTATAAGGATCTTCAATGGTCAAATTTTCTACAAAAAAATCAATAACTCAAAAAGTGTGCATTTTTCGAAAAAAGTTTTCAGGAAAAAGTATACTAAAATATTACTTAGATTTCAAAAATGTATTAATATACAGGGTGTTCTATTTAAAATAACAAAGCTACAGTCGACTTCCGGTAGAATCGGAAGTCGGCCATCTTTGAAAAGATCGTATCCGAAAACATGAACGTAAAAATTTTCATGATTTTCCTATAAGTATTTTGCCATATACTGATAGTTTTCACTCGTCGTGGGACACCCTGTAGATAAATCTACATTGGGTAGGCTGCTAGAATCAGCTTTAACAAGTTCTTATTCTAAAGATCACATTGTAAAACATAACTTTAGTTAATAAGGAACTCAATCGAAACCAACGGCCACGGCGACGTAACGTACCCAGCAGAACCGTGGTGTGACGTCACAGTCAACTCTGTAGATTAAAATTCCAATAGTTTTAGACTCCAATATTTCGGTTATTATTGAAAATATCGGCTTGAATTTTTTTTACGTCATTGATAGGTGGAATGTTTTCAGCTACTGAGGTGAAAATTAAGAAAATGAGTTATATTGAATGAGTCTATTTTTGCCAAACATCTTTTGTAAATTTTTTGAACAAAGCTTTTAGACCACTTTGACTAGTCATTTGTTCATTTTTTATTGTGCGGTTATTAAGGTCTACTGCTTATTTGCCTCTAATTTGTATGGGAGAAGAGACCCACAAAAAGTTGATAATTTTGCTTTCCATTGAATGGATATTTTCTCAAATGTTTGTTGCAAGCGCTGAATCTTGTAAAATTTGAGTGAGGCTTTAAAGAGCACCCAACTAATCTGCTTAACTTCTTTTGATAGAAACTCTTGCAAAATTCTGTTGCATTCAATATTGCATACAGTTTCTCTGTATATACGCTCCACGTATGCGGTAAAGCCAAATAATGCGTCTCAAGTGCAGTAGCCAAAGCAGCCGACGTGCTATCTTGAGATTTGAAAGCATCCACGTGAATAAAGTCTCCATAGTGGGAGGAAATTCGTAGGAATTATTTTTCAATCAGTGCATGAGAAGTCTAAGGGAATATCTGGGGGAGCGTATCTAAACCTTTGGGGAGTTTATTACTACTTTATAACAAATTAAATCAATGCGTTGATAAAAAAGGGGAATCAAATGTAGTTTTCAAATAAATGTACATATTTATGAAGCGATTGGAAAATGTATTGTGGTAAACTGGGTTTAAAAACAAGTACCTTAATAGTATATTACGTAACGTGTGTGGTAAGAATCATTCAACGCACGAATGGAAAAGTTCCGTGAGTGCGTAAAATGCGTTACAACACGAGGGACGTACTATACTTTACCTACGACCTACTTCTACTTGTATTTATACTCTCATTATTGATAATACTTGAGCAACATCAACAATATTTGGCTGTTTCTGCGATTTCCGTGATAATATTAACACTATCTCACTTTCACTCGACAGTTTTTAATAAAATAAAACTTTCCACAAAAAAGTTATGTTATAAGGATAATAAAAAAGGGTTTTGAAAGTTTCCTGACAGTTCGTACGCAAATTGCTATTGCAGCCTACTTAAGTTTGATGTTTTGACGGCTTATGTCATATTTTTAAATAAAATGGCGACGTCTATTAACAGTTGCTAAGATGTTGCTGGGAATGCCGTGCGGTTTACTTTACAGCTGTGCGTTTTCTTACTGTGCGTGATAGATGTCATTACATCAGCGCCGACTGTGTGTTATTGACTGATCACAAGGGATGGTCGTAGGTAAAAGCGTATAGGAGGCTGAGATATTCTCTCCTCAATTTCAGTGGTGGTTCTCCAGCTTCACATAGCTTCCAATAGAGTTAATGCTATGCTTATGAAGAAATTCGAGCCCCATTATTGTGGATAGTATTTATTAATTTCAAAGAAGACTGGATGAAGGCAACATGGCTGAAGCCTTACAAGCATTATGAAATAAAACAATGGGCTATACAACTGCCGTGAAAACGTTCAAAGTACCACGAACGATACTGCGTAGGAGGTTTAAGACTGACCAGGGCAGTAGCAAAGAATATTTAGGTGGACATAAGCCTACATTTGATGTTGATGCTGAAGCTGAAATTGCAAAGCATGTTATTAATTTAGAAACCAGGCTTTTTGGACTTACCAGTACAGAGTTGAAAAAGCTTGTTTTCCAAATAGCCGAGAAGCATAAAATCAACCACCGATTTAATAGAGAAAAGGGTATTGCTGGTAGGAAGTGGCTGAAAGGGTTTCTTGCAAGGAGCCGAACGATAACTGTAAGAACTCCTGAGCACACATCTATCGCAAGAGTACAGGCATTCAATAAAGAAAATATTAAGTTGTTTTTCCGTTCCATTGGAGAAGTTATGGATAAATATAAATTCTCTTTTGAAAATATTTTTAATGTTGACGGAACAGGGATGAGCACAGTTCCTACGAAGTCTACCAAAATTCTTGCAACCAAAGGACGGAAACAAATTGGAATTATAAGCAGTGCTGAGCGTGGACAAAATTATACCGCTGTGTGTTGTATGAACGCCATAGGAACATTTGTTCCTCCTGCCTTTATTTTTCCGCGAAAGCGATTTAAAGCCGTGTTAATGGATGGAGCACCAGTACGCAGTGTCGCATTTTGGCTGGATGAACACTGAAACATTTGTCAAGTGGCTAAAGCACTTTTTCTAGCACATTAAAGCATCAAAGGAAAATAAAGTGCTTTTAATCCTTGGGCATAGTAGTCACAAGGGGTTAAAAGTGCTGGAATATAGTGAGGAAAATGGAATTATACTATTTTGTCTTCCGGCCCATTGTTCCCATCGCGTCCAGCCCCTTGATGTTGGCTTTTTTGCACCGCTTTAAACTTTTTATAATATAGAAATTCAAAAATGGATGAGAGATAACCCAGGGCGGACTGTGACTCACTTCCAAGTAACGAAACTTTTTAATAATGCATACCTCAAGGCTGCTACTCCGTCAAATTCAATAAGTTCTTTAAAAAAAACTGGTATACATCCATTTAATCCAGATGTTTTTGAGGACTGGGAATTTGCAGCCGCTTCAACAACGGATAGGGAGTTGGAAACCACGCAAGATGAATCACAGGCTATAAATTCAAATAGCGAAGAACAATCGCAGAGTGAAATTGAAGACCATATCTTTAAAGAAACTCACAATGTTAGCGGTACTCCATCTGAAACGATCTTACAGACTTCCCAGGGAAACGCGTGTGACCAAGTTGCAGGCACGTCGAAATATTGTATAAGCAGAAAGCAGATTGAAGAAATATCCCCTCTGCCAAAGGCAACAATGAAATTAACTACAAGGAAAAGGAAACGTGGAAAGACTGGTGTCATTAACAGCACGCCAGATATCGAAGAAATTAAGGAATCCACAAAGGAAGCATTAGAAAAAGAGAAAAGGAAAACAGCAAAAGTTGCCAGAAGAAAAATTGTAAAACAAATAAAAGAAGACAGTGATGAGGAAGTTGTGCGTGAACAGAGCGATAGTGATGAATCAGATGCAGCGTGTCTCTATTGCAACAAGCTTTTTTCTCGTTCTCGTCCTAAAGAATTCTGGCTAAAGTGTCAGAGCTGCAACGGCTGGTGTCACTGCGAATGTGCTGATGTTCCTTGGTCAACGAAGACTTTCACTTGCGATGTTTGTCAACCAGCTAAGCGTTTTTAATTTTATTATTTAATTTTCCCTTTCAAAAAGTTTGGGTTTAATTTTTTTTATGTGAAATATATCCTTATGTTTTTTATCGATGCTGAGAAATGTAGTTCTTTCCTCTTTAATTAGAATAGAAATACATATATCTTTTCAATACAGCTTTTTTGAGTTTTAGTTTTTTTTCAAAATTAAAAGCTAAGGATGACATTTTAAAGAAAACAGGAGTTGTATATAAGATACCATGTAAAGACTGCGATAAAGTATACTATGGTCAGACATCGAGAGTACTTAAAAGTCGTGTCACTCAACATCAAAGTGATATAAGGTTGGAAAAACAAAGTTGTGCCTTAGCTGAACATAACATTTTATTAAATCATAAAGCTAACTTTGAAGACATTTCAATTGTATATAGTGAATCACACAACTTTAAAAGAAATTGCTTAGAGATGTTCCAAACAGTGTTGGATATTAACTCCTTAAATAAAAAGAGAGACACACATCATCTAATACATACTTATTCCTTTTTACTTAAAATGAATGAAGATAGTAATAATTTCAATAATACATCATCAGAGTCAATATAATAAAGTGAATTTAATAGTCTTGTTTATTTAGAATTTAGCATAATCATATCATCAATAGTTTCCGGTTATTAAAACCTTCTTTTTAACAAGACCAATTTTTTCCTTGTTGGTATCACATGTTGCATTGTCTTTATTGGTGGCAAAGTAATCGATTGTGTGATGTGTGGTAGGCAGTGAGATAAAATAATGGTAATAAGAGTGATATTTGGGTTCTATCTTTATGAGAGTGACAAACTGATGAATTTAGATGCTGAATTTCACATGAGCCATGGTTTTTTGTTGATAAGATTGTTGCGAATAGCTAATTTGGTTATGTATTGTCCTGGGATATAATAAAAATCTCGAATTTTAAAGTGCATTTTTACAATTTATTGACCTTGGTAACAATTTAGATTAACACTACTTACAATAGTTATTGCTCATTTTGGCTTTGTCTTTGACATGGCCATTTTCTTTCAGATTGGATATCGCATATCTTTGGATCCTTATTGGTGGCAAAATAATTGATCTCGAGATGTACATAGATAATGTTTAAGAACAATGGTAAATAGGTGGTGTTTGGTTTTTATGTTCATAAGAATGGCAAACTTGTGGATGTAATGATTAGACATTGCATGGGCCATGGTTTTGTCATTGATAGAGTTAAATGGGTAATGAAGTTGGGGTTTTCTATATATTTTTTCTTTAAATTTTGAAAAAATAAAAAAATTTTATACATTTGTAAATATCTTCAAACTAAAAATTTCACAAACCCTCGTAAATAACTTTCATAGTCCAATACAACTAATGATTTCAGATTGTTTATTAAATATTAATGGTACGCAGGTCAATAAAGAAAAGAAATATTATTTATAGATATAAGAAACTAAGAATTTTAATTACAAAAATTTTGTCTTCATGTTCGACTTCAATCAGATTTATAATTTACTTTACAAAATGTAACCTTTTTATCTACCACTTAAAGTGGAAAATCTATTCATGTTTTTTAATGATGTTCTACTTGATTTGTACAAACTCACTTTGCACGTAATTTTAAATTTATTATAATTTTTACCTGTAATAAGAACTTGTTCATATTTTAGCCTTGATAAAGGATTCAAATAAATCCGAAAGCTTGGAAGTAGTAAAAAAGAGTTTAATTTCTTAACCAGCCCAGATTGTGACGGAATCCCCAATAATTTAATATATATATATATATATATATATATATATATATATATATAGTCGTCAATTATAAAAAGATGTCCATGCACTTACTTGGAATTTAATCAACACAACTCACATTATCTTCAAGTTTGTTAAATAAATAGGAAGGAACTTGTCTAGGACTAGACAGCATGGTGTCTCTTGTAACCTATTTCGTGCGCACTTCGTTTATGACAAAGTGGCCAGTTCTCAGTAAGACAATGAAGCTCGCGTCGGAATAATAGTTAGAGGATTTGAAAAATATCGTCATTAGAGGGTGCTAGCTGTATTGAAACATGAATTTTTAAGCCGAAAGTTTATAGTAAGGAATATTTTACAATATTATTTATTAATATGAAAGAAACAGGGTTTATCCTGTTACATTCCCTCTCCAGGGTAAGAAAAGTTTTGAACAAATTTTCTTTATGAAGAACCCTTTTCATTAAAATGATCAAATATACAAAAAAATATTTCTTATAATTAAAAGGAAGATAGTAGATTAATAAATACATACATAACCATTAACTTATATACTAGCTAGAAGAGAAATCAGATTAGACAATTATAAAAATAAGAGCGGTATAGGTATTAGCGAAAAGATTACAAATAATCAAGTAACGTGAACAAAAGATATTTAATACGGTATTTCATAAATGGCATCATCATTAACAGTGAATAAAAGTTAGCGTTATTTAAGTATGTCACATTAAGGTAAATGTAAGGAATACTAAAGGTATAGTAAAGATTAGAAAAAATTTTGAGCAACATGTGCTAAGCACATTCTCCCCCTCTCCTCCAAGAACGAAGCTTTTCTATAAAGATTTCCCAAACCTCTAATTCATCAGAAAATAAAACGAACTTTCTAGTATCTATGATTCAAGGAATCATTCTCGACCAAAACAGCAAAAAAAAAATTTTTTCCGAAATATAAGATATACGAGTAAGTGAAAAAAGTTTAAAATATAAAATAAGGTAAGATACGATAAGAAAAGAAAATATATAAGACTTAAAAGTAACTTAAAACTAGGTAAAAAGAAGTTTAATCCTGTAGATATAAATGACAGGATCTCTGAAATCGCAGCACCGCGATTCAATGTCTTTTACCATAAGGGTGGCGGAATAGCTAGGATCGCACCTAATGCGATCTCAGCCCTTAACAAAAAACCAAGATACACGGGAACTTCCTTTTGCAGGGATAATGAAAGATTTCTAAAAATTCCGTCATGGGAATACTATGTCAGATATGGAAGTATATTTTTATTTTCCTACGAGGGGAAAAATACCAGAAAAAAAAAACCTAAAACGTCAAAATCGGTAATTGAAGATAAATTACAATAATATCTAAGAACATGTTACACGTCCATGAGGTGAGATAATAAAGGTAATATCCGGTTAGGTAATGTGACAATATAAGAAAAAAACGGAAAAAGGTAACAAAAATAAAAATGTGATGACTAAGTAACGACGAACGTAAGGTAATGTAGGCAGATAACGATATAGGAAAGCTAGTTTCATATTTCCAAAATAACCTGCTTGGGACATAAAAGATACGATAAATTATGTTCTTTTCTCAGTGTATACACAAAGATAAGATATTGCGTTAGTCATCAAGTAAGATAAGGTACATACATTCTTGTGTGTCAGTAAGATATAACATCACACATCTCAGTGTTTGTTAGCAAGACTAAGATAAACATACACTGTTTATAGTGTGTGTACACGGTAAAAATGAGATAAATTTCGGTATAAGATAAGCAGTAAAAATATATTTTGTTGAAGGAAATTCAAAAGTTATATTTTCACAATGAAAATCAGATCCAAACTTTTGAAATAAGATGAAAATTTACACACTAAACAAAATAAGTTATCGTAAAGATATATTCCAGAGGAATCGATTGTTTACATCTACAGAATCTGCAACAAAACAAAACATTTTCCTCTCGTGCTTTATAACAAGATACGATAAAAGGTAGGTAAGCTATACGGCAGATATATAACACCAAAACGACATATTGAGGTAAGGTATTAAGAGAAAGGATAAGGTAGGCTATTTTCACGATAAGAAAGGTAAGGTAATTGGGTAGATAAGGTAAGGGAAATAAACGGAAAAAGGAAAAGTTATTCGTCATTACTAGAATCATCATCAGATATTGTGGTAGGGAGTCAATCACGTAAGGCACGTTGGTCAATTTCGTCATCGTCAATATCGTTAGGTAAATTATCATTAAAATCAGTAAAATCTCTTTTCAGATCCGATACATGAAAATTTCCAAGATCGTTACCATCCATGTCTTTTAAGTTATAGACAAGTTTAGATAAAGCTTTATTCACGATACATGTATGTATGTATGTATTTGGGAGCAAATTTAGAGGCAAAGTCATTACGTTTTGAAGACAACACAAAATTTATTTTCCAGAGTCTATCACCTACGTGATATTCAATAGAACGTTTTCTCAAATTGTAATATTTTGCATTTCTGTCATATGCATCCTTCAATTTTTTTCTTATATCGACAAATAATTTAGGTAGGATTTCGATATCTTCTACTCTGTGAGTAGTATCGTTAACGGTAAAGGTATTATCGGAATTTGGGTCAATTTAACCATATTGATCACCTGACACAGGTACTATTCGACCAAAATTTAGAAAAGCGGGAGTGTGTTTAGTTACATCATGTTGTGCCGTTCTAATAGCTTGAGCGACTTGATGAATGTATTGATCCCAATTTTTATGATTATCATGGATATAACAGCGGAGAGCGGTAACTATGACTTTGTTTGTACGTTCGGTATGATTTACCTGAGGATGGTACGAAGGGTTATAAAACGTTTTCTGAACCTTGTATTTTTTCATGAGATTTTTAAATTCGTTACTGATAAACTGGGAACCATTATCAACACTCATAACCATAGGAACACCAAAAATTAGGAAAACTTGGTTTTCGATAAATTTAACGATACTAGAGGAGGTAGCTTGAGACATGGGGTGTACTGCACGAGAAAGAGCATCAGATACCACCATAGTCGAGCCTTTTCGATGCTTAATGATGAAGTCAAATTGAGACAAACGTAAAGCTAAACGAGCTAAACGACCACTGGGATTGGATAATTTATATAGATATTGTAGGGACGTATGATCTGTTTCCAGAGTGAAAGTAGTGCCCTCGACGTATCCTCTAAATTTTTCAACGCCGAAAATCACCCCTAACCCAATAAACACACCTACGTTAAAAAAACGTTTTCAAAACGTTTTAATGTTATTTCAACGTTACTCGTTGAATTATTAACGTTGACAAATTGGTTGAATTCGAAACGTTATATCGCAAACGTTTTTCCAAATTTGAAAACAACGACCCAAGTTAACTCACATGTATTTAAAAAAACGGTTTTCACGGCCGTTATTTTAACGTAGTATTTGTAACATTACTTATACCATTTTGCGTATTATATACGGTTATACAGTAATGTTTCCAACACGTTGAATATACAACGCTTTTTCAAATTTCAAAACAACGACTCATTTGTACTCATATACATTTGTAAAAATGCTTTCCACGTCCGTTAATTCAACGTAGTATTTGTAACATCGCTTATACCATTTTGCGTGATCTGAACGATTATACAATGAACGTTCTTAACACGCTGTACTCACAACGTTTTCTTTAATATGAAAACAACGAGTCAATTGAAATCATATGCATTTACATGAATGCTTTTTATGTCCGTTATTTTAACGTAGTATTTTCAACATCATTTATACCATTTAACGTGATCTGAACGGTTATACAATAAACGTTCTCAACACGTTGTATTCACAACTTTATATTCAATTCGAAAACAACGAGTCAATTCAGCTCATATGCATTCCCAAAAACGCTTTTATGTCCGTTATTTTAACGTAGTATTCTTTATTTGTACCACTTTGCGTGATCTAACTGGTTAAACAATAAACGTTTTTAACATGCTGTACTCACAACTTTTTTTTCAATTTGAAAACAACGACTCAATTGATTTCATATGCATTCACAAAAACGCTTTTCATGTCCGTTATTTTAACATAGTATTTTTAACATGCTGGTCATAGGAAATAAGGTTATGACTTTTGAGTACTCAACAGCAAATTCCTATTGACAATACCTAGGTGGGTAGGTAATAGTTATCTTCAAAGTTCAATATTCAGTAATTTGCTGGGAGCCTTGTATTATAAAATTTTATTCACGAGTTAGGTAAGTACTCCTACGTTTACAATCTATCTGATAACCTATTTTTTCCTATTGTTTTTACTTCTACATTCATCCCATCAACTATACGTTTTTAAAACGTTATAATTTTAATGGCGTTTTCTACGTCGTCCGATAATAGTCGGTGTTGCCAATGGTAATTTAATAAGAGTAGAACTACTTAAATGAAAAATAATCACTATGCACACTGCACAAGTTTCGTATACTTAGTGGTAGTATAATCCTATTACAAAAGCTAAATTCATTATTTAGATAATAGGTATATAGTACCTACCTATCTAATTATGTGATTTTGCCTGCTAACATTAAGTCTAGGTGTACCTACCTACCTCACAGCAAATATAATATTTTCAAAAGTCAAACTATATAGTATTTTTTTTTATTTCTGATATAATTCTAAACTTATTATCTGAAACCAATACAACATGATGAAAGAAGGTTTATCAATCGCTTGTATAGGTTCAATTCCGTCACTCAATTCCATGATTTGCCGATTTAAGTCTTCCAAATCATGTACGGATTGTGAAACGTGGCAACGCTAGGTTTACTCGCGGCATCCGCATGCGCACGACTCGCCATCTCGCCATGCCGATGCCAGTATATCGATGGACTATCGTAGCTGTTAAACCTTAAATTTTGGTGAGAAGATTGGTGCATAATTATTGTGTAAAAGTTCTAGGTATCTGTTCAAGGTAAGTAACGTTTTAGTTTACTAGAATCGTCTAAATTTGGGTACAAAGCGTAGTAGACACGAAAAGTCGTAGTTGTAACTAGCCATTAAAAAGTTAATTGTTATTGTAGGTAATATGCACTAGGTATTCCATCGTTTCATTTAGATTATTTTTTAGACTTAACTTACGTCGTAAGCTCACAAACTGATATGGAACAGCAAACGATCTTATTAAACGAACTTGTGGTCGATGCACGAAATAGAAGATAACAAACTGAAGCTTCAAGTGACATACCCAATGTACCCATATAATGACTGTTAGGGATTTTGAAATATTTGGAACAATGTTAAAGGATACTGCATTCCGTAAATATATGGTATGTTTGCTAAATTGTAATTATGCAATGCATTAGTTCAACCATTTTTTCAAAGGTAAGAAGATTGGCTGCGGTGGATGGCAGTGGTGTTCATAATTTAACAAGGAGAATGATGAAATATGTTTTATCCAAGAATTTAATGAATTTAACAGGAAGGGAAGGGAGAAGAGGTCTTTCGAGAAAACTATATTAATGAGTGTTATACATGGTAAGTAATTCATTCACTTATATCCAAATTTGATCTAACCTCATCAAACCTTCTGTGCGGCACATGAATAACTTGAAATGCTTAGGGCAAGAATATATATCAACAATTACATAACTTGTAATTTTAAAATAAGTAAAATTGAAAAAATAGATGATAGCGTATTTTCCAAAAATATCTAATGATATTAAACCCACATCAATTTAGACTGAGAACTCAATGGTGAGAGTAGTTCCCAAAGTTTAAGTTAAATAATATATGTATGTCTTACTCCTTATTCTCAACGAGTTACAATTATTGCAAAAATCTTTAATTATTTAAAATTCAAATGGTCAAGGCGAAAACCAGCTATGATTGAGTATTGACAAGGTGGAGGCCATAAGGATACAAAAAAGAAGAACGGTTTGAGTTTGGCTAGGTTAGGTTCCCAACATATTATATTTCAATTTTCCAGTTTTTGCATGAATGTTGAAAAAATATTGTATGCAACTCTTGCAAATCGTGTTTTTTGCACTCGATGTGTTGTCCAGCTCGGCCTAAAGACCTCGTTGGAAAATTTCACGTCGCGTGCAAAAAACACTCACTTTTTGCACTTGTTGCATAAATAACTATTTTATTTTTACATGCACGTAGAAAAAATCTGTATGCAATATGTTGCGTGCAATGAACACCTGCTTTTTGCACTTGTTGCATAAATAATTATTATCTGTAGTACCTATATATTTTAGTTATATTGTTTATGAATATATCTATGTAGAAATATTTCAACTAATTCACAGTGCATTATTTGTACATTAGTTAATACCATCATTTTAGATGCAGCTAAAATCAATTACGAAATACGCTAAGTTTAGAGAAAATGCCAAAAAATAAAAATTAACACTATGAAAATTTGAAATGTTTTAATTTATATAATATATATATTCCATTATGAAATAATTTTATAATTATTGGTTTTATGACAAAAAAGTTACTTTTGATATAAAATTCTGCATGGCGTAAAATGCGACCTTCAATTTTTTGAAGAGATGTATACGAGGTTTTTTAAAAAAATAATTTTACAATACAAAGAATGTTATGAAGAAACGTTATTGAATTAAGTGAAGGTATTTGAATGCAAAATTCACATTTTTCTACAAACCTCTTATACGGCTCGAAAAACTTGATATCTGGTTGCATTGAGCTTTGGAACTTTTTATTAGGAATAACTATTTTCCATTGAAGCAATATCAAAAATAATTCCATATGGTTCCAGATTAGGTACACACTCTATTTTCTGTTATCGTTTTGTTTTAAGGAATTCTCCTATTTTCTTATCTAACAATATTTTTTTCTTTGATAAGGTATGTTAACTCCTACTTTTTTTTCATTGTATATTCTTGTATACACTTTGTATATACATATATATATATATTTACGTTTAGGTTTTTCTTTATAATAAAATATTTTTGTGTGGATTTATTGATTGAAATAAATATAACGTTAATGTACGTTTGCAGTTTTTGTCAAATATGCCCACCTCTACTTTAAATTTCAAATGTAACTAACGTTACGAAAATAATGGTTTGAACCGATCAAATAAAACGTTTAAAATACATTGAAAGTAAGTGTTAAATATTATTATACAAACACGTTTATGAATTGCATTATAAAAACGTTCATATCACATTACGAAAGCAATTGGTCAACCACATTAGAAAGGTAACGTTTAAATAACGTTAAAAGTATGTGCTGAATATCATTCTACAAAAATGTTTATAAATTGCATTATAAAACCGTTTATATTACGTTAGAAAAGCAATGGGTAAATCACATTAAAAGAGTAACGTTTAAATTACGTTGAAAGTATGTGCTAAATATCATTATACAAAAATGTTTATAAAATTGCATTATAAAAACGTTTATATCACGTTACAAAGGTAATGGGTAAATCACATTGAAACGGTAACGTTTGAATCAAGTTACGAAAATCCCGTTGCATTTAACGTTGGAAAAATCGTTATATGTTACGTAGAAACGAGCGACATTACTCCGGTAATATAACTAGTTGTCTGAAAACCATTCATAAACGTTGGGTTACATGTTAAATATCTTACGCTCTTAAAACGTTTGTGTGTTTATTGGGAAGAGTTCTTTCTCTGTAGTTGACATCTTTCTTTCGGCTGTAGTGAGACAACGACTAGCATAAGCTATCGGATGATCTATACCATCATGTTCTTGATACAAAATCGCACCGAGTCCAGTATCACTAGCATCCGTTTGGATGATGAAGCCTCGAGAATAATCGGGACTAGCTAAGACAGTACTTGAAGTTGAAAAAGATTTTATTTCAGAAAATGCTTTGTCAGCTTCGGGAGTCCAAACGATAGGTTGACCTTTCTTTTTACTTTTTAGAAGATCTGTGACAGGAGAACAAACAGAAGAAAAATTTTTAAGAAATCTGCGATACCAACCAATCAGTCCGACAAGTCGTTTGATTTCTGTGGTGGTTTTAGGGACGGAATAATTTAAGATAGACTCAACCTTGCTGGGGTCTGTGCGAAGACCGTCTTGATCGATAATGAAACCAAGGTATTTTAGGGAATCTCTACAGTAATTACATTTTTCCATATTTACAGTTAAACCAGCTTTTTTTAGTTTGAGATATGATTTTTCAAGAATATCAATATGGGTTTCGAAAGTTGGAGTTGCGACAATAATGTCATCAAGATAACAAAAACGATAAGGGAGTAAGGTATGGTCTATGATGCGATCCATCAATCTGGCTAAAGTTCTGGGAGCATTTTTGAGTCCGAAAGGCATACGAGTATGCTCAAAGCTACCAAGGCCAAAAACAGAGAAAGCAGTTTTAGGTATTGACGACTCCGTCAAGGGAATTTGAAGAAAAGCTTTTCTCGAATCAATAGAAGTAAGATATTTTGCATCCCTCAATTTATTTAGAATTGAGTCAACTAAATGCATGGGGTAGGTATCAGATACAGTAACGGAATTTAATTTTCGACCATCGAAAACAGCTCGATAGTCACCTTTTTCTTTTTTCGGGACCAGCCACATAGGTGAACAATAGGGAGAGTTAGAAGGCTGAATTACCTTTAATCGAAGAAGTTCATCGACCTCTGTTTTAATAATATCATTAATAATATCATGTTCAATTAAGTGAGTGAGACCAATAGAATTTTTGGGACTAATTTTAGGGAAAAGTTGAACGGTATTCTCAAGTTGAGACTTTTGTTCAGGGGATAATGTCGCTAAAGGCTGAATGGTGTTAATGACACAAAGGGAAGATAACATCGAATAAGATAAAGTTTGAAAATTTACATCAATTTTAATAAAGTTTCAGAAAATCCATACCGATAATTAAGGAATGCGATATTGAAGGTATTACTAAAATTTTCAATTTTTTAGTAAAGTTATTTAAAGTTATAGGAACATACAAATATATAACCTAAGCTAGATTGTAAGGTACCATCCGCAGTAGTGACAGTTAAAGTTTCATCATACAAAATATTTATTTTTAATTTACTTAAGAATTGCAGGCCTGCACTGCCAAGAACACACGCATTACTGCATGTATCAACCATAGATAAAATTTCTACATCATAAATTTTTATGTTTAGGTAAAGTCTGTTATATCATTATATTTTTTCACAAAGATTGGACAAACATTTACTGAAGGTAACCTTGTGTCATCCACAGAAGGCAATGAGGAATCTTTTTGAGATAAAATCGATAAATTCTCTGAAGGAGACATTGAATTTGAAGGTAAAATTTTAGACTCGAGATTTTTCTGAAATTAATTTTAAGAAATTTTTAACAAAGTTTAGATAATTTTTCCATTCCGCGGAAGAAGTCGAGGAAGTTACTGTTTGTCTTTTTTCTTTCTGGAGACAATTTCGGTATTTTGTTCCGGCTGAGATTGCGGTACATTGTTGTGACTGGACACTGTAGCCAGATTTCGTGACCCAGTCGCATTCGCGTTTTTTGATAAACATTGACGACATTTAGTTTTAATGATACCTTCTTGACCACATCCGTAACAAAAAATAGTTTAAGCGGAACGACATGAAGTGTAAGAATGACCTTGGAATCCACAATTCCAACAAGATATTGACGATACTACAGCAACATTATTTTGTGGCTTATTTCCGATAAAAGATAAGTTACTAAATTTCTCATCAACATTAGAGTTATTCTGTTTCCTAAAATTCTGGTTATTATCAAAGTGACGATATTTGCTACTGCTGCTAAAAGAATTATCATTATAACGGTTTACCCAAGTTTGAGAATCCTCTATCTGTTTACAAAGTTTTGCCAACTCTTCCACCGTTGTAGGTGACTGAAGAGATAATTGAACTAAGAAGAATGGAGATAAGTTACGTCAAATTCTATTTACTTTCGTAATTTCATCCGGTATTTTATCAAGTCTACTGAATAAACTTTTCATAGTAGCTATAAATATCGTCGCCTTTTCATTTGACTTTTGGATTCTATTGTTTATTTTCGATTCTAAATCTAATTCATAATTGTTGTTATATGCAATACTATAAACTAGTTGTTTTTGTTTTCTGTCAGTGTGACAAATAATTAATTTTGACTTGTATTAGAATATACGTGCTTTTAAAATTAAAACGTAATTATACACAAAACTTGGATTTGTTTTATTTACTAAAACTGCTTAAACCAAAAGGTTATGGGCCCAGGCTGTAAATAAACATTGCCAGTAAAAGTACGGAAGTAAAAAGCGCGTCGGAAGTTTGTGGAGTCGTTCGAGTTCCTGTATCAGTCAACTGGAATTGTAAGAAAAAAATGACTGGTCAGATGCAGTTCAATGTAGTACATTTCAATGGAACGGGATTTTCAAACTGGGAATTTAGGGTAATGCTGACGTTGGAACAGGCAAGTGTCAGTCATGTTCTGGAAAGTTCAGGCCCTGAACCAGAAATTGGAGAAATATCCTGGAAAAAGGATGACATTAAGGCAAGAAACATAATTGTACAGTGTTTAGCTGACAATATGCTGGAAATAGTGAAAGATAAGAAGACTGCAAAAGAAATCATGGAAGCCTTAAGCAAAACCTATACGAAAAAGGGAATATCTAGTCAAGTTATGCTCCAGAAAAAGTTGAAAAGTCTCAAATTCACAGGAAGCACTACTCTCAATGTTTTCTTGACTGAATTTGAACAAACCATCTGTGAGCTCAAAGCAGCTGGTGGAAAATTGGAAAGTAATGAAATTGTGTCACAATTATTGTCGTCAATGCCAGAATCTTATGAAGCTGTAGTAACTGCAATCGATGTTATGTTTTGCCAGGACGAAAGTAAAGTAACAATGGATTTTGTGAAAAATAAGCTATTAATGGAAGAAATAAGAAAAGAAAGTAAACATGAAGCTAGTACGAGTGCAAGCGATACTGCTTTTGCAAGTCAAAACAAAAGGTATTATAAAAAGCCAGGAAGTTGTTTTAAAAAGAAATTTTTTCCATATAAGTGTCATAACTGTGGTAAAATTGGACACAAGCGAGCAGATTGTCCGAATTTTAAGAAAGTCAATGGAAAGGCAAATACTGCTGCGGAACGTGATGATGAAGAAGTTACATTTTTAACTGAAGAAATTATGGAAAATGAATCATTGCTGTCAACCCTACAAAATCCTAAAGTTCATAGTTGATAGTGGATGTACTAACCACTTAATTGATGAACAAACTGGTAAATTATTGGAAGAAGCACAGAAAATTTCTCATAAAATCAATGTTGCAAAGCATGGTGAAAGTATCAGGGCTGAAAAACAAGGAAACTTGCATTTAATAACTCAGAAAGATAAAAGAATTGTTATAAAAGATGTATGGGTATGTAGAAATCTCTTGTACAATCTATTATCAGTCAGAAAGCTTGAACAAAATGGTATGAATGTGATGTTCAAGGATAATAAAGTCCTTATCATTAAAAATAACAATTTGGTACTAGAAGGCAAGCTTCATGGAAATCTCTATGTAGTTGTATTGAATATACCTGAAACTGCTCAAGTAAATGTAGCTATGGAAGAAAAATGGTTAGAACATAGGAAAATGGGACATCCATGTAAATACCCAGCACCAGGTGTGTGTGAAGTATGTTTGAAAGGCAAGCAAACCCGAAAACCTTTTGCACCAATAGACATGGAAAGAAAAGCAAAACGCATACTGGAAGTAATATCAACAGATGTTGTGGGTCCCATAAATCCTCCCACTTATGATGGCAAAAGGTACTATGTAACATTCATTGATCACCACTCACACTTTGCTATGTGCTATCTATTGACACATAAAAGTAAAGTCATAGAAAAATTTAAAGAATATGTAGCATTAGTAACAGCAAAATTTGAAACAAAAATAGAAAGAGTGAGGTGTGATAATGGCGGAGAATACATAACCAAAGAAATGAAAAAGTTTTGTCAAGAAACTGGAATACAAATTCAATATACAATTGCTCGAAACCCTGAGCAAAATGGAGTGGCTGAGCGGTACAACAGAACAGTACTTGATAAAGCAAGATGTTTCATATTTGACGCTGAAATGGACAGAAGTCTGTGGGGTGAAGCAGTCAGAACAGCGATTCACTTAACAAATCGAACAGCTTCAAGAATTCTCACAAATAATCAATGTCCAGCTGAAATTTGGTTTGGTGAAAAACCAAATTTGATGAAAATCAAGATTTTTGGTTGTACAGCTTACAACCATATACCAAAAGAAGATAGAAAATCAAAATTAGATTCAAGAAGCCAAAAGTTGAATATGGTTGGCTACACTAATAACGGATATCGTCTCTGGGATTCGAAAAACCAAAAGATAGTACTCGGAAGGAATGTAGTGTTTGATGAAACAAAAACAAACACAATTACTGTAGAAATGAACAGCAATGAAAACGAAAATGTGGAAATAGGACAGTGAATATGAGAGTTCAGAGAGCAGCATTGATGGTGGAAGTAGGAACAAAGAACCAAATTTGAGACGAAGTACCCGAAAAAGACAAATGCCAAAGCACCTAAATGACTATGAAGTAAACTTTGATTGTGATTTAATGGCAGCGTTATCAGCCGGTCATTTAATATCTGAAGTACCTAACTCGTATGAGGAAGCAATGAAAGACAATGGCTGGAAAAATGCTATTCAAGAAGAGTTAACCTCGTTAAAGGAAAACAATACATGGGAAATGGTAAAATCACGACCAGACATATCAGAAATAATAGATTCAAAGTGGGTATTTCGCGAAAAATTAGTGAATGGTGAAATAGTGAAAAAAGCTAGGCTTGTGGCTCGTGGGTTCAAACAAAATTCCTTGGATGAAGATGTTTATGCACCAGTGGCAAAAATGGTGACAATTCGTTTACTGTTATCTTTATATCTTGAGCTTGATTTGTATGTTCTCCAGCTAGATGTAAGTTCTGCTTTTCTTTATGGTACTTTGAATACTCCTGTATTTATGGAACCCCCTCAGGGTATAAAAGAGGATAAAAACTCAATATGTAAGTTGAATAAGTCACTTTATGGTCTTAAACAAGCTCCAAAATGCTGGAATAATCTTTTTCATACAACATTGACGAAAATAGGCTTACAAAGGTCAAAGAAAGATCCATGTCTATATTTTAACTCAGAAACATTTCTCCTCATATACGTTGATGATATTATTTTATTTTCAAAATTGCCAATGTATATGAGTTATATAAAAACGGAGCTATCTAAGAATTTTAAAATAAAAGAGTTTAAAAATGATAAGATAATATTTTCAGGATTAGAAATTGAGAAATTTGAAAATGAATTACATATCACACAAAAGGAATTAATCAGTAAAGTTTAAAAAAAAGTTTAACATGACAGATTGCAAATTTGCTGATGTGCCAATGCAACCAAAATTGCAATAAGATGTAAAAAAGGAACTATTGTTAAACGAAAACTTACCATATCGTGAACTTATCGGATGTCTTATGTATGTAATGTTAGGTTCAAGACTTGACCTATGTTTTTGTATAACGTACTTTAGTCAGTTTCAAAATAATTACTCACGGGAACACTGGAAGCATTTGAAATCTGTTTTAAGATATCTAAATCAGACTAAAAATTATGGCTTAAAATTCATAAAAAGCAAGAATCAAGGAAATGACATAAATATTTCTTTGAAATCATTTGTTGATGCAGATTTTGCCAACAGTATTGCTGACAGAAAAAGTATCACTGGTTTTGTCATAAAATTAAATCAAAATGTTATATATTGGAAAACTAAAAAGCAAAACACTGTTACTCTTTCAAGTGCAGAGTCAGAATATGTAGCACTGTCATGTTGCATTACTGAGAATTTGTTTTTGGGTCAAATGCTTTCAGAAATCATATGTAAAAATGTTTTTCCTATAACAATTCTTGAGGATAATCAATCCTGTATAAAAATGGCTTCAACATTAGAATCAAAACGTACAAAACATATTGATGTTAAGTTTCATTTTGTTCGTGATTGTGTTAATGAAAATAAAGTAAAGTTATTGTACGTTTCGACTGAACAACAAGTGGCTGATATACTTACAAAACCACTAGCTAAAATCAAATTTTGTTATTTCAGAAATTGTTTAAATATTGTAGAGCTATAAAGTAGAACGTTCCACTTATTTAATGTTTGTATTGTACGAGTACCTTATACTTATTTAGTTTTAATTTGTTGTTCAATTTAAGGAATTCACTTTATTGTTGTATCTGTTTATTTCTTGCGAATGAGTTAATTAGGAGTTTAGAGTATTGAAGGAGGGTGTTGTTATATGCAATACTATAAACTAGTTGTTTTTGTTTTCTGTCAGTGTGACAAATAATTAATTTTGACTTGTATTAGAATATACGTGCTTTTGAAATTAAAACGTAATTATACACAAAACTTGGCTTTGTTTTATTTACTAAAACTGCTTAAACAAATAATAATTGCAAGGTAAAAAATCTCCTTTCAATTTTATTTGTGACCATGAATTCACTTTATCTTTTTGTGCCATGAACCACGTTAAGGCAGAATCTCTGAAAAGTTCGAAGCTTTTAACAAATAGTTCTTGCTCCGTTAGTCCATGAGAAATTCTTAGCATTTGGACTTTGTCAAGAAAATCGTGAAGTGATTTTTGACCATCAAAAAATATGTTCCATTTATGCACATCGGTATTTTTAAAACTCGGAAGTGCAATTGCATTGCCAGATACATTATTCGGTAAAACATTAGGTAAGATATTTGTTACATTACTAGATAAACCAGAAGTTTTTTCATCTAAACCTGCTTCCAATAATAAAAGTTTAGATTTTAGTTTCCTTTGAATTTTAATATTTTCGTCAGTTTCCGTGTTTAATTTAGAAATTCTTTTAGTTAAATGAATTAGTCGGGAAGTTGATCTATTCAAAAGTTTGTCTTCGATTCTTTCTGGTAAAGAGTCAATTTGCAATTTTATATCAGATAATGAAGTTTTCACACCTTGTAAATCATCATCAAATTTCAATGTATTAACTAATTCTGAAAAACTACGATCAGCACGTTCCTGTGATAATAAACCAACAAGTATACGTCTACGGTCTTCACTACCGCTAATTCAGGTACATCGGTATCCCGAATAATTATTTCATAAGCTAATTCATGTGAACGTAAGTAATAAGGATTAAAGTTAGCCATAATGAAAGTCAAAAATGCAAAAAAACACAAGTTAAATTACCAAAAAAATATTTTAAAATTCAACAATTAAATTTTTTCAGTGTAGGAACGACAAACTTTTTCACAGTGTAGGTAAAATTCTAAAAATGTTAAGCTTTGATTGTGCTCGTTAACTAACTAATTTTCCAGTGTAGATATCGTCTGATCAAAAATCACAAAATATTTAACAATCTCGATATCCATCCGATATCGAAATCATAAATCAAAATTCGAAAATATAGCGGTCGGAAGCGAAATAATTATCGAACGGACCCTATAAATAGAAATTCAAAAAGATAAATACCTAAAGTCACAAATTTTATACACAAATAAATGCTGAAAGAGAAATTATACAAAAAAATACAAAACTTATTGCTGAAAGAGAAATAATAAATGCACAAGCTATGAGATATATAAATTATGTAGAGTAATAGACGTTTCTCCGTGAATTCTCACCTAAATATTATACAATATTTCTGATATAAAAACTTATTCGAACTTACCTAGGCGCCACGTCATTTTGCTAATAAAATATACAATTTACCCTGCTCAAATGACGAAAATACAGAGTATATGGGTTTTATGGATATTTCGATAAACAGCCAATAAAAATCGGAGTGATACAAATAATAGTATAATGAAAAAATAACCTATTTAAGAGTCGACTCGTTTCCCTAACTACTTTTACAATGGTGGCCTCGGCCAGTGTAAGATAGATATACAAAATAAATCTCAGGCTGAGATAATAAATTATTTCAATGAGAAGAGTTCTTCTAGTAGAAACTGGAAAGATTTCCAAGATATATGGTTGGATAGTCTGTTAAAAGACCAAAAAGACCATATCCATCGGTAATGAATTTTTTATCTTCAAAAAAGATAAAGTGAGCTATTTCAGTGACGTGTGGAATATAGTATACTGCCGAAGGTAAATAAGCTGATAAAGTTGATTTTCAAATCATCAAATATATTCTCAAGCAGTATCAATTGCTTTTGAAACAGTGTCTATAGACTTTAGAATCGTGTCCATTGATTTTAGAGTTGTTATAATCTAAAATGAAGAAGCATTGTCTAAGCAACAGGTTTCGCCGGCAAAAAATAACTATTTTGGGATGATGAAGTCATCCCACAAACATTTTCAAAGTTATATATATCGGAGTTGGTAATTTGGTCCCCAAATATGACCTTACAGATATTTAGGAGGTAATTTGGTCCCCGTGGCCGGCAGGTATAACATACCGTACAAGTAATCTGGTCCCATTAGAATAAGCATATACCTATGTAGTTTCTCTGTTGTATAAGTACGCTAAGTACCTAAGGGTTACTTTGACAAGTATAACGCAAAAACAAGTATCTAGATAATAGAGAGAAATAAAACAAAATTTTCATTTAGTTTTTATTTACTACTATTCAATAAATGTTTTAGGCTAGGTTAGGTTAGGTTGAGTTAGGTCAGGTTAGGTTAGGTTAGTACCTGCCTTACCTCAATTCTAAGAACAACATTTAATTGTATTCCTGTTATTCCTAAAAGTTTCCAAGAAGCAGAAATAATTATATCTTAATTTGGGGGCGAAATTACCAGCCGGATTATCGAAGTGCCTGGCTACCAAAGGATTAACACAGGTAGCGGGGACCAAATTACCCATCCCCATATATATATATATATATATATATATATAATCTAAATATAATCAGAGTTATTATATTACTAGAGATGAACAATACAATTTATATATATATATATATATATATAAACGAACTAGTAAATAGTGGGGAATGCAGCAAAGTAAAACAGAACTCTTTAAAGGTTTTCCAAGCTTTCGGAATTATTTATTTCCATCATCAGGGAAACTACAAAATTATGGTATAAATCAACAAATTCATAAAACTTAGATGAATTTTAACTTACAACTTTGATGAGAATGGTTACTAAGATGTACATCAAATATTTTAGATGACACATAGTTTAATGATTGATACAATACTAAATTAAAATATATAAAAAGAACATTACTAAAATTACAAGTACATGGTTAAAATTGTTAAAATTTATAGTACTTCCACGTGGATAGCACAGTCATTAATTTTACAGGTTAGAATCAAACTGACTGACACTTATGTCAAATGTCACATTGAAGTTGGTACTGAAACTATAAATATCTATGTTTGAGAGATGGAATTATCATTTCTATGTAAATGTCCATCTATTGTTAATAAATATGAATAAATCTCACTTAGATGGTCTATGTCAGTTCTTTTATTCATACAGTCATTTTGTTCAAAAATGTGTGCCATTTCAAGAAAAGTTCTTTTCTTGTAATTTGATTCTATTGATAATATTTTTAAATCATCATAACTAATATGGTGGTCAAAATTGTGAGCATGTGAAGCTAAAGCACATTTTTCAGGATGTAATCTGCAATCACTTTTGTGTGAGGTGATTCTAGCTCCAACGGATCTTGATGTTTGACCAACATAATACTTATCACAATCCAAACAAGGAATACCATAAACAACATTAGTCTGAGAAGTTTTAGGAACTTTATCTTCAACTTTACTGTGAATTGATCTAATTGTTAGAACATTTTTGTTGGCTATTTTTATATTTGTAAAATTACTGAATAGTCTAGATAATTTTGGTGTAACATCTCTTATATACGGTAAAGAAGTGAAAACGGTTTGAGATGGAGCACTATTCGTTAAATTGTTATCAGTGATAGTACTGTGTAACGTGTTATTAGTATTAATAGGAACTAGTGATGTATTAGTTCTGAACAAAATATTTTTGACTAAACTGTTTGGATATGAATTCTCTTTAAATAAATTGAATAAAATATTGAGATTTTTATTATGAAATGAACTATCAGAAATTTTCAACACTCTATTCTTCATCTGTTTGACCAAATTTACTTTCATGGAATGCTTGTGGTAAGATAAATAATTGATGTATCTTCCAGAACTGCATGGTTTACTATACCAATCTATCACTATTTTATTATTGTATGAACTTAGTGTCTAGAAATGGTACCGACTTGTTGTCATCTTCAGTTTCAATAGTAAATTGTATGTATGGATCTAAACTGTTGAAGGTGTCAAGAATTTCCTTAATACCATTATCTGGAAGTGCCACAATAATGTCGTCCACATATTTTTTAATAAAGTGAGTTTTAAATGATAAAACAGGTAATACTGTGTCCAGAATATCATCCATCACATAAGCTGCCAAAATTGATGAAATAGATGCACCCATAGGTGTGCCTAAAGTTTGTTTGTAGAATTTATTATTAAAAGAAAAATAGGTACTATCAAAAAGAAAAGTTAATAATTTAATGAAATTATCTTCCGAGATATTACAATGTGCACTAATACTGCTCCACTGTTTGTGAATTACTCTTAAACAAACATCTAAATAAACATTACTGAATAACTAAACTACATCCAAACTAGCTAGAATATAATTTGGTGGTAATAATGTGTTATTGAATTTTTCATTTACTTCAAATGAATCTTTAATGTAATATTCATTGTCAAAATCATATGCTTTAACAGATATCTTAACCAAAGCATATGATTTTGACAATGAATATTACATTAAAGATTCATTTGAAGTAAATGAAAAATTCAATAACACATTATTACCACCAAATTATATTCTAGCTAGTTTGGATGTAGTTTCGTTATTCAGTAATGTTTATTTAGATGTTTGTTTAAGAGTAATTCACAAACAGTGGAGCAGTATTAGTGCACATTGTAATATCTCGGAAGATAATTACATTCAATTATTAACTTTTCTTTTTGATAGTACCTATTTTTCTTTTAATAATAAATTCTACAAACAAACTTTTGGCACACCTATGGGTGCATCTATTTCACCAATTTTAGCAGCTTATGTGATGGATGATATTCTGGACACAGTATTACCTGTTTTATCATTTAAAACTCACTTTATTAAAAAATATGTGGACGACATTATTGTGGCACTTCCAGATAATGGTATTAAGGAAATTCTTAACACCTTCAACAGTTTAGATCCATACATACAATTTACTATTGAAAGTGAAGATGACAACAAGTCGGTACCATTTCTAGACACTAAGTTCATACGAACAACCAATAATAAAATAGTGATAGATTGGTATAGAAAACCATGCAGTTCTGGAAGATACATCAATTATTTATTTTACCACAAGCATTGCATGAAAGTAAATTTGGTCAAACAGATGAAGAATAGAGTGTTGAAAATTTCTGATAGTTCATTTCATAATAAAAATCTCAATATTTTATTCAATTTATTTAAAGAGAATTCATATCCAAACAGTTTAGTCAAAAATATTTTGTTCAGAACTAATACATCACTAGTTCCTATTAATATTAATAACACGTTACACAGTACTATTACTGATAACAATTTAACGAATAGTGCTCTATCTCAAACCTTTTTCACTTCTTTACCGTATATAAGAGATGTTACACCAAAATTATCTAGACTATTCAGTAATTTTACAAATATAAAAATAGCCAACAAAAATGTTCTAACAATTAGATCAATTCACAGTAAAGTTGAAGATAAAGTTCCTAAAACTTCTCAGACTAATGTTGTTTATGGTATTCCTTGTTTGGATTGTGATAAGTATTATGTTGGTCAAACATCAAGATCCGTTGGAGCTAGAATCACCTCACACAAAAGTGATTGCAGATTACATCCTGAAAGATGTGCTTTAGCATCACATGCTCACAATTTTGACCACCATATTAGTTATGATGATTTAAAAATATTATCAATAGAATCGAATTACAAGAAAAGAACTTTTCTTGAAATGGCACACATTTTTGAACAAAATGACTGTATGAATAAAAGAACTGACATAGACCATCTAAGTGAGATCTATTCATATTTATTAACAATAGATAAACATTTACATAGAAATGATAATTCCATCTCTCAAACATAGATATTAATAGTTTCAGTACCAACGTCAATGTGACATATGACATAAGTGTCAGTCAGTTTGATTCTAACCTGTAAAATTAATGACTGTGCTATCCACGTGGGAGTACTATAAATTTTAACAATTTTAACCATGTACTTGTAATTTTAGTAATGTTCTTTTTATATATTTTAATTTAGTATTGTATCAATCATTAAACTATGTGTCATCTAAAATATTTTATGTACATCTTAGTAACCATTCTCATCAAAGTTGTAAGTTAAAATTCATCTAAGTTTTATGAATTTGTTGATTTATACCATAATTTTGTAGTTTCCCTGATGATGGAAATAAATAATTCCGAAAGCTTGGAAAACCTTTAAAGAGTTCTCTTTTACTTTGCTGCATTCCCCACTATTTACTAGTTCGTTTCTAACTAGTCAGCAACGACTACTTTCTTCCTATATATATATATATATATAAATTGAGAACACTGAAGTACTTGACAAATGTAAAAACTATACAGAAAGACTTTTTATTGAAATGGCTAGAATATCCCAAGAAGAACATCCAATGAATACTAAGACCGATACTGACGGACTCAATTTAATTTACTCAAACCTTATAGACCTAGACTTAAAACTGAAAAAGAAGAGACATAATAATCATTCTATAACCAATACTATTCCAGACATTGACACAGAAACTGACATCAATCTATAAACAAACGGACAATTAAATACAACCTTTAAAATTGCTATTTACCAACACAAATTTATAAACACTTTATTTGTCAATTTCAATTTTGACATTAGTTTGGTAAAATATTCAAAATTTGAACGTGTTTTTCATGGAAGTATTTTGTATTTTTATACAATGGAGTTTTTAGATTTTATTTTTTAATCACAAGTTTTGTTCTGACGAAGTTGACGAAGTGCAACGAAAGCTTAACAAAATAAAGTGTGTACTTTAAAAATAAGTATTTTTCTCTAAAAAAAAACACTAAATATAATCAGAGTTATATATATATATATATATAGTCGTCAATTATAAAAAGATGTCCACTTACTTGGAATTTAATCAACACAACTCACATTATCTTCAAGTTTGTTAAATAAATAGGAAGGAACTTGTCTAGGACTAGACAGCATGGTGTCTCTTGTAACCTATTTCGTGCGCACTTCGTTTATGACAAAGTGGCCAGTTCTCAGTAAGACAATGCAGCTCGCGTCGGAATAATAGTTAGAGGATTTGAAAAATATCGTCATTAGAGGGTGCTAGCTGTATTGAAACATGAATTTTTAAGCCGAAAGTTTATAGTAAGGAATATTTTACAATATTATTTATTAATATGAAAGAAACAGGGTTTATCCTGTTACAACTGTTAATAAAGTAATAAATGTAGATCAGTATCCATTGCCAAAGCCAGAAGATATTTTTGCAAGTTTGGCAGGTGGTGAAGTATTTACGGTTTTAGATCTATCCGGTGCTTATCAACAGTTAAAAGTACACCCAGATTATCAAAAATACTTAACCATCAATACACATGTCAAAATGTATCAATTCACCAGATTAACTTATGGAATATCATGTGCGCCAGCTATTTTTCAATCTGTGATGGATCAGATTTTGTGTGGTCTCCAAAACGTAAACTGTTATCTTGATGATATACTTACTACAGGAAAAACGATGCAGGATGCACAAGAGAATGTTGATCTGGTATTGAAAAGATTAAATCCATATAATGTAAAAGTTAATAGTAAGAAATGTGAATTTTTGGAGTCACAAGTAGAGTATTTGGGTCATAGAATTGACAGTGATTGTGTTCACCCAACCCAGGAAAAGCTACGAGCAATAAATGATGCACCAGAACCTAAAAATATAACCCAGTTGAGGGCTTATTCATGATTAATCAATTATTATAGTAGATTTTTACCAATGTTGTCTTCTAAATTGCGTCCATTGTATAATCTTTTAGAAAAAGATAAGGATTTTGATTTCGACGAGTCATGTAGGAAAGCTTTTATTTCAAGTAAAGACTTGATAGCAAATAAACAGATTCTGGCTCACTACGACCCCCGAAAGACCATAATTATATCATGCGATAGTAGTTCTTATGGGGTGGGTGGTGTATTAAGTCATAGAGAAAATGGCGTTGAAAAGCCTGTGTGTTTCGCATCTAGCTCCTTGTCAAAAGCTGAGAGAAATTATTCGCAATTAGAGAGAAGCCTATAATTTTTAGTGTGAAGAAATTCCATAAATACATTTTTGGTAGACCATTTATTTTAGTATCAGATCATGAACCGTTAAAGATGATTTTTAATCCTGATAAAAATATTTCAGTTATGTCTGCATCTAGAATAATCCGTTGGAGTGTTATATTGTCAGCTTATAACTATCAGATTGAATACAGAAAGGGATCACAATTGTTTGAAGCAGATATGTTATCAAGGTTGCCATTAAGTGATTCAACTGATATAGATAGCTCAATAAATGCTTTCAATTGTACTGGTGAACTTTCTATCTATTATGAGGATATTGCTAAAGTATCAAGTAAAGACCCTGTATTAATGAAAGTGATAAATTTTGTAAAAACTGGGTGGCCTGATAAAGTAGATTCAAGCTTAAAGCCATATTTTTCAAAACGTAATGAATTATCTATGGAAGAAAACTGTTTGATAAAAGGCATAAAAGTTGTTGTGCCAGAAGCCTTGCAAAATATATTCTGGATCTTTTACATGAAGATCACATAGGAATAGTGAGATCAAAAATGTTAGCTAGGTCTGTAGTATGGTGGCCCAATTTACAGCAAGATATTGAGTTGTTAGTCAATAGTTGCCATAGTTGTCAGTTAAATCAAAGAAATCATGAAAAATACCTAATATCTTGGCCAAAAACCGAAAATATGTTTTCACGGGTACATATAGACTTTTTCAAGAAACATGATACATATTTTTTATTGATTGTTGACAGTAAATCTAGATGGCCTGATCTTCATGTTATGAGTAAAGGTACAAATGCTACACAAACAATAGAAAAATAAAAATTAACTTTTTCTGTAATGGTGTTGCCAGATACGATAGTGAGTGATAATGGACCTCCTTTTAACTCAGTTGAGTTTGATAAGTTTTGTAAAGTAAATGGTATCAATTTTCTCAAGGCGCCACCCTATCACCCACAGTCGAATGGTAGCGCTAAGCGTCATGTTGATAGTGTAAAAACAGCATTTGATAAATATTTGTTGCAAAATTCCAAAAATCCAAACTATTGAACAAATGGTGGTGAATTTTTTATTTAGTTATAGAACTACTCCTACTAGCTCTGGTTTGAGTCCCAATGAAATGATTTTCAAAATTAAACCAAAAACTAAATTGGATTTGTTGATACCTAGGAAAGGAGGAAATATATATTCGAAAAATTCTTTCAATTTTGTTAAAACTCCTATATTTTCAGTGGGAGAGAAAGTGCTAGTAGGAAAACTAGGTCCTTATTGTTATGATAAGTGGAAACCTGGTGAAATTGTAAAATGTGTAAGTGGTGTGACATATCTGGTGAAAGTTGATGATAAAGTTATGTATAAGCATGTTGATAGTATCAGAAAATTTTCAAGCTTAGAACAGCCTGGTGTGATTACTGTTTCACAAAATGTTCAATCAGGTTCAGCTAGTGTTTTACCACATATGTCTCCATCATCGGTCGAATCTAATTCACCAACAATTAATAATCCCGTCAGTGTTCAAGAAAATATTACAGAAGTGTTGAATAGTCCAGGTAATATACCTAAAAATAATATGTTCATTCCAAGTTCAAGTGCCTGAAGTTCCTGTTTAACGACGTAGTGCTAGAAATCGTCAAGCACCACAAAAACTGAATCTTTAGTGCTAAGAGTGTTTATTCTCGTTGATGAAAGAGAGAAAATGTTATGTATTTGTCACCGGTCCAAAAATGTCAGCCAGACAGCCAGCGGTAAGGATCGTTAGATTTGTCAAATGTATTTCAAAAATATGAATTACAATTCAATTCAGAATCCACGGTGTTTCATTTAGTACGTAGAAACATAATACAATGTAAAAGCTGCTACTCCAGAGAACACCTTAGAGCCGGATTTCATGAGCCGGACCTGCAAAAGTGAAAGTCTTCTGGTTTATCCCTGAAAATAACAAGAAGGCACCGTAGCTGGCTGTCACCACCCACTAGTACGTGGGAAACAGGAATCGACCACTTCCGTAAAAAATGTCCGAAAGGATAGATCCGGCCTCCGCTGCTATCAGTTGTTGTTGATAATGAGAGGTCTTTACGTATAGGGTTACGTCTGGTATAAAGTTTAGGATAAGGTATTACTACTAATTTGTTAGGTAGTTTTATGGGATACCTGTGTATGAAAGCAAACTAATCGTTATTGAATTTTAATGGGTTTATTAAAAAAAAAGAAAGCCAATACTAGAATTCAAATAATGAAATGATAATTATAAATACTTATAATATAAAAAAAATATGACTATGATAATTAACTCAGTTAATTGAAATGGGCGGAGACCGTAATAATAGGTTACGTATGTAAACTTAATAACTCACATTGATGGATGAATTCTCTAGCTGCAAATTTTTCGGTGTGGGCTAAATGCTCCTTACACCTCAGTTCTGAGAATTTCGACTGCATCCCTTATTTTAGTATAATATATCAAATAAGTATCAAATTGCAAAATAAAATATGAGAAATGATATGTTAATGAGGTGACTATAAGATACTGGATAACTAAGCTACAAAAATATTTGTTACACAGTCAGTACAAGATTCAACCAGACTCACAAATCTGCAGGTAGGGTGCTCTCCAAAGGTGATGAAGACAGCTCACCCGGCCTACTCGTTGACACCAACATACGTACCGAATGGAGTAGACTTTCTATCGAGCCTGTTTGCCTCTAGCAAATCATATTTGGCCGTTCGTTACCCTATTTATCGAAGTACATTTCTGACGCTTACAGTAGACGCTCTCTCAAAGAATTCTCCCATGTGTCGAAGCGGAACAAATATATCTTGTTATCTAATGTAGCTCTTCTTTCTCTAGATTTCCATTTCTAATTCCTTTGCAGTTACATGAAACATTTTCACAGGCCATAGTTGTAACTCCTTCATATCTGTCCGCCTGACTAGAAGTGGAAAAAATTTCCTCAATTAAACTCATATTAACAGATGTGGATGATTTATCCAGAACCTACAAATTAAATAAATACTTATATCACTCGATTATTTCCAATATACCCCAGGATTAACTAGAATTGGAATTTTTATAGTTGTTGTTTTTTCACGTTAGGTTCTATTGACGCGCTAAACAGCGGGTAATATATAATATTTTCCTCGTTTCCATCCGAAAATCCCCCTTATCTTGAACACTAGTACCTCTATATTTCACAATGGCGCCAAATATTCCTGAATTATTTATCACCACTATCAGTTTTCCACTAACACAGTTTAAATATTTAATCAACTCTGCTTATAAATTGCAAGAACTTTGGAATGTTTGCTGAAATACTGTAAGCGTTAGTTGATATATCATGGATGAATATCATAAAGAAGTTGAATGGTGTATAAAATTGTGCAATATTATAGGTGTAAACCCTTTCAAGAAAAACGACATCATTCAAACTATCATTTTAGTTTGTGGATGTTTTTCGATAGGGGAAAACGTTTTGTCAACTATTATAATACTATTTCTTTCAAACGAAGATATCTCCGATATACAACATTTTACTGAAGCAAACAACAACCTAATAACAGCTCCCATTGTAAGTTTTTAATGCCCTTTTCCAGAGCACTTTATATCGACTTGTACACTTTTGTTTGCTAATGCTTTCATTGGTTCTATATCAATTATTCATTTATATTGGTTATTACCTGTAAGCGTAGTCGTAGCAACTTTGGTCTGTTCCACTATCAGTAGAATTATTAAATAAACATAAAAACATGAGCAAAAAAGGATTGATGGAAAAAAAGGTATTGTCAAAGCAAAGTTAACAAACTTGAAAGTATATACATAGTTTATTAGCAAAACTCCCACAGTTTTTAATTGAGAACCAAGTTGTTCTCATCGAACTTAAGGAACGTATGAAACGTTTTTACGTTGCATCGAATGATTTTGATGATATTCAAAGCAAATGGGGGTTGAAAGCGATTCTCCAGATACACAATACGTTGTTTAACTTTGTTAAAAATATCGATATAGACAAACGGCCAATGCGTTTCTGGCAAGTTAAGGAGTTTCACTTGTCCAAGGAAGAAAAAGCCGGCGAGGCGCACTTCGTAGAAACTTTTGAACACGACAGGGTAACCTAAAGTGCCCCAGGCTAGAGCACTCGACGTCAGGGAGTGGAGTTTAGCTCCAATTAAACTATTTTATAAAATGAGTCTACTAATCCCTGAACAGTGAATACACGTTTAATAATAATACAAGTTAAGTGTGTGAGTGCTGCGTTGTACTCCAACAAAAATTATATTTTTATTGGTATGTAATAAATTCCTCAACTAGCACCCATCCATCTATAAAGTAGCAAACAATTAAAAATAGGAAAAACTTGTATTAATATGAGTACTAATTTGAAACTAGCAATTGAAGCCTCTGAGTCACGGGTATTACTTGAACTGCACGAAACGAGAAACAAAGTAGAGAATCTAGAAACTGAAAAAAAAATATCTAAGAGAAAAAGTTGATATACTAGAAAAAATTCTCGAGGAAATAATATAGTGATCTTCGGTTTGAAATATACAGATAATATATGTCAAGTAATAAGCAGTTTGCTAAAAGTCAACGTATCCAACGCTGATATTGATAATATCTATCCACTGAAGAACTGTCCTGGAAATTGGACTCTTTTATCTCTTATAAGAAAAAACAAGAAATTCTTCGAAAGTGCAGAAAAAAAAAAGGAAACGGAAGAAGCATTGCGAAAGATTTTAGTTTTGAACAAAGAAAAAGTTACAGAATTCTCAAATTATATTTGCAAAAAGCGAGAGAAAATAAAGATATCAAATCTTTTATTAAAGGAGAAATTTCATACATTGGCACTTAGAAGTACACAGTAGATCAATTGAAAGACGAAGTTTTTGAATATTCGCTCCGCAATTAGTAAACCTTCTACACCTACAGCATTAGCAGAGCCAGAAAAAAGTGTGATTCTACCACAGTCACACCAAAGCCTCTAATAGAACGAACAAAAAAACCAAAAATAGGGAAGACCGACCCAGCTACAAGAAAAGGATCTAATCGTCAAATGAATAAGTAGGTAACTGAACTGGATAAAGTGAGCTTTTTTTATTTATTATTTTAAGTAAATAGATTTTGATGAATTTTAATATATAAAGGTATTCGCCCAAAAAGTTATATTATGATATGAATAATAGATTATACAGCTAAATATAAAAACAAAATAAATAATGGATCATTTCATCCAACATTATGACGTTCACCTAAGAAATGCTCAAATTTCAAGAACAGAACTGAATCAAATTACGTCTATAAAAACTTCACAAATCTCAATCTACCATGCAAATACTCGTAGTTCACTAAAACATTTCGATAATTCAATTAATTTTCTATCCCAACTGGAATTTAACCTCAACATAATTGTCCTAAAGTGAAACACACCAGATAAGTAACATAAGTAATTTCAGTATTGAAGGATACGATATAATTGATAACGAAGGATGTTTTAACTCCTTCGACGGTGTCATAATTCATGTAAATGAAAGATTTAACTATAATAACCAACTTATCCAATTGGGATCCCCAAAATCACTAGAATTAACATCGCCAAATACATTACAACCAATTACAATAACAGGAATATATAGATCTCCCTCGTCGTGTCCCAGGTTATTTAATTGACACTTGTTTGACTATTTTTCTAATTGTAAATTAAAAAATCATATAATCACTGGTGATATCAACATAAACTCATTATCAAGTGAAGACTATGTTGAAGAATATTAAACAATACTGAGCACATTTAATTTTGTTTCATATATAAATCACATAACTCGTCTAGCAAGTGGAACGTGCTCAGATCACTACTTTGTTAAACAAAATGGGCAAACCTGCATTAACTCTCTCATTTTAGTAGATGATACCATCGACATTATCCAATTGTTTTGGCAATAGGTAATGCACAAATCAAGGCAGACGTTCCACAGACCGCAAATAGTCACAAAAAATATATTGACTACAATAAACTAAAGAGTTGTTCGAGTAGAGAAACTTGGAATATAATTTTTTTTTATCGGAAAACATGGATGTTGCTGTAGATATATTCATTGATAAACTTAAATTGCCTGTAGAGAAATACAAAATTAGTTAGAATTGAATCAATTAAAAAAATATGAAAACCTTGAATAACGAAAGATCTACTTGAGCAAATCAAACTAAAACGTAACTTATACAAACAATTGCAGAAAAATCCACATAACCTAAATTGCAAGAAGAATATAATGACCATAATAAACTCACCAGAGTTATTCATAAATCTAAAAGAAAATCGAAAATAATGGAAATTCTTCAAAGAGTATGTGGAACTACATAAATAAATTAATAATAATAATGTTTATTTCCGAAAAAAAAGAAAAAAATGTTTTACAAAGTGTAATACAAAAGGAAAATAAACATGATAAATCGCTGAAGCTTGAAGCTTGTATGCGATAATAAATTAAATCCTATCAATAATCATACACTAATCAATTACAATTACAAATAATAAACAAATGAGAATAACAAAACATAGAATATTTACTTGCTTCAGATCTTATAATAATAACATAATAAGTGTCCAAAAGTTGGTATTTAATCAAAAATTAATAGGTTGACATATAAACCAATTCCCCCACTAAAGGACAATCCTTGAAAGTGGATATGAATTTTTGTTTACTATTTATTACCATTATTATTAATTGAAATGAAGCCAATACTACTTAATAAGAATATTACCATTAAGAAATAATAACATTTAATACATTAACGTAGAGGATAACAATGGATTCTTGGTATTTGATGAAGCCATTTTTTTAATCTGGATTTGAAATATATTAATGAAGGAATCGCTGTTAATTCAGACGGAATAATATTATAGAATTTTGGGCCAAGGAATACAAAGGAGCGAATCAGAGTATTTTTCCGCGGTCGCGGTATTGTATAATTAGATTTGTTTCTAGTTTCATAGTTATGATCAGATGTTTTAAGTTTACATTTTAACTTGTGTTGTCGAATAACTGTTAATAAGAAATATAATTGTCTTATGTCAAATGTTTGGGTTTCTAAGTAGAGTTGGTTAGAAGGGTAAGTACGTGGTTTTTTATATATTAATTTTAAAACTCTTTTCTGCATTTTTCTAATTTTTCAATGTAAGTTTTAGCAGCAGCCCCCCAAGCTACAATTCCGTATCGCAAGTGTGGTTCTACAAGCGAGAGATATAATGTCTTAAGTTGTGAAATGGTAAGTATATCAGACAGAGATTTAATTTTATATAAGACATATCTTATTTTATTTACTATATTATTAATATTTATCTCCCACTTTATAACTTTATAGGTTACTTTATAGGTTACTATCTAAAAATATTCCCAGATATCTAACAGATGATTTGGATGCAATTATAAGTAGATTATCACTTATGCTGAGGTTTTCATATAATGGAAGATATCTCGTGTAAGACGCGAATGGGATAAAGTGAGTCTTATCAAAATTAATTGTTAGGAGGCGCTTATCAAACCATTTAACTAATTTGCCAAAGTCATCCTCAGCTACATCTTTTAACTCCTCCCAAGTATCAGCCTTATATATAACAACAGTATCGTCAGCAAAGCTCACTATGTCTCCTTTACAATTAAGTTTGAGTAAATCATTGATGTAAATATTGAAAAGTAGTGGCCCTAGTACGGTTCCTTGAGGGACCCCATAAAGTACATTTCTCATGGTACTGTATTCATTTCCGATTTGTACATGCTGTTTGCGGTTTCTGAGGTAATTCTTGAATAAACAATACGATTTATCTCTAAATCCTATGCTTTCTAGGACTCCTAGAAGTTGACTATGGCAAACAGTGTCAAAACCTTTTCTTAAATCAATGAAAATACCTAGTGTAGGAACTTTTTCATCAACGTTTTTGGTTATATTTGAGATTACATAAGAAATTGCATCTTCTGTCGATTTTCCTTCGCGAAAACCATATTGCTTATCAGATAACAAACTATACTTATTTAAATAATTTAATACTCGTTTTTTTAGTGACTTTTCAAATATTTTAGATAGGCTGGAGAGTAAGGATATAGGCCTATAGTTGTTCATATTCATCTTATCTCTAGATTTAAATATTGGTTTGATAGTAGCTATTTTAAAAGCTTCTGGCACCGTGCCTGTCTTAAAGCATTTGTTTATGATATAAGATAATGGTTCAGCTATAAATTCGCGAGCCGCTTTTAGATGTTCTGATGTTAAACCATCGATACCAGGAGCCTTTTTATTCTTTAAGGAATCTATTATTTCACATATTTCAGCAGGATTTGTTTCAGACAGAAAAAAACTATTTACTAATGTAGATGGGTTTTCATCATTTAAAATACATTTATCTTTAATTTAATTTTTAATTTTTCCCGCTAGTGTTTCACCGACACTCGAAAAGTATTTGTTGAATTCCTCAGCTATTTCTTTTTTATTATTGATAATTGTCCCATTATAAGTTTTAATTTCTTTACGTTTCCGTAATATTTCCTTCAGTTTTCCCTGTCAGCATGTTCACACATTTCCACAATCCAGAAGAGTTGTTCCCAAATCGAAATCTTTCTTTTTGGTAGTAATCTCTTGTTTGTTTAATCAAGTCATTAAGTTTGTTTCTAAATTTCTTATAATTGTCAATGTTACTTTGCGTAGGGGTCTTAGTTGATAGACAGAAGAGTTGATTTTTATTATTTATCGAATTTATTAGGCCCTGGGTTATCCAAGTCAAGAAAACAATTTTAATTTAAAAATTTTAATTTGAAATTTTAAAATTTAAAAAATGTGTTGTGAACTTTTTAAATGGAAGAAGTTTTTTGTAATCGCCTGACGAGTAAGTAATTTTTTATAAAATTTCCTGACTTTTCTTTTGAAACAACTATTGCTTACTTGCAGGTGAGGCACTGAAGATGGCTTAACAGCCGAAAGCGCTTTGCAATTGAAATAAAAAAAATTTTACACAGAATACAAAAAAATTGTTTTCTTGACTTTTTGTCATGTGTACTCAGCTTAAAGATATTCACCTGGGTTATCCAAGGCTGTTTTTTTCTATTTAGGCGATTTAATTTTACTCTATTCGTGCTTTTATCTATAACTGTTTTAAGTTTATTTATAAAATTATTTGTTATGGTATTAATATCATTGCTAGAGTATACTTCTGACCAGTTCTCATTTGCTAGTAATGACTGAACTTTACTTTCACACAGATATTTTTGAATACCAGGTACCATTTCATTTGTTTGTTTTTCAGATGATGAATTACTGGTTACCCTCGATATCATACGAGTGATAGTAGAGAAGTGGTCAGTCACTGTTGTTTTAAAAACTATTGGAATTATTTTAGTAGAATTTAATTTATGTTTAACAAATAAATGGTCTAAACATGTCTTTGAGTTTTTTTTCACTCGAGTGGGTTTGTTTATTGCTGATATATAACCATTTCCACTAAGTATGTTGAGATATTCTTCTCCTTCATTACCAGGTTGCAATATATCTACGTTAATGTCACCCAAAAATATGTACGTATCATCATTAGATTCCATTGAAAGATTTTCCAGGTATGTTTCTAGGTCCCTGTTAAATTCAGAAATTATGGAGGAAGGGGATCTGTATAAGGCTGTTATAGTAAGATTTTTCCGCATAAAAGATGTTTTAATTTTTATAGCTTTGATTACTCCAATATCAACTACTTTGTGTTCAAATAAAATACCTTCTTTTACGTATATTATACATCCATCATTTTGATTAAATGTGCCACCGTTATATACCTGGGAATATCCTTCAATTTTAAAACAATCAAGATATTCATACTGCCAAGTTTCTGTAAAAATAATGAAATCTGTGGTAGTATTAATTTGACTTAGCACGATTTTCATTTCATCCAGATTTTTATTTAGGCTTCGAATATTTGAGTTAAAGATTGTGACATGTTCATTCGCTGGGTTATTTAATATTTTGTTTACTTCGTTAATATCATCAGCTACACGTGTATCTATTGTTTTAACTCTAAAACTCCTTATATACCTATCCATTCTTAATAATAGAAATAACAATATTAAAAAAAATAATAAAACAAAATTGAACAAACAGTGAGGTCACAAAAGTAGTTATAAAATGAAGGTCTAATAAAAATTTAAAACTACAGGGCCAATACTAACTGTGACATCTTTAAAACGAACATAAAACGATGAAACGATGATCGGTACCACCTCTATTTTCTCTGCATGCCACATCTGTCTTACCTCAATTGCAAGATCGGTGTATTTTGCAATTTTCTCGTTGTATTTGTCCAGAATATTGTTATTATTGGGTACTGCAACATCCACCAGATAAACCGAGTTAGCTTTTTTATCCACAACTACAATATCAGGCCGGTTATTCGTCACCCGTCTATCGGTGATAATTGACCTATCGTAGTATAGTCTAAAATCAGCATTCTCTACTACCGAATTCGGATGGTACTTGTAATATGGGGTGTAGGTGTTCACTGATCCAAATTTGTTGGCCAACTTCTGATGGATGATGTTGCAAAGTTGATTGTGCCTGCGTAGGTAATCAATGTTAGCTAAGGCTGAACATCCCGACGTGATGTGTTGTATCGTCTCTGTTGTTTGTTGGCACCTTCTGCACTTGTCCGTAGCGATGTTTGGATCTTTCATGACAAATTTCTTGTAATTGTTGGTATTAATTACTTGGTCTTGAATTGCCGTCATAAATCCTTCTGTTTCTGGAAATAATGTTCCATCAGATAGCCACTTATTTGATGCTTCCTTGTCGATATGAGGTTGATTGAGGTCGTGATGATGTCGACCATGAAGCGCTTTTTGAGCCCACTCCACCTGTTTGTCAGAATCGGTAACGATTTCAAGTCTTATATCAGGGCTTACAAGATTTAAGGGAGAATAGTTTTTATCTGCTTTTGCGACCATCTCATGCAATTCAGATGTTTCAGCCTTGACAATGAAGAATTCTTGGAGTCTAGATATTTGTTTGTTATGTAAATTAACTATGTCCACTAGACCTCTCCCTCCCTCTCTCCTTGGTAGTGTTGTCCTGATAACTGATGATGTCGGATGGTGACATTTGTGTTTGGTCATCATGGTACGGGTTGTTCTTTGAATATCATCCAGCTCTGTCTTTGTCCACTTCAGAATTCCAAATGAGTATGTCAGGATCGGTATGGCGTAGGTGTTAATTGCTTTTGCTAGATTTCCTGCGTTCAGCTGGGATTTCAATAAAGTAGTTACCCTTTGAGTGAACTGGCTCCTAATTTTTATTTTTGCTTGCTTTTGGTCTAATAGCTTAGCTTGCTGAAATCCTAGATATTTGTAGGTCTCGCCATTTTGCATGGCAGTTATAATATTTCCATTGGGTAGTAACACATCTCCGTTAACGATTTTACCCTTCTCGATATTTAAGGTTTTGCACTTGTCTAATCCAAATCCCATTTGTATATCACTTGAGAATTTTTCAGTGATATTGAGTAAATGTTGAATTTGACGCTGGTTGGATGCGTATATTTTGATATCATCCATATATAGAAGGTGGAAAACAGTGCAGCTAGTGTTCCTGTTGGCTTCAAGTTTATAGCCGTAATCCGTATCGTTGAGTAAATTGGAGAGTGGGTTCATTGCCAAACAGAACCAAAGTGGACTAAGGGAGTCACCCTGGAAGATCCCCCTACGGATGGAAATTTCATCAGTTTGGAGGTATTGGCCATTTATTTGTAAATGAAGGTTCGTTCGCCAGTGCTTCATCGCTGATTCAAGAGAAGTAACAACAGTGGGATGTACTTTGTAAATTTGCAGAACTTTCACAAGCCAGGAATGTGGAACGCTATCAAATGCTTTCCTGTAATCTACGAAAGCCGTTTGGATGTTGCGCTTTTCCTTTTGCGCCTGTTTCAGTATAACTGAATCAATGATAAGTTGTTCTTTGCAGCCTTGGTGATCTCGTCTGCAACCTTTCTGTTCTTCTGACAGGATGTTGTTTTGGTCCACATGTCTGTAAATACGGTTAGTGATGCAAGCCGTTAATATTTTATATATAGTTGGTAGGCAGGTTATGGGCCTATACTGCGAAGGATCGTGAGTTTGATGTGTTTTGGGAAGCAAGTGGGTCGAGCCCAGTGTCAGAAATGGTTGTGTATCTTCTGGATGTTGCAAAATATGTGAGAATGATGTTGCCATTGCTTTATGTAGACTGTCAAACTTTTTATACCAAAAGTTTTGGACGTGGTCAACTCCTGGTGTCTTCCAATTACTGGTACTCTTTATAGCTTCGGTTACCTCGCTTGTTGTCAAGTCAACGAAAGACATCGGTTCAATATTGATTTTTTCCTCCTCAGTTCTTATCCAGTGAGCGTTGGATTTGTGTTCGACAGGCTTCGACCATAATGAAGACCAGTATTCCGTCAGCTCATCTTTATTTGGAGGACCTTGGTTCTGATTGTTTTCTGTACCGCTCAGTTGCCTGTAAAATAACTTCTGATTATTATTATTATTATCATTCCAAGTATGCACTTGCTCAGCACTTGCTGGTAATGTTCACCTATCCCGATCGTGTGTAAACGCAAATGGGATTAGGCTCGGAAGTCACATATTTAGAAATTTACGGACAGTGTGACAGGTATTTAGGATGGCAGCCTCCTGCAGATCGATGTAAGTATTTTTGTGAAGACCCAGTTTGGTAAGGCTATCTTGTAGAGTTTTGGGAATTAGTCCCGTAGATGAAACGATGATCGGTACCACCTCTATTTTCTCTGCATGCCACAATTGTCTTACCTCAATTGCAAGATCGGTGTATTTTGCAATTTTCTTGTTGTATTTGTCCAGAATATTGTTATTATTGGGTACTGCAACATCAACCAGATAAACCGAGTTAGCTTTTTTATCCACAACTACAATATCAGGCCGGTTATTCCGTCTATCGGTGATAATTGACCTATCGTAGTATAGTCTAGAATCAGCATTCTCTAGCACCGAATTCGGATGGTACTTGTAATATGGGGTGTAGGTGTTCACTAATCCAAATTTGTTGGCCAACTTCTGATGGATGATGTTGCAAAGTTGATTGTGCCTGCGTAGGCAATCAATGTTAGCTAAGGCTGAACATCCCAACGTGATGTGTTGTATCGTCTCTGTTGTTTGTTGGCACCTTCTGCACTTGTCCGTAGCGATGTTTGGATCTTTCATGACAAATTTCTTGTAATTGTTGGTATTAATTACTTGGTCTTGAATTGCCGTCATAAATCCTTCTGTTTCTGGAAATAATGTTCCATCAGATAGCCACTTATTTGATGCTTCCTTGTCGATATGAGGTTGATTGAGGTCGTGATGATGTCGACCATGAAGCGGTTTCTGAGCCCACTCCACCTGTTTGTCAGAATCTGTAACGATTTCAAGTCTCATATCAGGGCTTACTAGATTTAAGGGGAAATAGTTTTTATCTGCTTTTGCGACCATCTCATGCAATTCAGATGTTTCAGCCTTGACAATGAAGAATTCTTGGAGTCTAGATATTTGTTTGTTATGTAAATTAACTATGTCCACTAGACCTCTCCCCCCCTCTCTTCTTGGTAGTGTTGTCCTGATAACTGATGATGTCGGATGGTGACATTTGTGTTTGGTCATCATGGTACGGGTTGTTCTTTGAATATCCTCCAGCTCTGTCTTTGTCCACTTCAGAATTCCAAATGAGTATGTCAGGATCGGTATTATTATTATCATTCCAAGTATACACTTGCTCAGCACTTGCTGGTAATGTTCACCTATCCCGAGCGTGTGTAAACGCAAATGGGATTAGGCTCGGAAGTCACATATCTAGAAATTTACGGACAGTGTGACAGGTATTTAGGATGGCAGCCTTCTGCAGATCGATGTAAGTATTTTTGTGGAGACCCAGTTTGGTAAGGCTATCTTGTAGAGTTTTGGGAATTAGTCCCGTAGATGAAACGATGATCGGTACCACCTCTATTTTCTCTGCATGCCACATCTGTCTTACCTCAATTGCAAGATCGGTGTATTTTGCAATTTTCTCGTTGTATTTGTCCAGAATATTGTTATTATTGGGTACTGCAGCATCCACCAGATAAACCGAGTTAGCTTTTTTATCCACAACTACAATATCAGGCCGGTTATTCGTCACCCGTCTATCGGTGATAATTGACCTATCGTAGTATAGTCTAAAATCAGCATTCTCTAGCACCGAATTCGGATGGTACTTGTAATATGGGGTGTAGGTGTTCACTAATCCAAATTTTTTGGCCAACTTCTGATGGATGATGTTGCAAAGTTGATTGTGTCTGCGTAGGTAATCAATGTTAGCTAAGGCTGAACATCCCGACGTGTTGTGTTGTATCGTCTCTGTTGTTTGTTGGCACCTTCTGCACTTGTCTGTAGCGATGTTTGGATCTTTCATGACAAATTTCTTGTAATTGTTGGTATTAATTACTTGGTCTTGACTTGCCGTCATAAATCCTTCTGTTTCTGGAAATAATGTTCCATCAGATAGCCACTTATTTGATGCTTCCTTGTCGATATGAGGTTGATTGAGGTCGTGATGATGTCGACCATGAAGCGCTTTCTGAGCCCACTCCACCTGTTTGTCAATTATTATTATTATTATTATTATCATTACTATTATTATTATTATTGATAGTCATTTCATCAGCTTCGTTCCTAGCAATATGGTGTCTTCATCAACTAGGAATAGAATGCGAGGAGGAACCACCCGAAGTATCTCATGTCATAAAGGATGACCTTTCGACAGGATTTGGAAGCATGAAAAAAGCGGTTGAAATCGATAATATAGTTCCGTCAGTACTCGTTGCGGGATTCCATCTAAGAAAATAGGTATCTAGTAATAGCACTAATGTTTTAGAAGGCGTAAACACGAATGATAAGGCTGATTAAATTTACCTTGGTGTGAACGAAAATAGAAAGACCTTGGGATTTTTTTGGAACGGTCTACAGGACACTCTTTTTCATAAAATTAGTACTGGATCACGAAATTATATCACAAAACGCGTTGTTCCGTATAAAATATCACAAATATTTGATCCACTAGGACTATTAAGCTGCAAAATGGAAGTCTTTGCTGTTAATCGTGCTGCAGCCTAATATCAAAGAAGGGAGACATGTCTCAACTCATAACAATGCAGCGGATAACGTTTCCTGTGGTGTTCACTTGATACATACTGGAGAGATTCTGTTTGGATGGAATAAGACGAAGACTTTTTGCCTAATAGTAAGATTCCTCAAAAGTATTTTTCAGAAATACGCAGAATAGTCCAAGCAAGTACTGTTTCTCAGGCTGAATGTATCATGGATTTTCCCAAATATTCAATCCTGAGCAAACTGATCAAACGGATAATTGCATACTGTTTCGAGCAAAATTTTGTGGAGGCAAGGGAGAAATTCGGGCCACTTGAAGCTCTAGAAATGAAGCACTTGTCAAACACTCTCATAAAAATATCCCAATATAGCTGTTATTCATACGAAATCCGTGCTTTAAGCTTTGCTCAATTTTTATGCAAAATCAGTGAATTATCGAAATTTCTGGATGATTCAGGAATACTCAAAGTCGCCGGTAGATTGACAAACTCGAATTATAATCATTTCATTCCAACATCCAAGCACTCTCTTTGAGTGGTATAAAATGCTGCTCTATCCTTCCATCAACTTCCATTTTACAGTATTAGTGAATTCTTTCGACTTATATCGGGACGCAATCAAGAAAAACAACTATTATCATTGTGTTCCTTGTTTTGAGGTTAATTCAACGTCCCTTCCTTTAATAAAGAGAAACTTACCAAGGGCCCGATTGAATCCGGCACTACCATTCTTTACAACGGGCGTAGATTGCGCTGTTTCATTTTCAATTGAACATCGTGAAGGTCATGGATTTAAGGCTACAAAGGTATACAGGGTATTCTCCTTTGTAGCGTATATGTATATGCTTATTCGTATACTCCGTTTCGCTGACACTACATTAGTTTCCTACCTCACTACGGATGACCTTATTGCGGCCTTCAAACGACTCGTCTCGTGTCGAAGTAAATCTTCTCAAATGTACTTAGACAACAGTAGCAGCTTCATTGGAGCGATCGAGGGATTGAATAATTCGGTACATTTTTGCAAAACAATAATATGAGGATATTTCATGGTAATTCATCCTTCCTTATTCTCCTCTTTTTGGCGGTCTATGGGATGCCGGTGTAATTGCGACTAAATTCCATCTGAGGCGTGCTGCGGGTTCTGCAGCATTGGCATTCGAAACATTCTATAGATCTTGGTTCAAATTGAGGTAGTTTTAAGCTCGCGTCCCTTATCACCTTTATCTGACGACCCTTCAGACTATACACCCTTGACACCTTCCCATTTCTTCATTGGTCGACCAATAACTATGGTACCAGATTCAGACCTCACACAACTTCCAAACTTCCCAACTTCATAAATCGTCTTTTCCATTCTTAACGAATTAGAGTTTGCAGCAACATTTTTGGGCAAAGTGGTCTCTTGACTATGTGTCAGAGCTGCAGCAACGCATCAAGGGGCGCAGTAACCTTGATATCTTGAAAATTGATTATTTACGGTGTGTTGTAACTCAGCAGGTTAACTCGCTGGTCACTGGATAAGCTATGCTCAGAATGAATTTGCTTGAAAGTATGGAAATTCATAAGGGTTCATTGGATAGTAGAGGTATTTGCTTGAATGAACAGATCCCTTCGATAGAAAATTATATTTTCTTACCTATTCCCTCCAGTATAATTATTGATCGTCCTCATTATTTATAGATTATCTTTTGTGAGGGATGTTCTAGATTTTTTAATGCTACAATTTGTTTTCATTTTGTTTCATTTTTATTCTGATGTCATTAGTTGATTGTAGAGTATCTGACTTTGGTTAGATTATTGTTTAATTATATCTTCTCTTTCATAAATGAAACATTGAAAGTTTGCATATGTTATGGGTTGTTTTGTCAAAAATAATTCATAGAACTGTACTAGTTTTTCAATTATAAAGTTGGTATCAGTAATATCTGTTAAATGTCATTTATTCATTAATATTTCCGGCACCGGTTTGTAATACATTACACGTGCTCTCGTTAAGTGGTTCACTTCAGTGTAGTTACTCATTCTATAATTTTATAAATTCTTCAATGGATATTTTGTTGGGTATCCATGATGTTGTTCATCTTTATGATGATGATTCTGGTCATTATGACTACATTCTCCCGAACTTCAGTGGCTAATAATGTTGGATTACAGATAACATAAATAATTCGACATGTTCGAATTTTGACATTTCAAATTTATACATATTATTACTTCTTTGGGAAGGGTTGGCCAATTTGAATGTATATTTGAAATTTTTTTCTAATTTTTCCCCGTCCAGTAGGCATTTTGCCTCTAAGTTAGTAACTATAGCTCCTGCTTTGAACTTTTCTTCATTACTTCAAGTTTCTTTCTTTTCTTTCCATACCACAATTATCAGTATCATATAATAGTTATCATACCTTTGAATGATTTTTAATGGCAACAACTTAAAAGTTTTCCAGATGTAATTGTTTCATTAAGGTAACTATATTTTTTATATCTTTCATTATATTTCATCACTCTTTAATTTTAATATTGTTAATTTGTCAAAATTTGTAATTACAAATTATTATCATTTTCATGTCTTTTTGAAACTTAAATTTTTAGAATTTTAAATGTTATAATATTTTCAAACATTCTCATTTGCTCGATTTGTATTCTCAACTATGAATATTGTACTACATTAATTAATAGTTATTCTGTATTAAATTTGACATGTTACCATGCGATCTTTGTTTCAAAGTGTACTTATTATCTTTTTGTAGGCTGATGATGGTAATCATTTACCGAAACTAGTAGCACCTTATTTGTCCCCTTTTTGGACAAGATTAAAGTTTGTGGTTTGGACTTGGAGTTTTATTGAACCTCCTTTTGTTTTCAAAAACCACATTTGAGATATGGATGAACTCTTGGAGATAATAATTATAAATACTTATAATGAAAAAGAAATTGACTATGATAATTAATTCAGTTACTATAGATTATGTATGTAAACTTACATCGATAAATGAATTCTCTAGTTGGAAATTTTTCGGTGTGGGCTGAATGCTCCTCACGACTGAATTCCTTATATTAGTATATATCAAATAAATGTAAAATTTCAAAATAAAATATAAAAAATAATTTGTGCATTAGGTGGCAATATGATACTGGCTAACCAAACTAAAAAAATATTTGTTACACAGTTAGTATAGAAGACCGAAGCAACCTTCAGTTGCGGCCGTTAGAAGTCAACCTACAGCATCTCGGAACCAGAGGCAAAACACTCCTAATGCCGAAGACAACAGTTCTTCCGTACCAAAAAACTCAGTAACTACTCCGCCAGCCCCAGTATCCTGTTGGAATTGTGGTCAGCCCGGTCATTGGTTCAATTAATGCTCCGAACCTCGTCGGAAGAAGTTCTACTTTAAATGCGGAGAGAATAATTTCTTATCGTATGATTGCCCAAATTGTAAAAACTTGAGGAGAGGACGACAGTAGGCCAACTGTCTGACCACAGTCTAGTACCGGCCGAAGAAAAAAACAACGAGTTTTACTTGACTACATTTTGTCACATGCTAAAGGGGACGCAAGGCCATATTTGCAAGTTTCTACAGTGGACGGCTAATTTATGGAATATTATCATTATTTCGAAAACCGTCGAGTTTTGAGGGTGATCCCGAAACAGGTCGATTTTTGTTATAAAATACCCATCTTATAACGTACATGGAGTAAGGATGACGTCACCGGTGTGGGTGTAGTGACGTAATCGTTAATTTTTTTAAATAGAAATCGGTATAATGCGACACCTCATTTGAAGGAGAATTTAATTCTCTATTTAACGACATTACATTTGTAACTAAAATATTTTTTTAAGGGTACAAAAACATTTCTTTTTTATTTAAATTCAACCAAATTACAACTAATGATTTAATTGATAACGTACCTTAAAGTAACCAAATTATGCATAATAATTATTTTAAATTAAATGCTCCAAATGCCATCCATCGGTTTCTTGACAATATGCGAATCTACGGACACATTCATCAAGTACATTGCGGATGACTTCTGGAGTAATGAGACTCATTTCATGCCTAATTCTATCTTTTAAGTTCTGTAAATTTTGGGGTCTATTGACATAAACTTTTGATTTTATGTAACCCCACAGGAAAAAGTCTAGAGGTGTTAGATCTGGCGACCTTGCTGGCCACTCTATAAAACCTCGTCTTCCGATCCATCTCCTGGGAAAGCAATTATTTAAAAATTGACGTACTTCACGTGCGTAATGCGGAGGGGCTCCATCTTGTTGAAACCAGATATTGTCACTAGGTAAATTTGCATTATTGGCATTTGGATACATGTTAGCAAGGACAGGTATAAGTTGATTTCTCAAAAAAGTTAAATAACGTTCTCCTGTTAGATTTTCTTCAAAGAAAAAAGGGCCAATGATTCTGTCATCGATGATCCCTGCCCATACATTCACTTTCTGAGGATATTGCGTGTGTGCCTCAGTCATCCAATGTGGGTTTTCTTGACTCCAATACCTGCAATTTTGACGATTCACGGTACCATGTAAAAAAATGTGGCTTCATCGGAAAAGAGGATTTGATTGATGAAACGTGGATTGCCGATACATAAATCCTGCATAATTTCAGAAAATTGAAGCCGGCGATCGGGATCGTCGTCGTTTAATTCCTGGTGTAGTTGAATTTTGTAGGGATGGTATTTTTCTTTTTTTAAAATACGTAATACCGATCGTTGGGAAACTCCAGCATATTCACCCATTTGTGTTGAACTACTGTGAGGATTGTCATGGACATTTAATAAAACATCAAGTTTCACATTGTCTGCAATTTTAGGACGCCCAGCGTTTGGAATATGTTTAACGTGCCCAGTTTCTCCAAATTTTCGGACTATTTTACTTACTGTTGATTGGCTGATGGGTCTGTCTGGATATTTTGCGTTGAATAAATTGCATACCTCGTTCTGTGTTCTTTTTGTATCTCCACATCCGCTAAGAATTAATATTTCTATGCGTTGTGTTTCATTTAGGTGAGCCATAATTTAGTAATCAAAAGTAAAAATTACAATTGACAACTGATGACAATTCACAAAATCAAAAAATATTTACGACAATAAATATTACAGTAACTATGCCAATATCACTTGCTTGATTTAACATTTGACAAAAAGTTTCAGTGTTTATGAGATAACTTTTTGTGTACATTATTATTTTTACTTATTTTTGCTTTTTTAAGTATTTATTTCAGAAAGTCATGGCAAGAACCGATGGATGGCATTTGGAACATTTAATTTAAAATAATTATTATGCATAATTTGGTTACTTTAAGGTACGTTATCAATTAAATCATTAGTTGTAATTTGGTTGAATTTAAATAAAAAAGAAATGTTTTTGTACCCTTAAAAAAATATTTTAGTTACAAATGTAATGTCGTTAAATAGAGAATTAAATTCTCCTTCAAATGAGGTGTCGCATTATACCGATTTCTATTTAAAAAAATTAACGATTACGTCACTACACCCACACCGGTGACGTCATCCTTACTCCATGTACGTTATAAGATGGGTATTTTATAACAAAAATCGACCTGTTTCGGGATTACCCTCAAAACTCGACGGTTCTCGAAATAATGATAATATTCCATAAATTAGCCGTCCACTGTATATATGGTTGCACTCTCTTAGGGCTGTTGGACTCGGGAGCTACCAGTACAATTATAGGTGGACCAGGGTGGAATATGCCAAAATCGTTTTGCAGAATAGAAGACTGTAAACTGAAATCATGTGTGGTTCATTAGGTCAATTTTGTGATATCCTCGATATAGTCACGGTTCCGATGGCATTGTGCGATGAAGTCAAAATTATCAAAGTCTTCATTGTTCCAAGTCTACGTCTTTCTCTTTTCTTGGGAATCGATTATTGGGAAGGAATGAGAATTATTCCGGATATGTTTTCAGGAGAGTGGTCCTTCCGAGAATTGGCGAAAAGGGATAATTATGCTAGAGTGGCCTTCTCTACCTCAGCTGAGTTCTTGAGTATTGATCAAAAGGCCTTAATAGATAAACTCGTCGATGACATATTTAAGACGATGGGAAATAAACTAGGATGTACGAACTTGGTCGAGCACGAGATCAGGACTTCAACGCCACTGCTGAAACAGCGATATTATCCCTTATCTCCACCGCTACAAAAGCAAGTCTATGAGAAACTTACAAAAATGTTAGAGGATGGAGTTGGGGGCCGTCGAATTCGCCGTGGTCTTCCCCAATTCCAATAAAGAAACCCGATGGTCGCTACCGATTTGTTGTTGATTATCGTCAATTGAATGAAGTAACGATGGAAGATGCCTATCCTCTACCCTTTGTAAATGCCACTCTCGACAAATTACGGGATTCTCACTATCTCACTACACTAGATACTAAGAGTGCTTACTGGCAAATACCTTTATCAGAAAAATCTAAACCCATGACTGCGTTTGTCGTACCGAATCGAGGATTGTACCATTTTAATAGGATGCCTATGAGTCTTCACAACGCGCCAGCGACATGGCAGCGATTCATCGATCGCGTAATCGGGGTTGACTTGGAGATGTATGTTTTTGTCTATCTCGATAACATTATCATCTGCACCAAATCGTTCAAAATCCCCTACCAAAATCAGTAACAGATGTTCACTTATTGGTGTTGCCTCTTGGTACAGAAGGTTTGTGTCCAATTTCTCGACCATGACCGCGCCTTTATGCAACCTTCTGAAGAAGAACTGACATGCTCGAATTTAGATAAGCCTTTTGTGGTGCAAACTGATGCCCCGGACTATGGTTTACGCGCAGTACTGTCTCAGACAGATGAGGATGGAGATGGAAGGGTAATTTGTTATCTGAGTAGGTCGTTATGCAAGACAGAAAAGAAATACAGTACCACAGAGCGATCAAGACCGTACCTGAAAGGAGCTGAATTTCAAGTGATTACTGACCATTTTGCATTGAAATGGATCAATAACATAAAGACCCCGCTGCTCGCATCCCAAAATGGGCGGTACGCCTGCAGCAGTACGATTTTGAGCTGGTTCATCGGAAAGGCAGTGAACCCGTCGTTCCTGACGCGCTTTCGAGAGCCTTGGCTCGCATAGATGCGGTTGCAAGCGTAGACGTCAAAGATAAGTGGTATTGCAGCATAGCATGCGTCATAAAATACAAAACGAACCAGCCAAATTCCCACTATGGCGAGTAGAGGATGAGAAACTATACAAACGAATGGATGTTGTTTACCCGGAATTAACCGACGACGCTGATAGTTGGTTGTCATTTGTCCCGAAGGAGTAGCGATAGAAAATTATATCGGCTCATTATGATCCTCCAGCTTCGGCCCATTTGGGAGTTTTTTAGACAAGTACCACAATGTCCAGGAAGTAAAACTGACCGAAACTCAAGCAGGATGTGGCCCGATACATTTACAAATGTTTTACTTGTCTCCAGAATGAACCTTTACAATGTCCGGCCGCGGGTCTAATGTTAAGCCAAAGTAGCACTGCTATGCGTCCATTTCAGATACTAAGTGTTGACATTCTAGGGCCATTACCTCGATCGGCAGCAGGACGTCTTTTGGCACTGTTCCCGTTACGTCAGGCTACTGCTAAAAATATTTCCCTGAATTTTGAGGATAATGTGATTTTAGTTAACGGACAACCGCAAAAGGTAATCATGGATAATGGAGGTCCTTTCATGAGCAAATTATTTCACGGGGTCCTTGAGAAGTATGATCCGTGACACATCTTAAATTATCATCCGCAAGAAAATCCAGTGGAAAGAGCACATAAAGTGCTGAAGACAGCTTTAACTTCCTACGTTCCAGATAATCATCGAGTCTGGGACCAATACCTTCAGAAGATAGCTTGTGCGATCCGTTCCTCTTGTCATAAAACTACCAAGTTAACGCCAAACTCCGTAATCTGCACAGAAATACAACTATCTGGGAAAGACTTTCACCCCCTGGCAACTCCTCATGGTTTCCATGATGATCCAAGGATCCGCTCGGAGGCTTTGTTGGAAGTTTTCCAGGATGTCAGACAAAGGATAAAACTAGTTTATGAAAAGGCCAAAAATCGTTACAACTTTCGACGGCGTGAGGAAAATTAACCGTGAATCAAAAAGTTTGGAAACGTTGCCATGTGTTATCGGATGCCTTTAATGCAATTACCGCTGAGTTCATTCCAAAATTCGAAGGACCGTTTCTGATATCCAATGATGTATCACCCAGATCATACGAATTAAGGAATAGCGAAGGTCAGTCTAAAAGCGTTTGGCATGCGAAAGACCTTAAAGCCCATCCACCGGATGAGGATTTTGAATTGGATAACATCTCAGACTCTGATCATTAGTTGTTAAGTTAGTTAAGTGGTTAAGTTAGGAGGTAAGCTGTATCGATTTTGTGTCCTGTGAAGGAAACGAGATATTATAATATGGTAGATGTTTTTTTTTTTGATAAAAGTTTCTTGGACATTTTTTTCCAGGGAAGGGGGGATTGTTACGGGTTCTTTATATTTTTTTGTCTGAATAGGAAATTAATAAAATCATACTTACAATTGAGTATAAGTCTCAACAAAGATCAGCTAATTATTTATTGGAAAAAATTGAAACAACCTGTAGTCTTTGTTTATATTGATTAATTTCTATTGACCTTGAACTTACATTCTTTTTGAATACAAATCATCAACCTAACTCTAGTACTATGAGTACTGTGGATTGAAGGTTACCAAAAATTGCCTTGCTAAGGAAATTAACAGGCTATCTTGCTTCCTTCTGTCTTTTGCCCTATTTTTTTGAGCCCTAGAACAAAGAAAATACCATCAAAGATAAAGTACAATTGACATCAGTTGATGCACACAATCAGTGGACTAACGTACTTTTCTTTAAATGGCCGCTCCCCATATTCGGTAATATACCATAATTTCCATAGATGCTCATCTAATCATAAACCTTCGTGGTTTTGGGCCAATATTTGAATAACAAGTTAATTAATTAGTTGCCAACTATTCATCAGCCACCCGCTAATTACTTTGGTTCTGGTAACATCTATTAGTATTACGGATTATCCATCACTATATAGTATATATCAAGCCACCAACACCTGTTGTAGAGGTAGAGTCTCCACCTGTAGTAAAGAGAAGTAAGAACTTTCCATTTTGTTTCCTATTTGCTTGCCAACTGGAGTGGTAAGAAGTAAGAACTTTCTATTTTGTTCTCTATTTGCAACATATCATTGGGATACACAACGCATCATATACTTTGCTTGCCCTCAACCTACATATAGAGTCACTTAATATATTGTTTTCTTCCAACTAAATCCTCAATTAATCACTTTATATACTTATGCTACTATGTACACCATGTAGTACTACATGGGCCACCACTGTTGTAAGAATGCCTAGATAACTGGGGTAAATAAATTGTTCAGTTATAGAGAGCCCTGTAAGTCATTTATTTATTTTATTTTGGCTCTCCCCCATTCACGACCCACTGTACCGGTCTGAATAGAACCCGATATCGAGCTAGTCAAACCTACGACTTCAAATTGAAACCCTTCAGGTTTACTTAGTGGCGAGGTACATTAGTTGATCACCCTCGTAATATATCTATCACCTTCTTTTGCAATCTGACATAAGACATTTGGGAAATGGTTAGGTTAGGTTAGATTAGGTTAGGACATTTGGGAAATGGGCTTCCTACAATGATTCATACTTATCTAGGGTGGATAATTTCAGTTACCTTGCTTCATCATTATATATCTCTTCATGCTGATGTTAATTTAGCACCTAGCACTATCAACCCAGAGCCAACTGGAACTTGAAAAAATTCTTTAAACAAGAAGAGGTTTTTTCTTTCTTTCTGGTAACAGATGAAGATGTGAGAGCCAAATAAATATTTGTTTCCTCCACTGAAATACTTCCTGATGGAAAGTTCCAAGTCCATTTACCATTGATTTCTCATCAAGCTCACTGTCAGCTAGGTGACTCTTTTTCACCTGCAAAAATAGATTTTCGTCCTTTGGAAAGAAATTTGAGAAAAATTCTTAGTTGAAAACTGAATATGAACATATTTTAGAAGACAACATTAGATTGAGACATATTAAGATAATACCCCTGTCTTTTCTCTTCCCTCTATCAGAACATAAATACTTTGTTCCTCACCTCAGTGTCGTGAAAACCCACAGCTTCAGTACGAAGGTCCGGATTGTATTTGATTTTTCCTTTTAAACTTCAAGTTCTTTTTCTCCAAATGATGCTCAATATTTTAACCGCATTTCAGGTTCATCCTTATGCCCTGACTGCTGACATTGGAAAGATGCACCCGAAATTACATTTTTTGCAAAAAGTTCCCCCAAGGGACTCTCCCCATGATCCATTCAGTGAATTCCGCATGACATTTTTGTGGTGTAAAATGAATTTCTGGAAGAACTAATTGATTTTTTATTGATTTCCCGAGCTTTCGAAGGTCTCATTGTTGGCCAACGCAGAGGATGTTGTCCCCCGATCATGGTTGATGCCCAAGAGCTAGTAGTGTCCCATGGAATTTATTGAATTATCCGGGGCTAACAGTGGGGAGGTTACTCGGTATTGAGAAGTCCCAGCCAAGGTTGTAGTTGTTCCACTTCTGGACTGAGAGATTCGGTTGGGGCAATCCTTTCGTCTGTGTAACATTGATACACACAATAAACATGACCCTCTTTCTCCCTTAGGCTTCCGGCATGCTGAGACTATATGACCATATCCTGAACAGTTGGAACACCTAACAGGTTGTTGAGCTCTAAAATGTCTTGGTTGGTTTTGATTGTTATCCATACGAAAGAAACTAGGAGAATTGGATTAAAAACTTTGTCTGTATGACAGAATGTTTTTTTTATATTTGTTCCTACATTTCCTCCAGGTGGTAGAATAAAACAATAAAATATAAAAATATCGTAAACTTGAAGTCCATTTTGTTCTTCCTTCTTATAGAACTACTCATTGACTAATCGCATGGAGACTAATCTACTGACACTGGTGACGTTCGACATTGACACTAAATTTGTAATATAGCTTATAGGTAGAAAGAGTAAACACTTTATGAGGAATCATAGAGTTAAGTTACACTTGATTACTTACGAACCGATTTTATTTTGGAAAAATTTGTTGAATAGACGATATAAGGCCACATCCAAAATTATGGAAAAATATACAGTGTGCTTTTGTTTTTGCACAAAGCAGATTACTAGATATTTGCCCGTTTCCATAAGCCTTCTCAGAAGCATCGCAGAAAATATGGAGTTTTATGCTATTACAATCAGAAAAAGAAAGAGAAAAAAGAACTTGTCCAGATATTTGTAAATTCTTTATTATTAAGATTTGCATTTCCAAAACAATTGATTTGGTTTTAAGCAGTTAGTGCCATAATTTGCCAGCGACAATTCCCAATATATGCAACAAAAAAATTTATGGATTATGAAAGGCTTGAACTACCAACTGCCTCCAGGACAGTTTGCTGTACTCGCACCGGTAACTCTTAAGCCGGATAAAGGGATGGTCCGGTGAACTAAAGAATGTTGAGGGCGCCAGATAAATTGCAGCGAATACCCAATGCACAATAGACTAGTCACCAATCCATCAAAAGACTAGTCAACAAGTAATATCTTACCTCTACAAATCCATTCGATATTGTATACTACATAAATAAGAAAATGTTGACTCAATCTGGATTATTTTGATGATAAAAGAAAACATATTCATTCAATATCTAAATAGAATGATAACTCTTATTCTAGCAACATTATAAAGTAAAAAAAACAGTATGAAAAATAGTATCATAACCTTGTTAAGGCTTTTAATATTGTGTTGTCATGAAACCAAGTTCTGTTTTAATTAATAAATATAGATGTCAGATTTGATGTATGTCATATAAGTAGAAAATAAAACCATATAAAAAAAACCAATTTCGAAAGTATTCATCCGAGACGGGAAACTACAACCTAAACATTTGGTCCTTCGAGCCAGGATTAGTTGCTGAATATTCAGCAATTGATAATTGACCAAACCTACCGTGAAACATTGGTGCAGACGGAAAATACCGAGCTGGTGTGCTGGAAAATTGGATGCAAGTTGGTGGCTACCTATTCCGTAAGTCTGTTCCATGATTTGAACTGAATTTTGTATCGTATAGCGATTTCTCGAGAAACGAAAGAGAAAAACAAACTCGAATGTATTCCTCTGAAGGTTTTTGTTGATAAAGTCAACAATTCGAAAGTATAAACACATGATTTTATTTTCTTAATTGTGAATGGGAAATTTACTTAAGGTATATTCAAGAGTTACGCAACTTGTGTGGAGATATTTTTCTCCCTAACCTATAACCGATTTTACGGAAGTTGTTGATTTTTTCAATAAGCGTTTTCTTAACTTTTAAAATTTAAATTAAAAATGGCTCCGAAAGGTTTAGAAAGGCTATTCATGAAACGAAAATCTCTAAATTTTAAACTAAATAATTTTTCAAAATATGTAGAGAATTTCAAAACAGATTTGGCAAGTAATTTGGACTCTAATTCAAAGGAAGAAAAAATAACAGAAATAGAAATGAGGTTGGAAATGCAGGTATCAATTATTAAATTTTTAACGAATTTTAATTCATACAAGGTGAAATAGAAAGTATTACGGAATTAGCAGATCCAGAACAGTTAGCGGAACGAGAAGCTTTTGAAAAAACATATTTCAGTGCATGTGCTATGGCAAAAAATATAGTTTCTATATTTTTTAAAGAAATGAAACAAAGTAACGGATCTGACAATTCAGTGAAAAGTGATACTTATGTGAGTAGATTCCATTCAGGAGGGCAATTAACTAATATTAAGTGACCCCAGATTCAATCACCTAAATTCTCTGGTCAATATGAGAATTGGCTTGAGTTCCGCGACACATTTGATTCGCTCATACAAGGTATAAATGAAATTCAAAAATATCATTATTTGAGAACATCGTTAGAGGGTGAAGCCGCTCAAGTCATTCGCTCACTAAAATTTTCGGCAGCAAATTATACTGTAGCTTGGGAGACGTTAGTAAACAGATACATTAATAATAGGAAGTGGATAAAATCCCGTACGTGGGATCGGTTCAAAAAAATTGAAATCCCGAGTGGGCGGAGTTAAAAATTTCTACATTACCTGTTCTAATTGGTTCTAACCTCAAGATAATAAAATTCGATCATTAATTATTGAAATTGATTTTAAAACTAACAAACTGTTTTTTTTAATATTACTTTACAAAGATTAGTACCGTTTTTTTTTATCTTGTAAAGTTACTGTAGTTTTTAAACAATTACTTCTTTTCTTAGTTGTAAAAGCAGCAAACAAGTTATATATTTGTCTTTATTTGAGTAGGTAATGCTGCCATCAGTTGACAAAAGCTTTAATAAAGGGAAAGGGAATTAATGAACACATGTCATTCAGTCATTCTTTTCTTTTTATCCACCTTTTACAATTTTTTTAATCTAGGATAATTACTTAGGTACTCTGAAGGGATTTCATGATTATGATTATTGTTTATAGATTTAATTACCAGAAATTTCCCATTTTCAGAAATTTTTACATTAATTTCTACTTTACATTTTTGTTTCAAAAGTCCCACAAAAAAGGAAAACTTTTTTGTTTTTACATGGCCTAAACTCCTTCTCCCCATGTATGCATGAGTAGGTACTTATTAACAATATACCTAAGATTTTAACTCAGGCATTTCTTTTTCGTATACTCTTGGACAAAGATTTTTTGCAATGTTCAGTGTTTTTGAATCTCTTTTCCAAAACTGCAACCTATTTTCTCATATTTATTTACAGCTTCTTGTAAATTATCATATGAAAAAGAATCATTTACCTACTCAGATTAGAGACAACAGGCGAAACGAAAGTAGTCAGGATTTCAGAGATATTCTGCGCAGGATCCGCCCATTCGGGATTTTAATTTTTTGGAGTGGATCCCACGTACGGAACTTTATCCACTTCCTTAATAATAATAATTTATTAACTCGTAACCATGTTAAATCTATTTTCAATATCCCAAATTTGAACCAAGAATCAGCTGGTGATTTGAGAAGTATGTTGGACACATTGACAAAGCATTTGAGGTACTCTTCTAATTTACATAATTAGCAATAAATTAAACAGGAATACAGCTCAAGAGTGGGAAGAGCACAAGGTTCAACTAGGGAATAAAAAAATGGATCTCCAAGCTTAGATAATCTAAAAATACTCATTGAAAACAAAGCTGATCTTCTAGAAACACTCATGTCAACTAAGGAAAGTAAAAATCTAAGAATAAAAACTAATAGTTATTTTCTTGAATCACAAAATTCATGGCCAAAACAGTATTGCGGGCAATCCTGAAAATCGACCTAGTACTAGCTGTAAAAAGGTTTTGTGTGACTATTGCAAGAAATTTAATCATTTTATTCAATCATGTCCGGAATTCTTAAACCTCTCCGTTGACCAAAAAATTAAATATATTGAAAAACTTGAACTTTGTTTAAATTGCTTGCATAGTAATCATACACTGAAATCCTGTTTCGCAGGCCCTTGCAAAAATTGCAAGCGAAGACATAATATGTTGGAAACAACTTCCAACACTTAATTATTTTTATAATTTAGGTTGACGATTCGTCGCTCAAATGTATGTTGATTGATATGATTTGACAGCTAACAACCACGCGGTGTGTGTGTGTGTGTCAGTTCTGTTGCTTTCATGAACAAATGTCATCTCTTATGGGTTCATCCCTATTTAATGTAAAATATTAAAGCTCTGCCTTTGGGGCATCTTCAAGGCTCTGGGTTAATCCCATCTTTGCATTGTAAATAGTTAGTGTAAAGTTTGTGTAATATATGTGTACATAGCAAATTGGTGAGTTTATATACCATCAATCCACAAAACATACAGTCCACACCGCAGATAATGTAATCAACATTATTTTTGGTCCTTCGAGCCGGATTCATCATTTTCAATTTCAATTAAGTATTTCAATTTGGATTCAGCAGCGTGTCCGTAATTTTGGATAGAAAATGGCGGCCTGTCAAACTGATGTATTGACATAAAATGAAAGCCACGGATTATTTGAACTAGATTGCCATAGACAGTCATTGGTGCAGTAGATACTAGTGTTTAGGTTAGTGTTCTTAGGTTATAAATTTGTTTCTATTCTCAATCATGGCTAACAAAAAAGACATTGAACGCCTCAAAGTTAAAAAATTACAGACAGAAGAGACAACAGCTCGAATCGAACGATTTCTTATTGCACATAAAGACGAACCTGTTAGTGAACAAAAAACTTGGCGCTAAGTGCACGCAAAGAGCTCCTTCAAGAAGCATTCACTAGAATAAAGGACATTCATGTTGAAATTTTATGTTTAGACATTGAGGACAAATACATTGATTTAATAGCCGATATTAAAAAGGAGCTGAGTATTCATGACAAAAATACATGTAAACTCTCTCATAATAGCATTCCCATTCAAAAAAATGATATTTCTACCACAAAACTGCCACCGTCATTTGATGGTAAGAATTTAACGAATTTTAAATCATTTATTGAAATTTTCACAGCAGTTATTGACAAAACTCAACAGTTAATGGAGGTAGAGGAGTTGTTTTACTTAAGAAACTATTTGAAAGGTGAAGCGCTATCTCTAATAAATAAACTACCATTAATTAATTCTTCATATAACGAGGCTTTGAATATTTTAAATCAAAGGTAACAACGAAACAATGTTGATAAATTCTCACATATATTCAATATTAGATATTCCCAATTTGCAAAAGGGAACAGCTCAATCCTTGAGAGAATTTGTCAGCAAAATAAGACAGCAAGTAGGTGCTCTAAAAAATTTGGGACAGTAGATGTACTAAGAGAGTTCAGCAATCAGTATGGGGAAAACAGTGTGTTAGAGAGAGAGAGTCATGGAGTCAATTAGCGTGAGAGAGAGCGGCGCGTCGGCCGCCATTTTTAGTCCGCGAATTTAATTTTTCCTGCGCGTTGTAATTTTAGGCTGCCATTTTTAGTCCGCGAATTTAATTTTAAAAAAACTTTGACTTCAGTGAGATTCGATCCCACAACCTACGTGTCTATAGCAAGGCATTCAACACATGCTGCCATGAGCTCTCATGTGTATTGCTGCAGCGCGCGCACCGTACGCTTCTTGCTGTGTGACGTAGTCGAGATCCGTTAGGATGGCGGCGCGGTCAGATTTAATCGTGCCACCGGAGTGTTCTTTTGTAATATGTCTTCAGAAGAGTACAGTCATCGTTTTGAGGAGTTCATTAAGAATATTGGTAAATTAAATAAAGACATTGCTTTTTACGAAGATAAAAGTGAGGTTATAAATCAACTGGAAAATCTTAGTTTATCTGATAAGGAAGGACAGACGTGGAGAAGTCTTCGTATAAACTGGGTGCCTGAAGAGGTCCATCAGTTAGCCCGTAGACTGCCGCAAATTACTTATCCGTTAAGACGTATTCAACCTACACTATGTTCAACAGAACAGAAAAGGATATAGAAAATGAAATTAATAACGTTTTCGCCTTCGCCTTCTTTTTATCAATAATATTTTTGAAATAAACTTTGCAAATAATCTAATTGTTTTTCAGAAATTCCTACGAACGCTACAGATGAGAAATTTTTATCTACAATACCCGTTGCAAATAGGTAATTACAATCTAACAACCAGTTTGAAAAATTAAGTAGGTATTAATTTTTTTAAATACACCACATCCTTACGTTAACTAACAAGAAGTTTAATTGATACTTTTATTCTAATAAAACATTGAAAACCCGTTCCTTTGCATTAATCATCAATTAAATTTCAATTAAGACTTTATATTCAATTGAAAAACTGGCCGTAAAATTTAAACACAAAAAGGAAACTTGAGTAAGATAAAACAGGAAATCACACCGCAATTCCCATTGCAAAAACTCACTATCTCAAAGTCACAATACGTGTTATTTTGCACACGGTTGGGGGAGACACATAAATAAGCAAACGCAAGCCGGGAGAGAGTAGTTTTTGCTGAGAAGCCAACTGTAAAATTTCAAGTTTTGCTGAGAAGCATATCAAAAAATCTTTGCTGAGAATCCAGTGTGTGACGAAAAACAAAGGTGAGTTTTCAACAACTTTTTATAAAAGCAGTAATTATTTTCGCATCTTCAATTATCATAAAATTTTATATTATTTCAGTGTTTTTGCTGAGAAGCGCTCCAACCAAGGACCAAGAGTTTTTACCAAAAATATCAAAAAGGTGAGTTTTTTTCCAATTGACAACAGTAATATGTTTCCGCGTTTTCAATTATCATCAAATTTGATTTCTTTATAGATGGACCTGACTAAACTAAATAGTGTGTCTCTTGTAGAAAAAAAATCTTCAGTGAAACTAACCGATCTGCCTAAAGATACACCGATGAAAATTAAAGCGGGTCAAATCGTGAAAACCAAATTTGGGGAGGCTGTACTCTTAGAACTACAAGACAAGACTGTATTTCTACGCCAGAGGGTGACGGAAACATACCGGCCGCACGTAGCGGAGTTTAGCAGCCTAAAATTTAACATCACATACAGGGGCCAAATAGACGTGGGGAAGCCACACCCACTAACATCCTTCGAAATTCAGAAGAATTAAAAAGGGTGAGTGATATTTTTTTCGATTGATATATTTACCGCTCCAATGAAGTCTGTTAACACTTTAATTGAACAATCCGACCGTTTGTTAATTTCAATGAAAACATTGAGAAAAATACTTTTTGATAAATTTACCAGTAGGGACGCTGAGATTTGGCTAAAACGAATTCATAGACAAATAAAATTATGTAATGCGGCAATTCGTAGAAAGTTACCTAATAAATTATCTATGGGAACTTTGAGGAAATTAGAAACTTACGTGGGACACTTTGAGCATTTTAGGAAATCAATTTTAAATAGGCATGTAGGGTCAGGTTTAAGTTCCAAATTACAGAGTAGAGTTAAAGGGGCGAATGTAGAATCGAGTTTTAAGAGTAGGATTAAGACGGGGGTTATAGTCAACCTACTTCATGAAGACTTGAACCGATTTTTAGGAGATTGTGTAGTTATTTTTCAAAATAAAATTGGGAAACTTTTGACGGAACACTCTGAATTGAAAGTGAATACAACATTTTGTGGGGAATTTAAAAAAAAAAACGGTGCAAATGAAATGTCAGACATAAAGTACTTCAATACCAAAAACGATGTGATTGATAAATCGATTGATGTATTAGAGTGGTTTAAAGACCACATCAAAGATAAACTATTGAATAAATTATCGAAATTTTCGGAAAAAGAGTCGGGTAGCGCATTATTTAAAATTATATCATTAGCAGTAAATATAAATAAATTTGAAATTGGAAACGGCTCGTCTTACATTAAACTTCCAGAACAAATTTTGAAGAAACACAGTTGTATAAATATTAAAAATACCGATCAATTTTGCTTTTACTGGGCCATTGTTAGTGCCCTTTATCCTGCACGTACAAATATAAACTTGACTAGGTCCTATCCATATTATAGTACAGTTTTGAAAACAGAAGATTTAGATTGTCCAATGGAATTATCAAAAATAACCAAATTTGAAAAACTCAATGATATTTCTGTAAACGTTTACGCTTTAGAACTTATTGAAATGGAAAAGAAATCATTTCATGTAGTAGTACCAGCTAGATTGACGAAAAATAAGGTGAATAAACATGTAAATTTACTTTTAATTCAAAACAAATATTATCCAAAATTGAATGATTATGATGCACCACCTGTAGATGATAATAAGGAAGAAATCAAATTTCATTACTGCTGGATTAAAAATTTATCAAGACTAGTTTCCTCACAGTTAAACAAACATTATGGCAGAAAATTTATTTGTGATAGATGTCTGAATTATTTTCAAATAAAAGATAAATTAACTGAACATGAAAAATTGTGCAGTAAATTGAATAAATATAAAATGAGTGTACCTAAATATAGCCATAGCCAATTTAAAAATTTCACATATCAACAAACGGCTCCGTTTGTCGTTTATGCTGATTTTGAATGTCAATTGGAAAAATTTGCTGACCCTTGTTGCCAATCTGCAACACATAAATATCAGAAACATGTTCCATACAGTGCTGGCTACTATGTAAAATGTTCTTACGACAATAGTCTTTCTCATTTCGATAGCTATCGCGGTGCGGATTGCATGGATTGGTTTGCAAATAAAATGTCAGACGTTGCCAAATTTGCTCATTCAAAAATTAAAACAATCGTTCCTATTATTGAAGACCAATGTACAGCAGCAGCAGCAAAAAGCTTGCCATATATGTAATAAACAATTTGCAATTAAAGACGTTATTGTCAGAGATCACGATCATTTTTCAGGGGATTTTAGGGGATTTGCACATCAAGCATGCAATTTAAATTTCAAAAAATTATTCGTTATACCCGTCATATTTCATAACTTGAGCGGATATGACAGCCATTTTTTGATTACAAATTTATGTAAGAAAGGCCAATTGAGCGTACTTCCAATCAACAAAGATAAATACATCTCCTTCACTCTACATTCAGATGAAAATGATATTAAATTACGGTTTATAGACTCTTTACGATTCTTGGGAGCTTCTCTCGACGAATTAGCATCAATTTTAGATCAGTCGGAGAAGAAAATTTTAAAGCAAGAGTTCCAAAATTTAGATAATGTCAAATTTAATTTATTGACGGGTAAAGGGGTTTTTTGTTATGAATATATTGATTGTTTGGACAAACTAAATGAAACTTCTCTACCTCCAATTAAGCATTTTTACAGTAGACTTACCGATGAAAATATAGATGATAAAAAGTATGCTCATGCCCAAGCAGTGTGGCAAAATTTTGGTATTAAAACGTTGGGGGAATATGCAGACTTATATTTAAAAACAGATATTTCACTTCTTACGGATGTGTTCGAGCAGTTTCGCAAAAAATGTTTTTCCATATACGGTCTAGACCCTGCATGGTACTACACTATGCCCGGTTATACGTGGGATTGCATGCTCAAATACACCCGATGTAAATTGGAGATACTTAAGGATCTGGACATGGTGCTGTTTTTGGAAAATGCCATAAGAGGAGGAATTTCTGTTTGCAGCAACCGATTTTCAAAAGCTAACAATAAATACATGTCAGAATATGATTCCATAAAACCCTCGACGTACCTCATGCATTTTGACATAAACAATTTATATGGCAAAGCTATGAGTGAACTACTACCCTACGAGAAGTTTGAATGGGTGGATTTTACGAATTTTGACGTAGTGTCAATACCCGACGAAACTGAAGAAGGGTACGTTCTTCAGGTTGATTTATCATATCCACAAGAACTGCACGACAAACACAAGGACTTTCCATTTGCATCTGAACACAGCATACCACCTGGGGGAGCTAAATTGCCGAAATTAATGACAACTTTAACTGATAAAAAAGAATATACAGTACACTACAGAAACTTGAAACAAATGTTGGCCAATGGCTTAATTTTAACTAAAATACATAAAATTTTGAAGTTTCGCCAGGCAGCTTGGTTGAAGCCCTACATCGAGCTAAATACGCGATTGAGGACAGCAGCCAATAATGACTTTGAAAGAAACCTTTTCAAGTTAATGAACAACGCTGTGTTTGGAAAAACAATGGAAAATATACGCAAACACCGCTTAGTTAAGCTAGTAAAATCATTGGAGGGTCGTTATGGGGCTAAAAATTTAATTTCAAGTTTTCGATTTAATAGCCGCACAATTTGGGAGGAAAATTTGGTGGTTATCGAACTAAAAAAGTCAGAAATTATTTTCAATAAACCCTTGTACATAGGACAGGCAATACTAGATTGGTTTTATCCTCGAATTGCGATGTAATGATGCTTATGAGGAGGTGATAAAGACAATTTGATACATCTGATTATAGTGATGATAATCCATACGGAATTCCTAAAGTTAATAAAAAAGTTTTAGGTTTAATGAAAGACGAGAATAATGGAAAAATTATGACTCATTTCGTAGGGCTTCGCTCTAAAATGTATAGTTACAAGGTTCAGGGTGGTAAAGTTGTTAAGAAGTCCAAAGGCGTTAAATATAATGTTGTTAAAAATAACATTACGTTTGATGACTATGTGAAATGTTTGAGAGAATGGAAAAATAAAATAACCACACAACGCTGCATTAGGTCATTTGGACATAATGTTTATAGTGTTGAGCAATCAAAAATCGGTTTAAGTCCTTATGATGATAAACGCTATTTAATACCAAATACTTTCGATACGCTACCTTGGGGGCATTATAAAATTCCATTGTTGTAGATGGCGCAGCAGCAGCCTCTCCAATTACACCGATTATGCACAAAAGCAATTTGTGAAAATATTAATATATTAGCTAATTTCATTACCGTTACCATGGTCAATGACATGTAATATTGCAAAAAGATTCTCATACTGGAAATGCAAATCAGTAAATGTTCTAGCTCAAAATCAGCCTTACCCTTATCCTTTGGAGTATATCGATTGTAGTAGATATATATCGATACCTAGAAGAAAAACTGTGTTGTCACTTAAAAATTGGGAACATGATCACGATGAGGATGAATATTGTCTATGGGTTTCATATTATAGAATCTTCAATTATAAAATTAACGTTTGCAAGCAGTTTTGAAATTTTATAAGAAGCTCTCAAGAGCAAAGATAAATCATTATTAGTGGAATTTGATAATTTTCATGAAACAACAGATGAAGATTCTCTTCTCACAGATACATATCAAGCTCATTTTTATTGGTGCCAAAGTTGCTATCATGAAGTGCTGTTTACAGTTAAAAGCAGCGAATCATGTGTAAATGCACTACATACGTACCCCCGTAAAAGTTACAGATTTATAGATTCTGAGGATAGTGATACTGATCATGATCAAGGATGCAAAATTTTTATTTCAAGTGATTCCCCCTACATTTAATTAACAAACTTCCGAGAGCGGTAATATATATATATATATATATATATATATATATATATATATATATATATATATATATATATATATATATATAATTGACTAAAATATGACTTCCCTTGTTAACTTTGGCTTCGAATTGTATTTCGTTTAAATAAATTTGTTTGCGTTTTTGTGTGCTTTTTATGTACTTTTTATGCTGCTTCAAATGTATTTCTTTTTAAAATAAAAAACATTATATTGAATAGTTGTTTTTTTTCGTCGTCGGTTGGGGGAAGAAAACACAAAAACATTTATATAACTATTCATTCAAATCATTGATGACTTTGAGTTTATGAAAGTATACAAATTCTCTAAGAGCGTTGTTTAACATATCGTTTGGTGTTATGGAACAAAATGCATATTAAATTCGTAGAGAATTTTCGGGGGTGATATTTTTACAGAAATCCAAAACATTATAATAATATTGACAGAAATCCAAATTTTCCAACACCGATATACGTTGTATAATCAAATTATTTACTTCTAAAATTTGGGATACTTCTTTTTCTTCATTCATGTAATATTCGACGCCATGTTTACTGATAAACATAACCTCACAATCATCGTAATTTAATGGAGTAATGGTGCAGTAATCTCCACATGGAATCGAATCATGTTTGAACTCGTCTTCGGTACGAAAGAAATTCATCTGTTGCGTCATTATTGAAATAAATTCCTGCCATTCCTAAGTGCTGAAAGATATTTTGCTGAGCTTGTGCTGCTGAGATAGAATAACAGCAGGCGTGAATGATCTTGCTGGACTAACTCCACATTTCACTTCATAACCGGAAATTGAATATTGTGTTGAAAGCAGGTACACATTTTAAGACTTTGCAGCAAACTCATAGTTTTTCAAAATTCTATCTAGTTCTGCAGTATAGTTATTACTACCACTACTACTACTACTACTATCTTCAACACCACTACTGACACCTTGATAACTCATGTTGCTAACTGAGTTTGAGATCTGAAGCGGCTCCAATTTATAGCGTGTGTGGCCTTTTACGTCATAAAACATCAACTCCATTAATCCAGCTGTTATGTTTTTTGTCTAAGCCCAACCATTTTACGAGCAGTTTCTTGCCTTTACGTCTAAGAACTTTTTCCACCAAGTAAACGTCCGGATTCGATGTTTTCTGTAGTTCTTCGTCGTAGAAGCAGCCGCTGATTGGAGTGCCTCGCATGTCTTCAAGTAAATACGTAGCAGGATCGGTAATTTTAACTTTGATGATTTTGAATAGTTCTGTAGTCCAATTGGGTGTATATCCTTTTTCAAAGACATGTTTTGCCTTGGATGTGCGCACAATGTAGCCAACTTTGAATTTTTGTGGACCGGCTATCTTTAAATGACTATAGGTGTTATTCAAAATAGATTTTTCGTTGGATTTGTTGACTTGAGAAGGGTTATATTTTGTCGTGGAATGTTTTGTATTGTTATAGTTTTGAGTAATTCCAGGCAAAATATCAATCCATTTGTAGGTGCCGTTTAAACTGAAATACTTGTAGAGTTTCGATTTCAAAGTTCTTATAACACGCTCTGCCATAGAAGCTTTCATCGTGCTAAATACGCTATAATGATTTATATCATGTTTTTTCATTAAATTTTGAAATTTGCTGTTATAAAATTCCTTTCCCTGATTGGATTGTAGATTTTTCGGTGTTCGTCGTGTATGAGCGAGAATGTCCGAGAATGCCCGAGTAATCTCCTCTCCGGTCTTCGTCTTTAGTGATGCAAAATACCTCATCTCCGCAAGATCCATTTGCAAGATCGTCAAGGCCCTTAATGATAGTGCGTCTCCGAGGGAATTTTTTCCGTATCGGTTTGTGAAGCTCGTTTTCGAGTTGAATCTTTTCCTTGGTGTGCATATTATGATGTATTACCGGCTAGCTTCATCTCCAGACTGTGAATGCGGTTATGGATATTTATATCCAATGTCTTAATATTGTTCACTATGTCTGAAATGTTACTTTTCAAATCAGAAACGGCTCTGATATTTTTTGCAGATTCTTTTTTCAATACACGTATACTTGCATTCGCACTAAATTTTCTTCGAATGAAGACTTTTGCAGTGGCAATTGAATCGTCAACGTATTTCTTCGTAGCCATATCTTTACCTGCTACTGGGGGATTTCGCGAAATGAATGCCTCAATTTCGCTAGTTTTATTTTGTAAGTTGGCAATATTTGCCTGAAATATGGGAATTTCGATCTTATGAAGCTCGTTTCTTATTTCGTTCAATCGTACTTCTAAATCCTTTATATCGTGTGTTTGTGGTGAGTTGATAGTACGCAAGTCGTCAACATATTTTTTTGTTGCAGCGTCACTATTTGCTGTCGGTTCTTCAACATTACAAATTCTCAATTTCCAATATCAATATTACCGTCCGGTGTATGAGAAAACGTAATTTTCGCTGGTAAACGCGCATAGGGCGTTTGATGTCTATGCCCGAATTTATCGACTGGCATAATTGAAATGAACAAGTTCCAACTTGTTATTCTATTATATCAGCTTCCTTGAGCTCATTTATAATTGCTACAATTTCATTGTGGTGAGATGTATTACCGGCATCTTTCGAAGCAATTAGTAGCTTTAGACGTTCAACCAACTCGTTGGGATCATCCCAATAAACGTATTCCATAGGGTTTTCGTTGTATGTTAAACGATTATCGAGAACTTTTCCTCCACTTTTCGGAGGAGGTATTTTTGATAGACGATCCATTAGTAGCTGATGTGTTCGAGTAGAGGGACGACGGTTCGTTGATTCTGATTTTGTTCTAAACAAAGGTTTGATAATATTGTGATATTTGTCGGTGCGTGAACCCTTAAGACGGTTGAGTGTATCTAAGTAAACCCTAGTATACTCTAGGAGGGTTTTATATGCCTCCAAATCCTGCTGGGTGTAACCTTCTGGATCGTGGTAGAATAAAAGCTGGTATAAGCCAGGTGTACCAGTCACGGATCCAGCTTTTCTATTTCGTTCTTGTAGTATGTTGATATTGCCGTTTCTTCCATCAAATCCAATTCTACGCGTACCTAAACTCCAACCGAGTTCGTCATTGTAGATAGGACCGTAATTTTTATCGATTCTTCCATTATCTTGGAAATAGTCTTCGATATACGATTGACTAATTTCAGGATATTGATCTAAATAATCTTGGATAGATTCATGTGTCACCTCATGACGCATTATTTCTGGAGATTCGGGCATTGGAATATTCCCCGCTTCATCGGTTTCGGCCACCGGTTCCGTTTCGAGAAAAGGTGTAAACACATCATCATCGGGTTCTTCTTTCTTTATTACCTCCTTGAGATGTAAATTTGTAATCGATTTTTGTAATGTCTTCGAGGATTGTACAATTTCTTCTAGTGGTTTGGATATTGGCTTAAATAGTTGGTGTTGAGGTAAAATCCAGATTTTCAATGGGTATAGTCTGCTCTTGTTGAATTATTTTCATTGTGTGTGTCGTTTTTCATAGTACTACTCTTTAAATATAGATGTCACCACTTACGCGTATCAGTCTTAATGTTGGTGTTTGAAGGAGAAGGTCTATTAAATTCTCTCATCAATAAACCACCTATTGAACTTCACTAACCTAGCTATCAGTACTGTGGACGTAAGTACTACCCCCTCCACCCCTTTATGTGAAAAATTGATTGATTTTTTTAGCCGGTACAAAATTGGAAAAACGTCTTGATCGTGGAGATCCGGGCATCAACCCCTTGGACGCTGCTTGTAAACAACACGATATTTCTTACTGGAAGAATAAGTCTCTCGAAGAACGACACAGAGCCGATCAGATACTTGAAGATAAAGCTTGGGCTAGCGTCAAATCAAAAGACGCTTCACTGGGAGAAAAAACTGCTGCATTACTTGTAACAGGCGAAATGAAGGTGAAAAGAAAGCTGGGAATGGGTTATCGTCGCAAACATCGTTCCTTGCATCGAGATGTTATTCTAAAAGTGGGAAAGTCATTGAAGAGAGGAACATCTTTAAAAAGACACCGCAACGTTTGCCTTAAGAGCAGCCAAAGCACGCATTAAAGAATTTGGTGGCAAAAAAGAAGTCGAGGTTCCTCGAGTGATACCTGTAGCGAAATCCGGAGGTTTCCTACCGCTCATTCCTTTGTTTGCTGGCCTTTCGGCACTGGGAGCACTGTCAGGTGGTGCTGCTGGAATTGCAAAAACTGTCATTGATGCTAAGCATGCGCAAAAGAAATTGGAAGATGATGTTCGTCATAATAAGGCTATGGAACGTGTAGGATCTGGCCTGTATCTGAAAAAGTATCCAAAAGGCGGCTTCGGATTGTATTTAAAAAAGCAAAAAAACTAATAAAACTACCCAATCACGCGCTATCCGACTTCGACATAACACATTACGCAAAATCGCTCAAAATACCCCATTTTCGAGGAGTTTTTATGCGGGTTACCCTCCCCAAAGACGGCCCCCGAAAACAAGAATGTGCAGTGGTTAATTTGGATACCTCTAAGAATAGCGGAAGTCATTGGGTAGCTTACAGAAAGAAAAACAACAATGTAGAGTATTTCGATTCATTTGGTACCTTGAAGCCGCCGAAAGAAGTTGTTAAATATCTCGGAAAAAGTGTGCGAATTTTCTACAACAATACCCAATATCAAAATTACGATCAAATCAATTGCGGTCATTTGTGTTTGAAATTTCTACAGCAACAATTACGGAACTATTACTACAACATATCTTCCATGGAAAAACATTGAGTAGTTTCACTGCCGAAGAACTAAATCACTTTCCCATTGAACATCTAATAGAGTGTGTAAGACCTTGGGAATTGCTGGAAATATGGCATAAACTTCCCAATGAATATCGAGGGAATTTTGAACTACAAATACGACTACCTTGTTTCATCCATTACAACCGACCTGATTGGACAACGCATTGTGACGGTCCTCCGAGTTCTCAAGCCACTTGTTTTCTTTGTATCAATAAATAGAATAAACAAGTAGTATTATTTAAATTCAAACATCACCCGAATTCCATTAGTCACCATGTCACAGTTGCTGAGAGTAAACAGCAACAATAATGAATTTACCTTCCAACCTACTACGCCTATTGTGCTCGATCCAAAAAATGATTACGAAATAGCTCTACGATCTTTTCATTCTTACCACAGTATACCGAACATTGAAAATTGTAAATTTTACTACTACGAGACCAAGAGCAAGCTTCAAAGTTTTGATTTTCCCACAGGATGTTACGAAATTGCCGATCTTGAAGCGTTTATCCGAGATAAATTGGGTGCGGGCAATTCAACTAGACCATTGGATATATTTTCACTAAAACCCAATCACAATACGTTAAAATGTGAAATTTCCAGTAAATACAAAATTTCATTCAAAGAAGATAATAGTCTTGGGAGAATTTTGGGTTTTTCACCGAAAATACTCGACGCAAACAAAATACACTCGTCAGATCTCCCCGTCAAAATCATTAAAGTATCTAGTATTCGCTTCGATTGTAACATTACCACTGGAGCTTTCGATGCAAACAGACCTGCTCATACTATATACGAATTCGTCATACAAGTGGATCCAGGATATTCCATAGACGAAATTCCTCATAATTTACTCTTTTTACCTGTTGATACCACAACGTGAAATAACCAATATCACCGTCATCGCTTTAGACCAAGACGGTCAGCCTGTAAACTTTCGTGGAGAACTAAGTACGTTGGTGTTAGAGCTTAGAGCGCGATGGGGCTAATAATCAATCATAAAAGACAGTCCACAGAGCATTCAACTTCATTAGATAAGCTACCATCAAATCTAAAGCAACTCACGTTCGCAAACAAATTTGTTCTGCAATCGTTGGGTTTTAAATCGAAAAATGACAACAATGTATGGAAAACGTCTTCGTCAATACGACAACATGCCTTCGATGTTTGATATCTACCGTAAGCCGATGTTTGACGATTCTATTCGAAAGGCTGAATACAGAACCTATGCTCCACTTATAAAGTCATTCAATTGCAGTGATATTGTGGAGTTTAGCATCAATCAAGTTGATTCGTTCTTTGCAATGAGCGAAACTTTGTTGTGCATTAAAGGTTCGCTCGAAGTACACGGAGCTGGTGACGTGAAATTGGCAAACAATGTTGGAGCCTTTCTATTCGATTCATGTACGTACAGTGAAAGTGCCAGGGAAATGGAAACGGTTCGGGATCCTGGAATAGTGAGTGCCGTACGTGCTATGACTTGTTATAACCAAGAAGATTCCAATCATATGGCTATAGCCGGCTGGAATTACCCGAAAGATCCTATTCTGAATGTTAGCGACAAGTCATTCAACCTTCAAATACCTCTTAAACATATTTTCAGCATTTTCAACGATTATTCCATGATTACATGTGGGCGTCAAACAATACGACTAGTTCGGGCACGAAATGATAATGATTGCTTATATATTACTGAAAAGAATGCCTCTGGAACGATCTCCACTACAACAGCTAAAATTAACATTACAAGCGTTGAGCTTTAAGTTAAACATATCTTTCCTAATGACAACATAGAATTAAATCTCATGAAATCCATTCAAAAAGATCAACCTATAGTTATTCCATTCAGGAAGTGGGAGTTACACGAATTACCTTCAATTACTAAAGGAGCAAGACGTGAAGTTTGGGCTGTCAAGACATCCACTTCAGTTGAGAGACCTCGTTTTGTTATCGATTTCTTTCAAACCGACAAACGTCACTTGAGTACAGCTGACCCGACTTTATTTGACAATGCTGACGTACAAAGTATAAGACTGTCACTTAATGGTGATTATTGCCCAATGAAAGAATGCAATTGGATTTTGGTGAAACGAACTACAATGGAGCCTATTTTAACTATACTGAATTCTATCCCAACTACGCAAACTCCACACAAAAGCGTCCCCTGCTGGATTATTCTTCTTTCAAGAAACGATGTTTGTTATCGATTGTTCAAAACAGGAGGAAAGCATGAAGGCATCCACAGTCGATGTGAAACTTGACATTGAAGCAAACATAGGCTTTCCCGAAAATACCAAAGTCTATTGCATCATAATTCACGATTGCGTAATGGAATACTTCCCCCTCTCCTAAATTGTTAAAAGCTTGAGCTAGATGTTGTGAGTTAGTGTTCGAGCAGACGTCAACATGAGAGTAGCATTCGTAGACATTCAAGGTTTTGTCGTAGACAGCCTTTTTGTTGCCAAAGAGCTCACAGGAATTGGCTTCAAAAGTTCACATTACATATTTTTACCACCGCAACCGTTTTCCACATTGAGCAACGAGGACAAAAAGACCACATCATACTTGGAAAGAAATGTGCATGGTATTCGGTATTCTTCGGGAGATGTAGAATATTCTAAAGTGAATGAAATATTGAAAAGCAAGTTATTGCATGCCGCAGACTACATTTACGTTCGAGGACAACAAAAAGCCGAGTTTCTGCAAAAGGAATGTCACATTTTCGGTATTTTTCCAAATATTATTGAAGTTTGCAAATTTGATGGTACGCCGTGTGCAACAGGAAACTTTGTCCACGATCCAAACCCCTGCCACGCCACTGGAGTATATTCGTGTACCGAAAGAAATGTACAACGCCTCCGTCACTGGTTTTCAAATACTGTATTACCATTATAAATAAAGTTTTTTTAAAAAACATGGGTTTTATTGAAACACTCTGTATATTCATCAACTTTTATATTACATGAAGATTGTGGAATTGCTGTTTGATTTCATGTTATATCTTACTCAAATTTCCTTTTTGTGACCAGTTTTTCAATTGAATATAAAGTCTTAATTAAAATTCAATTGATGATTAATGCAAAGGAACGGGTTTTTGATGTTTTAAACTTCTTGTTAGTTAACGTAAGGATGTGGTGTATTTAAAAAAATTAATACCTACTTAATTTTTCAAACTGGTTGTTAGATTGTAACTACCTATTTACAATGGGTATTGTAGATAAAAATTTCTCATCTGTAGCGTTCGTAGGAATTTCAGAAAAACAATTTGATTATTTGCAAAGTTTATTTTAAAAATATTATTGATAAAAAGAAGGTTGTAGGTTGAATACGTCTTAACGGATAAGTAATTTGCGGCAGTCTACGGGCTAACTGATGGACCTCTTCAGGCACCCAGTTTATACGGAGACTTCTCCACGTCTGTCCTTCCTTATCAGATAAACTAAGATTTTCCAGTTGATTTATAACCTCACTTTTATCTTCGTAAAAAGCAATGTCTTTATTTAATTTACCAATATTCTTAATGAACTCCTCAAAACGATGACTGTACTCTTCTGAAGACATATTACAAAAGAACACTCCGGTGGCACGATTGAATCTGACCGCGCCGCCATCCTAACGGATCTCGACTACGTCACACAGCAAGAAGCGTACGGTGCGCGCGCTGCAGCAATACCTTTCTTCGCATCTAATAAACATGAGAGCTCATGGCAGCATGTGTTGAATGCCTTGCTATAGACCCGTAGGTTGTGGGATCGAATCTCACTGAAGTCAAAGTTTTTTTAAAATTAAATTCGCGGACTAAAAATGGCAGCCTAAAATTACAACGCGCACGAAAAATTAAATTCGCGGACAAAAATGGCGGCCGACGCGCCGCTCTCTCTCACACTCATTGACTCCATGACTCTCTCTCTCTCTAACACACTGTTTTCCCCATACTGATCGCTGAACTCTCTTAGTACATCTACTTGGGACAGCCTGTTAAAAGCTGGGATATGCTGCTAACCTGCAAATTATCCAGAAAGACAGTCCAATTCACAAACAAGGTCGTACCAAATCGATAGAGACAACTCCAAGTTGCCAACCTTAAATGAATTTTTATCATGTTTAGAAAATAGAGCTACAGCTTTAGAGGCTACCAATAATATGCCTGAGAATAAAGTCAAAGAAAAATCTTTTTCTCATTTAATCATAAAGTCAAAATCAGATAAATGTTCATTTTGTTCATTTCATGGCCACAAACTGTACAATTGTAGGAAGTTCAGGTCAGTTCCCGTAAACAAAAGAATTTCTTTTATAGATAAACTCAAATTTTGCAGATTGTGCGTAAATAGTCATGCTGACAAATGCAAGATGGGTTTCAGATGTAACACGTGCCAAAAAGAACACAACTCGCTGCTTACATTTTATGTTTTACGCTACAAAACTATACTACAAATCTTACCTAAAAAGAGAAACAACATTTAAAGCTATTGTTTCACACTATTTCTGCCTTTATTCTATTATTACTAATTATCAATTATCAATCTTATTTTATGTGCACAACATGAAATGACACATAATTTATCCGATCTGTCAAAGTTAACGCGCGCCCAACAGGTGGCGGCAGATTCAAATTAAATGAAGTGTCATGCATGAACTTCATTTATATATATGAAATATAATGTACTCACAGTAATTGTAGCACTGAATTTAGGATGAATTAGTTATTACTTTTCACTAATTGTAGTTATACAAAATACCCATTTTGTCGGGTGTAAATTTGTTGAGAGTTGTGGCCTACACTTTCTACATGTGGTCTAGTCGACGATTTTAGAGAAAAAAGCATTCGATGTTAGAGAACTACCCTTAAATAGTTAAATAACATGGTGAGAATGATCGAAGATCGGCGGTTGGGCAGGGTAGTCATTTAAACTATTGTAGTTGGAAACATACATTATTAATTATCCAAGAACTTACTCGGGGATAGGTAGAGGAGCTAATTTTACTATAGGACGAACATATTCACCCTCTGCCATTTTCACACGTGCAGCGCGAACTTTACCATCCTTGCCAGTTAACAGCTCTATTATCCTGGCAAGTGGCCAATTTAAAGGAGGGCGATCCTCAGATCGAATAAGAACTAACTGATTGACAGCTAATTTTTTTCCGGTTGCTGCCATTTAGGTCTATGCTGCAGGCGGTGCAGATATTCCACAGACCATTTTTTCCAAAAGTCTTGTTGCAGCTTGGAACATACATTCCAGTGCGAAAGTCTATTTGAGGCTGTGTTAGGAAGATCCCTTTCAGGATAGGAAGTGAAAGGAGCACCGATCAGAAAGTGTCCTGGAGTAAGCGGTAACAGGTCGTTAGGGTCGTCAGAAAGGGGGTACAAAGGGCGGCTATTCAATATAGCTTCTATTTGAATAAGCAAAGTAGACAACTCTTCAAAAGTCAGACAAGTGTTGCCTAACAGTCTGTTTAAATGCGACTTGGCACTCTTCACGGCCGCCTCCCAGAGACCACCCCAATGTGGAGATCTAGGAGGAATAAGTTTGCAAACAATTTCAATAGTCGAAAGAAAGGTCTGAATTTCGTGACGATTATCTTCAGATTTGAAAAATTTAGACAAGTCACGTAATTGGTTACGAGCTCCAATAAAGTTAGAGCCGTTGTCCGAATAAATCAATTGGGGATTTCCTCGGCGTCCAATGAACCTTTTAAGTGATGTAATGAATGCTTGGGTAGAAGTCTGACACGAGTTCGATATGAATGGCCTTTGTCACCACACATATGAATAAAGCAATATATGCTTTAGTAGTGGGGGCTTTTCTTAGCCTGGAGGAGCGAATCAGGATTGGTCCAGCAAAATCTATCCCAGTTTTAGAAAATGGACGAGCTACTTGAACTCTATCAACTGGAAGAGGAGCCATGATCTGAGATGCAAACTGCGCGTTAAATCTGACAGTCTTAATTTTTCGAGTGCCGTTCAAAGGCCAATATCGAAGACGAAGGTTTCCAAGAACATTTTGAGCTCCGCTATGATCCAAACGCCTATGTTCTTGATCAATTAGTAGATCAACGACGTGATCATTCTCTGGTAGTAAAATGGGGAATTTCTGGTCAAAATTCAAATTGGAGAATTCAAGACGACCTCCTACTCGCAGTATACCTTGCTTATCAAGGAAAATGTTAAGTGGAAGCAATTTAGGATTGGGAATTGATTGTTTATTTTGTAGCAGTTTTATTTCTTCAGGAAAAGCATAAGACTGTACTTGTCTTATAATAAAGTCATGGGCATTACGAAGTTCCTCAACAGACAAAAAACTTTCAATAATAGAGAGTTTCATTTGAAATTTGCGAACCCATTTGAACATAAAAGCAATTGCTCCTTGTAGGGTGCAAAATTTAGAAATTTTCGAGAAAACGGTTTTCCAGAATTCCTCTGGCAATCTAGTTATCGTAAGAGATACTTTGAGACATTCGGGTACCTCATCTAGCAGTTCGAAGGAATCGATAGAATTGAAATCATTGGTTTGGGTCAAAAAGGTAGGACCGTGAAACCATAAAGAATAAACGTCGGGGGAAAAATTTCCACGTGATAAAAGATCGGCGGGATTCAACGAAGATCTGATATGTCGCCATATGGTATTTTTACTATTATTTCGAATAGCAAGGACTCGTTTTTTAACAAAGGGAGAGATTTCCGACTCAGACTTCTTAACCCATGTTAAAGCCACTGGAGAGTCGGACCATAAATTTATAGATTCAATTGCAACAGTATTGTGCAAAATTTGTAAAATACGAGAAGATAGGAAAGAAAGTAGTTCCATAGAGCATAGCTCCAATTTAGGAATGGTAAGTTTACTTTTTAAAGGATTAACACGGGATTTGGCAGCAACTAGCCGAGATGAGAAAGTATTGTCGCAGTAATGAGCAACCAGATATACACAAGCACCGTAGGCCAATTGGCTGGCATCGCAGAAGCCGTGTAAAGAAAGAGAAGATAATGGTTTGTTATCAATGAAATACCTAGGGATAGAGATATTTGAATTGTCAGAAACCAGAGTGAGACATTTTTTCCAACCTTGCAGAATAGTGGCATCCGAAATGGGCCTGTCCCAAGATATCTGGGATTTCCATAAGGCCTGCATTATAATTTTTCCTTGAACTATTAAAGGATTAACTACACCCAGCGGATCAAAAACAGATGCGATGAAAGCTAAGATACTACGTTTAGTTAGAACAGTAGGTTCTTGAACATTTGAAGTACGAACAAGCAAATGATCAGAAGTAGGACTCCATTTTACTAGGAGAGTCATCTATATTGAGGTCTATTTCATTGGAAGCTGATTGAGAAATAGAGGATGAAAATTCGGCGGAGTTGGATTGCCATTTATGTAGCTTGAATCCATGTTTATTTAAAACAGTGTTAAGTTCAGAATATATTGCTTTCAAATCTGAATAAGTACCAGTACCAGATAAAATATCGTCCATATATGTTTGCTTGAGTAGCGTAAACTGAGCTTTCGGAAACTCAGAATTTTTCTCTGCTATATCTTTAAGGACACGCGTGGCCAAAAACGGGGCACAGTTTTGACCAAAGCTAAGACTTGACAGTTGAATACAAGTGAAGGGATCAGAAGGGTTATCTCTCCACGGAAAATTTTGGAAATGGCGTTGTGATTGATTTATATCTATGAATCTATACATCATTTGAATATCTGCACAAAGAACAAATTTGAAACAACGAAACTTGCATAATATATCGAAAAGATTATCCTGTACTTGATAGCCTTTTGAGGTTAGGTCATTCAAGGACACGCCAGTATTAGTACGAGCACTAAAATCGAAGACTACTCGAACCGGGGTTGAACTGTGTTCGCGTATCACAGCTCTATGAGGAATAAAATATTCAAATTCATTGGTAGGATGATTATAAAAAAATAAAGGAATCACCTGCGCGTGATTTGAAGTAAGGTATTCAATTATAACATTTCTATAGTCTTGAAAGAGAGTAGAGTTAGAGTTAAATTTTTTCTCTAGTGTCGAAAATCGTTGCCGTGCCATACAAAATGACTGACCCAATTTTGTAGGTTTATTTTCGAGAAAAGGCATGTCGACTTGATAACGACCTGAAGGTAGAATGATAGTAGTAGATTGGAATATTTGCTCTGCAAATTCTTGACTAGAGCAACGTTGTTTAGATTCAGGAATAGTTTCTAGTTCCCAGAATCTTTCCATTTGGCGGTTCAGATTATTTTCAATATCAGATTGAACATCATGGATGGTTAAAAAAGAATGAGAAATATTTTGGTTGGATAGATAACTAACTGGGTTCCTAGGTATAGGACCGGCAATGACGTAGCCTAGATAGGTTTCAACAAGAGACGGGGAATTAGGCCCCACATTTATAACGTCTTCTGGAGATATAGAAAATTGCGGAAGATTATTAGTAATTTGATTTATAACAGAACAAGAAACATTAAAACTAGCAGCTGGATTAATGAGAGAACTGATTTGGATATCTAGTATTTCCCTACTTTGAGTACAAGTGGTACTACCTAATCCAGAAATATTTACAATTTGTGTTCGAAAAGGTAACTGAACATTTTTTGCAAAAGAACTTTCAATTAAGCTCATTTGACTACCGGAATCCAGAGAGCTCTTGCCACAATTTGACGGCCATTACAACATCGAATATTTACCAGAGCTGTTGGTAGAAGAACTATTTCTTTGGATATCGACGCAGTGTGAAGCGAGGTTTGCTGAGATGGTGCATTAGAATATTCAAGAAATTCATTCACTACGGGATTCCTATTCGAAGATGAAGAACTATTTACAATATTTACATTTGATTGTTGAGGTTCAGTATTATTTGTCCTAAATTGAGGGGCCACGTTCCGACCCTGAACATTAGCTGAAGGATTATGATTTTGAGGCATGTTTATTGATCTCGATTGATTATCGAAATGAAGATAAGAGTGATGCGATTTTCCACATGTGGAGCATCTCTTCAAAGATTTGCATTCCGGTAGAGTATGTGTGACACTCAGACAATTTATGCATGATTTTTAGATTTGATAAATTGATATCTGTCGTTGGGATTTAAAGATATTAATTTGGAACATCCATAAATGGAGTGGCGAGAATCCTTGCAATAGCAACAATTTGAACGTGCGCTAGACGATTGTTGTGGATAGTTATTTAGACTAGCAGCTAACGACACCTTATTTTTTCGACTGTCTGTTTGTCTAGAATTAGACCTGGAAGTATTGGGATCGAAAAGAAATAAATTTTCTAAGACAGATTGTCTCTTGTTTAGAAATTCGAAGAATTCTTCAGCGGAAGGTATGGTCCCGGAACATCGATCAATCTCGAATGACTTTCGCGAATGGAAGTCAAGTTTCTGTTCGAGCAAAAATATAACCAGAGATTCAAATTTAATTTCAGACGAATGACCTGTATTATTTATTAAATCAAATGTTTTCCGAGAGGTTATATAAAATTCTTTTAAATCACTTGCGGTACTTTTCGATAAGCTTTTTTGTTCTACCAATGTTTGGTACAGAGAATTTAAGATTTTAAAATTATCATCATAATTCCTTTTTAAAATATCTAATGCTACACTTAAATTCTGATTAGTTAGACTTAGACTAGAAATTAAATCTAAAGGAGATCCACGTAATAAGCTTTTCAAATAATAAAATTTTTCCCCATCAGTTTTTAATTTTGAGTTATTGAGTACAACTGCAGAAAAAAGGTCAAAAAATGAGGGCCATTCTTGAGCCGACCCTGAAAATGGTTTAATATTTATTTTTGGCAGAACCACATTAGAAGATTGAATGTCAGAATTGTTAACAATTTTCTCCTTACGGCTTTCAATAATTGAATCAAGTTTAGCGATGGCATTTTCGAACCTATCCGCTACAATATTTTCCGAAACAGTATCGGAGTCGGTAACATCTTCAGAAGCAAGACAAGCTATGTCAAGTTGAATTTTTTGATAGCATTCATAATTACTCAAAATATTATTAAGCTTTACATTCAAAAGATGAATTTCCTCAGATCCCTCAAGACCTCTGAGAAAGGTTTCAATTCTAGAAAGTTGGTTTTTGCAACCTTTGCGTTTATTTTCCAAACTCGTTAGATCCATTTTAGAGAGTTGAGCTATTATAGCACCACTAATCAGAAAACAAGATAGTAATATAAAAGTTGAGCAATACCTATATACTCGTAATGCTAATATGCAAAATATCAATTAAATGCGTAAGTAAGCAAGTACATATAAAAAATATCAAAAACCGTTAGAAAATTTGCGTAAGAGCAAATACATATAAAAATATCCAAAAACGTTAGAAAATTTGCGTAAATAAGCGCAAACACATATAAAAAATCAAAAAACGTCAGAAAATTTGCGTAAGTGAGAGCAAATACATGCAAAAATATCAAAGCACGTTAAAAAATCCAGATCAGTTAGTAATCCTTAAGAGCTATAAATGTTTATAGGATATCAATAATACCCAATAAAATCATAAATAATATTAGAATAGGTCCTATTTAAGTACCTGGATAAGTGATCAAAATGGATTGTATTCAAAATAATAATAAATGTTCAAAACCTATAAATCATACCAAATTTCAAATAGTATACAGAATTATTAACGTTAGGTTTTTCCTAAAGCACTGAACACATACGGATACTGTACAGTTGCAAAAACTGAAAATATACTGCAATTACCTAATATTATTGTCCTTCAAATAACAAATAAATACAACGTTCATAAAATACGCAATGCACTAATAAGGAAATCGAAAATATGTAGAGCAGGTAGTCTTGAAAGGCAAAATAGGAAACCGAAACCTATCAAATAACTTGGTTTTGTTTCCCTTGACTTCGTCTCGGTCTTGGGGTAGCAGGTGCCTACCCGTCGGTCAGAAGATTTAGACAAGGTTGCCGGCTCGCGCAGAATTTCTGGAGGCCGAACACCGTTAACAAAATATGTGAAGGTTTTAAGTTTGTGGTAAAGTCACTATCACTGTTCAATTGGTAACCAAATTTGACTATTGCATTAAATTGTATAGTAATTGCAGAGCAGTAATTTGAAATAGTGAAATCATAGATGAAAAATAATTAGAATGTCAATTTGAGAGGAGTATCCGGCTCGAAGGACCAGAACAAATGTAGAAGGAGGATACAAGATATAAGGTAATATCGCTGGTTTTATGAAAATAAAACATTGAAAATTCATCTCCTCTCTACATTTGGTAGCGACTAGAAGTATCTAGTCTGAACTATCAAAATACTAGGTAAATTTATAACAAAAGTTTCGAATGACCAGTGACGGATGTCACGAGATTGTGGAGGTGAAAGATTTAAAATGAAAAAACCTTGTCTGTGGAAATATACTTATTATTTTAATGAACGTGATGATAAGCGTTCACATGAAATGATTCTTATACTACAAAGTAAACTTTCAAATTATATACAATGCGAAACTATACAATTATGCACACAGTTAAATATAAGTGGGTATAGTTACAAATAAAATATCTTTAAACAAAAGGTAGAACAAATGAAGCCGGCAACCCTGAAATATTTGGGGCTGATGCTGATATTGAAGTTGCACTCGATGTAGAACTTTCTCCTCAGTAATTTTTACTTTGGAGATGATTTAATTTTTATATATGAAATATAATGTACTCACAGTAATTGTAGCACTGAATTTAGGATGAATTAGTTATTACTTTTCACTAATTGTAGTTATACAAAATACCCATTTTGTCGGGTGTAAATTTGTTGAGAGTTGTGGCCTACACTTTGTACATGACATGTGGTCTAGTCGACGATTTTAGAGAAAAAAGCATTCGATGTTGGAGAACTACCCTTAAATAGTTGAATAACATATGGTGAGAATGATCGAAGATCGGCGGTTGGGCAGGGTAGCCATTTAAACTATTGTAGAAATTTTGTGAATTTCTACACTAGTAGCTTGGTAGAAAAATTAAATTTTAAGCCATATAATAATTGTATCAATCTTGTTGGTGTTACCGAAAACATAACTAAAATTCAAAAATCTATTGATTTAAGGGTAGAATCCTGCTCTCATGATTACTCCACCAATCTCAAGTGCGCGGTTATTGATTCAATCACCAGTGAGTTACCTCACATAACTTTTGACAAATCAAAACTAAATTTTCCGAAAGGATGACAATTTCAATCAAACTGGAAGCATTGAACTTCTATTCAGTGCAAATGTTGCATTTAAAATTTTTCTGTCACAAAAAATTGAATGTGATTGTATTTATAAAATACTCTTTTCGGTTATATTGTCAGTGGATGCATTCTAGCAAATCATTCTTGTAATTTAATCACATTGCATGCCACATACAATGACCTCAACAAAACCATGTCCCAATTTTGGGAACATGAAAAGGTTCCCAAGGTTTTTCATGAATATTCCAGTGAATAGGAAGCTTGTGAGCTTGAATTTAAAAACTCTGTTCAGGTGTTAGAGAACAAATTTCAAGTGAGTTTGCCATTAAAACAAAATATAAACAATTTAAATTTAGGAGATTCATTCTCAGTTGCCATTAAACGTTTCGAAAATTTAGAAAAACGATTCAAGTCAAATCCAGATCTTTTCAAGCAATATAAGTCATTTATTGACGAATATATCAAGCTTGGTCATGCAAAAATTGTAAATCTTGATTCATATAATTTAAATAGTGGCTCAGTTTATTTTATGGCCCATCACCCAGTAATTCGGGAGGAAAGTAAAAGCATGAAACTCCGGGTAGTTTTTGATGGAAGCATGGAAACAAGGTCTAAAAAATGCATGAATGATTTTCTTTATAATGGCGCTGTTGTGCAAAGCGATCTTTTCGATATCCTAATACTTTTCAGAACACACAAATTTGTTATATCTGCTGATATCAGGCACATGTATCGTATGATTCTAGTTTGTCCTGAGCATCGTCCTCTTCAGAATATTTTGTGGAGGGGCCCCTATGGTATTCTACAGTGCCTTCAGCTGCAAACAGTGACTTATGGTTTAAAAAGTTCATCATTCCTAGCTACAAGATGCTTAGTGGAACTGGCTCATACAGAAGGCAAAAAATTTCCAAAGGCGGCTCGCGCTTTGCTTAAAAACACCTATGTCGATGATGTTTCAGCAGGTGATGATACCATAGAGGAAACAATAAATCTAAAACAAGAGTTGATTACCTTATTAGAATTACGTTCCTTTTCATCACACAAATGGTGCACAAATGTACCAGCCATATTAAATGGCATTTCCAAAGAAAAACAAACTTTTGATGACGTCGATATAATAAAAAACAATTTTACTGTAAAAACGTTAGGAGTTGCTTACGACACAAATTCTGATGATTTTAAATTGAGCTCGCCCAAAATTGAAATAAATCAATGCATAACAAAAAGACAAGTTCTCAGCTTCATATCAAAATTTGATGACCCTTTGGGACTTGCTGGTCCAGTTTTAGTAGCAGCTAAGGTCATCATGCAAAAGCTGTGGTGTTACGAACTCAAATGGGATGAAATACTACCAGATGATCTATTAAAACTTTGGAAACAGTTTGTGAGTGGTTTAATCAATATGTCAATCCTAAAAATTCCTCGAAATTTAATGTTTGCCAATGCAAGTGCAGTAGAATTAGTTGGTTTCTGTGATGCCTCTCAAATAGCATATGGTTGTGTACTTTATATTCGAGCAATTTTCCCGGACAAAATCCATTCAAATTTAATATGCTCCAAATCACGGATAATTCCTATCACAAAACGTTAACTGTACCCAGATTAGAATTAAATGCGGCCTTGCTATTGGCAGGGTTGGTCGAAAAACTATTCTCCTTATTGAAAGCAAAAGTTGATAAGGTTTTTTTGTACTCTGATTCAAACAATGTACTAGCTTGGCTAGCAACCGATCCCTTGAGATTAAATCCATATGCTGCTAACCGAGTCATAAAAATACAAAAAGCTACGGCAGGTTTCAAATGGTCATATATTAGCACAAAAGAAAATCCTGCAGATTTCTTATCAAGAGGATTAGATCCTCAAGAAATTGAATCAATCATTTATGGTTTCATGGTCCATCCATGCTGTGCAATAAAAATTTCTGTTATGATTACAGCATCATAGAAATTCCCAATCCTCTTCCTGAAGAGAAGGTTTCAGTTAATGTTTTACATACTAGGCTAGATACTTTTTTCAAGATTTTTCTTGCATTGCAAGACTCTAAAGAGTAGTTGCATATCTCATTCGATTTAAAAACAATTCTATGCAAATATCAAAAAATAACAAATTAACTGGAAATTTAAACATTTCAGAACTCAACAATGCTCTACAAATCATTATATGTTGTGAACAGCAAAATAATTTCTTCAATGAAATAAAATGCCTTAATTCAAAACGATAAATGGAAGTTCTAGATTTGTTTTTAGTTTAATGAATCTTGAGTTGTTGACGCTTGATTTCTTGTTCTTATTTATGTTGCTATGATAACACTTTTCCCTCCGCTAGCGGAAAAGTGAAAACTGCCAAGGAAAAATGGAACTTTACAGTCGCCTACACAATCGAGAAATGACGGATTTACTGACGTTTCAGGAAAAAACCGTTTCTGACTTCATGCGGCCATAACATTACTGAACTCCTACAGTTGTAGCAAAACTGCTATTAAATACTAGACCACTCCCAAGCTTACTAGAACGAGTTGAGCTGCTTAAAAGCTACGTTGGGGTTCTCGTCCACTGATCACCAATTTTCCTTTGAAAAGTGAATTTGAAGGGGTAATCTCACTTGAATCGAAGCTTTGAATAAATCACATATGAAAATTGAACCCATTATACTCAATAACTTGGGGTTTGGATCTTGAGTCCAGAGGTTTCAAATATTTGATATCAAGATACATAATATCTTGGTGTAGTAAGTGAAGCTGCAGAGTTAAATTTTTGATAAACAGTTGGAAAAATCTTGCTTGCTTGCTACTGGAATGAACAAGTAGCTTTAAATATTTGGTTCGTCATTCAAGTCAATAAAACTATACAATGTTTTCTGTTTCCGATTTTGGAAGACAAACACATTTATTAAATCACTTCTTTTCAGGGATTGGCTAAACTGTTAACCATGTTCTCCAAAAAATCTGCTATACGGGACCTAATCAACGAAACAAAATGTATTTTTCTGAAACCTCAGGAAACAGAAGAAATAAAAGATAGTGAAGGGTTTGCATCATTTTTGAGGAAATTTTTTTATTATTGCATGCTACTGTGCATGCTTTCTAGCATCATGAAACCCATCATTGCTGGGAAGGCGATATCAGCTTACGATGACCATAAACCCAAAAGTGTTCCTAGGTAAATATCTTCTTTGGGAGAGGGGTAGGAAGTGTTGGGTGAACATCGAGATCCGAATTTTTTGTATTGTACCAGTGAAATGATCTTTCAGTTAAATCCTGATTATAACTGAATATTTTATTGATAATGGCAAACTCCTTCTTACGGTATTCTCGGATATTTGTTCGAGAGCAGTAATCAAATTCTCAGGTTCAATTATAGAGGTATGAATGATTTGGAGCTGTGCAATTGTTATAGAATGTATATCATTAATACTATTTTCAAGATACGCGTAACTCTCCATTAATTTTCCACAAATTTCAAAGATTTGTAATTTGGCTTCGATTGAGGATATATCATTAGTATCTTCTTGAATGGTGCCTTCGATTTTGGTTATATCTGAATTAAATATTTTTTCGTTCGTTTCAAATTGTTCTATAGTATTATCAAAGTCTGTTATTACTGCACTTTTTACATATAACTGATTTTTTGATAGATTTTTTAGCTGACTGGCCTGTTTCCAGTTTATTGATACAGTCTGCAAAATACTCACCGTCGGACGCATCGAGGTTACTGATAATTGATTTTAATATACTACCGATACCATTGATTAATCCTCGTTTTTGTCTTTTCACAATCATCACAATCAAAAGATATTTCATTGAATTTTTGACTAGTGGATTCCGGAATTTTTTGTGATAATGCCAAATGATATTTTACTCCTGACCAAAAGAATGTCATAATATGAGAATTTGACGCTAAAGTATGTTGAATTGTTGCTAATACTCTATTATTTTTCTCTTGCTGATATGTTTTTATGAACTAATAATGTCTATTCATCATTCTAGACGATAAGTTTAGTTTCGTCGTTATAGAAGTTTCCAATTGTCTTGTTAATATGCTCAATTTTATATTGTGTATATGTGTAGTCATGCTTTTTTACAATTAGATCTCTATAACAACAGTTTTTTTTTTAAATCAGTTCTTTTTAAAAGTTACAATTAACATTTCTGGCGCTGCGAACAGGATCCTCGTACAGAAAACCACCCGTTTCCTGGTCAATTTCAAGTGTTTGACGACAGTCCTACGAACCTGGAAAGAGAAAGAAGAGCATGCTGAGGAAATCATCAGTGATCATCCTCCTCCAAGTGACTTTTCCTTTCTTTCCTCTCTGTATCTTTAGAGTAGGGAGGAAGAGTGTAGACTCACAGCACTTATGCCACATGTGACCTATTATACATCCTCCCGAGGAGTTGTCTTCCTAGGTCATCGTCCATCCTATCCTTCTCAGGCAGGTCGACAGGTCACTGGGAGACATCTCCTTTATATCGGCAGGTGTAGGCCAAGACTCACCGAACACACACTCTCTTATTGACGATAACTCCGGACAATCGCATAGGACATGCCTGACAGTTTCATCTTCCTGTTCACACATCCTGCATAGAGATGTGTCCACCTGTCCATTAGCATGGAGGTGTTTCCTTAGTTGACAGTGACCAGTCAGAAATCCCACTGTTATACGTAGGTCTGTCCTGGTCATCGCCATCTTCCCAGGGTAGCCCAGGATGATCTTGGCAAAACTGCATCCTTTGATTCCCTCCCATCTCTCAAGGGATTGAGCATGGGTGTAACGTTTGGCTAGTTCCGCAATTGTCGAAGTCGTCAGGCCGTAAGTGTCACTGGGTCCAAGAAATTTCAGTCCAGCGGCTTCCCTGGCTGAAGAATCGGCGATGCGATTTGCTTTACTCCTGTCGTGCCCTTTAACCCACCTCAGGATAATATTATTATCTGCCGAGGCGTTAGCTAAATCTTGGTGGCACTCTAGTACTAGCCTCGATATAACACGTTGTCTGTTCAAGGCTAATTGGGCTTGTCTACTATCAGTGCAGATTATTATGTTTTTGTCAAAAATTCTTTTTCTGGTTAGTTCTTTTGTGGCAATTGAGATACCAGCCGGTTCTGTTTGAACCACGCTGGTATTGTTTCTCATTCCCCATTTAATCCTTGGGCTTAGTGCTCTCGAGTAAACTCCACATCCTGAGCCTTCTTTCATTTTTGAACCATCTGTATAAATGTGTATTGCATTTGCAGCATCTGGCTCTGTGTTGTGTTCCATTTGTATTTTGTAGGGTTTATTAAACAAAAACCTGGGTTTAATTGCATCATTGGCTGCCTGCAGCAGAGGTAGCGCAGTAAGCGCTTTCTGCCATAGGCTTAACCGCAATTGGCCCACTCCTACTTCGGGGATCACACCAGCCGTGCGCAATCGTACCATGGCCATTAACGCAACCTCCTTGACGTACAGGTCCAGAGGGGTCAGACCAGTAAATAGTTTCATTGCTGCGGTTAATGTTGATGTTTAAACAAGCCATTCGCTGTATTTGATATAATTTTTGAATGGCCGTTGCTTGTAGAACCTTCGGTCCCCATGCAATTGCTCCATACGTTAACATATATCTTATTATTGCAGTGTAGATCCAGGAGACCACACGGGGTGACAGACTCCATGTGCGTCCCACTGTTCTCCGACACTGCTCATAAGCCACATATGCTCTTTTTGCTCTGGTGTGTAGATGAGAGTTCCATGTTAGTTTCTTGTCGAGGATGATACCAAAACATTAGTTTGCTTTTGAAGATTTCGGGAGGTTTTAAACCCGATAAACTTCTTTTTTTGGTGAAAAGGACCATCTCGGTCTTCCTGGGATTGATCGACAGTGAGTGTTCCTTACACCATGTTTCAATTGATTTGAGCCCATCCTGCGCTCTATCGCATAGTGTGTTCACAAACTTGCCTGTCTGCAAGATAACTATGTCATCTGCGTATGCAATTGTGTAGAATCCATTGTTGTTGAGGTGATTAATCAGGGTGTCCAGGACTATGTTCCACAGAAGGGGTGATAAGACTCCTCATTGGGGACATCCCCTCATGACCAGTGTTCTTACTGTGTATAGTATAGGTTAGGTTACAGCCCGTTCACTTAGAAGCACTATCTACTTCTACGGCTATGTGACCCGACAGACAACTTTTTTTTCGAGTTTTCACCCGAACTACAAAATCAACACTGTGAGAAGTTTATGACCTCGTCATCAACTAGTTGTTAAGCCTTTTTTGTTCCATACAAGCTTCAATATTACATATGGATTACCATTTTTCACCTAAACACACCTGCTGACACATATCCCGATAACCTTCACAATTCGGCTGCTGAAGGCGGAAGTCGCAAAGTTGGGGATAACCAATATGGGAAGGGTAGCTGATTAATAGTTGAAATATGCTTGGATAGATCCATTACCGTAATGTTCTTCTGTTGGTAAGATGATAAGTAGCAGCACCGGTTCGAAGTAATAAATTCGAATAAAGAGAGCTAGTTTTGTAAGGAAAATGAAAAATTACCTTGGGAAATATATTTTTAGGTCAATAAATATACGAGGGTGATTTTCGATTAGCTTGACCCTTTCTTATTACTTTATCTAACGATTACAACTATACGGATTGTCCCATTTAAAAAACGAAAGTATTTTAACCACATAATTTAGTTACATCGCATAGTTATATTTATAGACTAGTTAACTAGGTGACAAAGATGGCGTGTTCATGTGTAGCAGCTGTGTATAGTATAGGTCTTCTACATTGATACTTATTGCTCTACTGGAGAGCATCTTGAGTATCCATCCTCCTACTACCAGAGGTACATTCCTGGAGTTGAGTTGCTGGGTAGTTTGTCAAACGCTCTCTCGATGTCTATGAATATACCCAAAGTGGAATCTTTCTTGTCCAATGATCTTTCGATTCTGCCAACCACTTGGCGAAGGGCCAAATCAGTGGACCTTCCCGGAGTATAAGCATGCTGATTTGGATGAAGTGGGTTGTGAACTAGCACTTTATCTTTTATGTACCGCTCGCATAACCTCTCCATTGTTAAAAAAAAACGATGTGAGACTAATTGGTCGGAATGCTTTTGGTAAGGAGTAGTTCATCCTACCTGGTTTGGGTATAAACAACGACCTATTATAGAATAGACTGGCCTTGTTTACATTTTGGTTGTCCCCAACATATTTAGGGCGAGACTCTTCTTACATGATGCCAAACATGATGACCAACCCACGGTCCAGCTCGCTTAGGTTTTTCGGTTAGGTTTTTTCATGATTCATCAATGCCATAAGTAAAATAGTTTATAAATTTTTAGTCTGGCAGCCTCGAACTAGTTCTGCCATTTTGGTGAGATCTGTCAAATGAGATTTTAACTATAATTGTGTTTTTATTAGATATATCATTGATTTTTGTATATTCAAGTGGTTTCAAGACATTTATGATGGTGAGAAAATGTGTAGTATGTGGAATTACATGGAATAAGAATGATGAACGATCATTTCACAGGTGAGGTTATATTAGCACAAGCGTAGTTTAGGTATAAGAAAAGGGATTCAATATTTGTTTTCATAATAATATTGTTCATTTTTTAATCATCTGGTTTCCCAGAGATGCTGCTCGCCGTGAAATTTGATTACTGAATGTATTTTTGCTGGAAGATGACATTTTCAAAGTTAAGTTTCTTTGGTGTGTTTTGACCATTTTTTCAAAACGGACATATGTGCTAATTTAAGTGGCAAACATGTTTTGAAACATGATGCTACACCTTTGAAGTAAGTAATATACTTGGTATTTTTAATTTGTAACTATGTACACTTCAAGTTAACACAGAAATTATTACATTTTTCTTTAAAGGATTCTGGAAGATGAGGCTCAAGACAACAGGACTATTGGAGCAAAAAACCCTCCATCCAGTAACAACAAGGTATAACTTATCTATTGTAATTGAAAGGTCTATTTCATGAATAATTTGTAATCTCTTCAGTTTGTTGAAGAATAATGAAGATTCATTTTATTTAAATATTTTCATACAATTGTGTGTTCTAGTTATTTTATTTTGTAATATGATTGTGAATAATTCTTAAGAACAATAAATATTAATATTATGATTCTTGTTATAATTATTCTATCTAATTTTAATACATTTATTTATTGCTTAGTTTTGTAAAATCAATATAAAAAAAACCTATCCATATTATATTAACATATTCATAATCTGTAGTGCAAAACTTGTTTTATGTTAAAAGTCCTCTACAGGTATCTTTTAAACAAATTGCTTGTTTTTGATATAATTTCCACTTATTCAAACGAAAATTCAATAACGTGTCTACATCATTTAGTCTATAAAAGCAATTTTCATAAAATAGTTTAAATGAACCCTTTTGACATGATACGCTACTGTGCATTGTACTCGCCCAGATTTATGTTGCGACCAAAACAATGTATAGGTAGTAATGTGAGATGGATGGTCTATTTTATGATAGGTCGTTGGGTATAAATTCCACTCGTACTTCTCTCCACTTACTGGGAATATACCTCAGAGCCAGAGAGGCTCTGAAAATTCCAACCAGGTGCAGTATAAGAATATCCATTCCCCATTGAAGTAGGGCTGGTCTTATTCCGTCAGGTCCTGGTGACTTGAAGGGGGAAAAGCCCGATATGGCAGTCGTATTGTGAAGGTATTGGTACTTCCGTCCAGTTCGAAGTTACAGGAAAGAGCCTGGGAAGTGAGTTTCCATAAGAATCTTAGCGCTCTCATGGAGGTTGGCGGCCTTGTCGCCACTTTCCCTTGTAAGGATGCCGATACTCTTATGTTGGTCGTTCGAGAGCGCCTTCTGTAGCCTATAAACTTGTGGGAAGTCTTCGACTTCCTCACAATAGGCTCTCCAGGCTTCTCTTTGCTTTTGTCTGCAGACTTTTTTGGTTAGGTTTTGAGGTTGGCTTTATATATTCCCCAGTCCTCTTTGAATGCTGTTCGTTTTGCCTTGTTAAAGGTCGTTCTCGCTGTCTTTCTGGGGTGTTCCAGTTCAGGGCACCACCAGCTATTGGTCGTGCCACCTGTCTGAACCATCCTCATCGGACAGAGTTGCTTATAGGCAATGTCCATTTTGTTTTGGATAGATACTGTGTACCTTCCCAGTTCCTCATTATTGCTAGGAGTCATGACCTCTGTTTTCCACAGAGCACCTTTTAAGAGTCGATTGTAGAGAGCTACATCCGTCCTCTTCGTGTCGCGAGATTTTACAGTGGTCCTGAGATCCTGGCTTACCGTGTAGGTCAGCCAGCGGTGATCGCCAGCGTAATATCTATTGATGTTTGGCTACGGGCGTTAATAAATGTCGGCACCGTGCCTCTGTTTAAGATTGTTAGATCTTTCTTAATTATATATTCATTAAGAGATTCACCTCGGGCGTTGATATCCTTGCTGCCCCAGCTCAAGTGGTGGGAGTTTGAGTCGCAGCCCAATATCAGCTCCACTCTCTGGCTGAGGCAGTGATCCACTAGTACCTCTATCTTTTTAGTCGGTGGTAGGGTGGCTGCATCTGAAGGTATGTACACCGATGCAAGTACCAACGCCGTTTATTTGCCTCTTCCATCTGGACATTCCACTTTAACCGCAGTAAGGTCTGAGGTGCAGAATTGTGCCATCGGAGAGGCTCTGTATTTCCTTGGGACGTAAACAGCTGTCCTAGGTTGCTGATTGCTTGTTGGGCTAAAAATTTGACCTTTCAGGCTACTAAAACCAGTGATTTTGCTCTTTATTATCTAGAGCTCTTGGATCAAAGCTATTGCATCCTCCAATACATCAATCAATTGCATTACAAGTCACTTCGACGGAAGCAGGGAAAACATCAGAAACTACAAAATATAAAAAATTCATTGATACCAAAAAACTAAAACATAATATATGCGGAGAGAATTGGCTGGATTTATACTCAACAAATGATAGCTACTCAAATATTCATGAAACCAGAACCAATGAAATCGTGGAGAAAAGTACAAACACAATTAAGGTTAATAGAAAAAACATAAAAAGGAATCCATGGATTACTGATGGTATACTTAAGTCCACTCATGAAAAATACAATCTTTATAGAACAATGAAAGGGAACCCAACAGATACAAATAAAACCAAATATAAACAATACAAAAATAGACTGAAAAAAATTATAGAAGAAGCCAAAATAGATTTTTATCGAACAAAATAGGAAAAAATAAAGGAGAATCCTCTAAACTGTGGAAAACTATTAATGAAATAACAAGTAAAGGAACTAACGACACTACAATCAAGGAGATTCAATGTAATGATGGCTCTATGATTACTGACCAAAAAAAAATTGCCAACAAATTTGTTGAACACTTTAGTGAGGTTGGTGAAATCCTGGCGAATAAAATATTAGAAAACTAAACTACAAAAAAAATAAACCTGAAACCAAAATCATGAATTTCTTTTTCTTAGAAAAAACTGATGAATGTGAAGTCTTACAAGTTATTCAAAACTTAAAAAATAAAAAATCTCCCGAAATTGACACTCTTAGAGCTGAAACTATTAAAATGATAGCAGAAGAACTGGCAATACCTTTGACGTACCTAATAAACTGGTCATTCAGTAGTGGAATATGTCCTACTCCGTTCAAATGTGCTGTGATTTCGCCAATTTTCAAGTCTGGTTATAAACTCAAAGTAGATAACTACCGCCCAATATCTGTTATCAAAAATTTTGCAAAAATTTTCGAAACCATTTTGAAGTCTCGCATTGAAAAATATCTAATTAAATTTAATATTTTATCAAAAAATCAATTCGGATTTCAAAGGGGCAAGTCAACTGAAGATGCAATAACATTGCTCACCAACAAAATTGGTAAATATGTAGACGAAAAAATACCAACAATATGTGTATTCGTGGACTTGAAAAAGGCATTCGATACTGTCAGCCACAGCCAGCTTCTGGAGGTACTAGAAAGTATTGGATTCAGAGGAATATCCCACCAACTTCTCTATAGTTATCTCCATGGAAGAAATCAATGTGTAAAAATCGAAGATACCCTCAGTGAATCTCGAATAGTCCAATATGGTATGCCCCAGGGGACAGTTTCGGTTCCGATCCTCTTCAATATTTACTTAAATGGCCTCTTTGCACTGGATGTGGAAGGGGAAGGGGACATAATGCGGATGACACAGTAGTTATTTACAAATCTGAAACATAGAGCTCACTAAAAGAAAAAGTAGAAAATAATTTCAAAGCTATAATCCAATGGTTTGAAAGTAAACTGCTGACTATTAATATGAGCAAAACATTTTACATTACTTTTACATCCTATGAAACTAATTTGCCAACATTCAAATCACTACTTATCAAATATGGTAACGTAAATCTCACTATCTCACCAGTAAATAAAATAAAGTATCTTGGGATATATATATAGACGCTCACTTGAAATGGGACGCACATATTGATTATTTGGTGAAAAAATAACGTAGTGTAACATACCGGCTGAAATACATTACACCCTCTCTGGATATAGCTCAAATGCGAATACTCTACCACACTTGTTTGAAACCCATCTCTTCTATGGAATTGTTGCCTGGGGAGCAGCGAATACCTCTCATATAAAAAATCTAGAGCAAATACAAAAATTAAATTCAAAAATAATCACAAATAAAAAACGAACTTACCCTACTGATGCGCTATATAAAGAAACCTTGATTCTAGATATAAGACAACTTTATTTTTTAAAACTGTTGTAAGGCAACATGAAAATAAACATGAACTTAAAAATATTGAACACCATTATGAAACTCGTCATAAAATAAATTCTACATATGTGCCAAAATCACAAAAAAACACTTTACAAAAGTGTTATACCTATTTGGCTCCTCGGTTGTACAATCTCATTCCAGCGGATACCAAAGCTATTATTTTCATTTTATTTTATTTTATTTATTTGGGATACAAACAGGACAAACCCATAAAAGTATTCACTAATAGTTACAAATAATTTTACAAATTAGATAAAAAAGAAAATTTAAATATAATCATATAACTACATTAAATAAAAATGAAAACAAGTATACAAAAAAGAGAGTAGGTAATAAAACAAAAATTAAATTTGCATAAAATAGTCTTTCAGTAGTTTTTTAATCAAATCTGCACTGTGGTGAAAAATATCCATTTCAACGATACTGGACAATTTATTGTAAGTATTTGTTATTCTGTGAGCAGGAGAATTTAGAAAATAATTGGTGAGTGCCTGATGTGTGATAAAAGTATAATTGTTTCTAGTTGAGTGGCTGGGAATACGAAGTGTTATGAAGTTTGTAAGTTCAAGGCAATCTATATTGTTATTGAGGATTTTGTGAATAAAAAAATATTACATCCGCAATTTGCCTACTATGCTCTAGTGAAATTATTTTTAAATTAGAACGAATACATTGCCTGTCCACATTGGGATAAAATTTTCTTTTGCAATATGAAATAAATCTATTCTGGACTGTTTCTAATTTTGAAATATAGACCGAATAACGTGGGTTCCAAATAGTAGAGCCAAATGATAATATGCTGTTTACATACGCCAACGGTAAAAGGATTGTGGAGTTCGAAACATGTTCTATATATGAAGCCCAACTGCTGGTTAGCTTTTCTAGTTATATTACAAATATGCCGATCGAAAAGTAATTTAGAGTCTAAAAGAATACCAAGATCCCTAACCGTGTCTACAGCGTGTAATACGCTATTGGAAATTTCATATGTATTGTGGTTTAAGTCTGAATTACAACGAGAAAATTGTATATAATTACACTTTGAGACATTTAAAAACAAATTATTTTTCACACAGTAGTCGGATAAATTATCTAAGTCTTCTTGCAATCGAACTCTGTTGTAATCACATGAAATTGAGTGATATATTTTCAAATCATCGGCATACATTACAAACTTAGCAAATTTGAAGCAACTAGAGATGTCATTTATGTATAAATTGAAAAGTAAAGGACCTAAATGGGACCCCTGAGGTACTCCTGAAGTAGTTACCACAGCCTTAGATTTGAGAGCACCTAAAATTACTTTTTGTGACCTATTTCTAACATATGAGTCGAACCATCTTAATAAATTACCATGTATACCGACTTCAGAAAGTTTTAAGACAAGGACGGAATGATCTATTTTGTCGAAGGCCTTACTGAAATCAGTATACACAGAATCAACGTTATGTCTATCATTCATATTTTTGAGTATGTATTCAACGTATAGGAATAAATTTGTATCTACCGAACGTTTTTTCATGAAACCATGCTGTTCAATGTTAAGTAGGTTTTTTACGTCATGATAAAGGAATTCAAAAATGATACTTTCAAATATCTTACTAAAAATGTTTAATTTAGAAATAGGTCTATAATTTTCAACTTTATTCTTGCTTCCCGATTTGTGAATTGGTGTAATAAAGGCTGTTTTCCATGTATCAGGAAATTGACCTGAACTGAGAGATTTATTAAATAGCAAAAATAATGGCTCTATTAGCGATTCCTTACAATTTTTGATAAAATCTGTAGGTAATTCATCTGGCCCAGGACCTTTATTGGGTAAATTTTCAATTTTTTTATCAATAATTTCACGAGTAATTGTGTAGTTAGAAATGTTCAATGGTGTGTTAGTATACATATTATCAAAGTTACTAGCATCACTACTTACAAAAACAGATGAGAAATAATCTGAAAATATATCACAAATTTTCTGTAAGTCGGTGGTAGGGCCTTGAGCAGTGAGCAAGTTATTGTGGAAATTATTTGCTTTTCTTTTGCTTTTTACAAATTGCCAAAAATATTTAGAATTATGAATGATATTCGTTTCTACACTAGTCAAATATGCCCAGTTAACACTACATAAAAGACGGTTGATTTCATGATAATTTGCCAACTTAAAATTCCAGCGATATTGATTAACAACTCTAGTACAAATATTGGAATGAATATCCATATCGAATTCCAAGGTACAATGGTACTGATCCTCGGGAACTAATGGATTAGGTGAAAGACGTACATTTTTAATTGAAAAACTACTGCTAAATATGAGATCAATAGTGTTGCCAGATATATTCACATTTGAGTTATACTGAACCATATCAACCAGAGACATAGTATCGACTAATAAGCTAGATCTAGGATTAATATAATTATTTGGTTTACAATAATCACCCTCACTTAATAACCATGTAATTTCAGGAATATTGAAATCTAAACATATGATAAAAGTATCGTTTATATTATTTAAATAAATATCAATGAGCTTAGTACAGAAAAAGTTTAATGCAGCCATGTCTCTGGGAGGTATGTAAACACACCCTATATGCACCTTTCGAATTCCACTAAGAGGAACGATGGTGACCCATACATCCTCTGCTTCGGACCGTAGTAATCATTTATTCAAAAATAAGCTTAAAGTTTGGATCTTAGGTTTGCCAAGATTACAGATACACCAATATGTCGATATGAAAAATACATATTACTACAGTGTATAAATATTAGTTGAAGATGTACTTTTAGTTTATTTGGAATTTTGTAACTTGTAGTTCAGTTTGTCCATTGTTGGTATTGTTGATATTGATGTTTGAGGCAAATATCTATTACAAATTGTATCATTTTTAAAGTGGGGTAATGTTTTTGTTTTGTTTTTTGTGTTGTTTATAAATGATTCTTAATGTGATATCTACATAAATTTTTAGTGTCTTTCTTTCCACACTGGAAACAACTGTATTTTCTAAATTTTATATACTATAATCCTATTGCTAATTGTTTCTAAAATGCTATGTTCTTCTTTCTGTTTTATGTGTAAGTTATTTTTAATACGATATCTACATTTGAGATATTGCTTGATTTGCGTTTTGTTTCACCCTGTATTAAAAAAGCCACAAATAAAAAAGTAATTAATACTGAGCACAGCCAATGATATGTGAATGATAATTGAATACAAAGACCTGTTGATTTATTTCGAATTACTGTTTAACAGAGTGTTAAAGAGGAGGCCTTTTTTACCAATAATTGGCCATATCTTTTTAAAACACCCTTATAATATATTAGAATGCTATAGTTTTGTAACGCTTTCGGTGAGATCTTTTCAATTCTTCAACAAAATATAGTACGTTTCATTTAAAAAAATGTAAGTTTGTGCAGCTACGTGGTTTTGGAACATACTGTAGAAACGAAAGTATTTTCAAAATGTGCCCTCAGTAACTGTATCAGCTCACACAAAACCTTAAAGTTTTATCTCGTACCACAACGATGTAATCCTCCGATGTCAGAAGATTGCCCCACTCTGTATATATATATATAATACAAATGGAGAGAAAGTTCATCTTATATTTCACAAAAAAAAACATCCTTGATAAAAAGCTCTGCATAAATTGTAGATCCATAATCAAGTACAAAATTTTCAAAACATTGGCTGAAATACAGGGAAAATCAAAATTATGATTTGGAGTGAGAGTAAAATACGTTCAAACTGTAGTGGAGAGCAAAATGTTCATTGAAATTGTTATTAAGTAGCAAAAGATTATGCACACTTGTATATTAGTGATTTTTCCAGATAAAAATAACAAGATATCAAATTAGATTATTTATTGAATAAAGGAATAGGACATGATAAAAAATTGATAACCTCCTTATCAACACTGAATAATACGCAACTAATAAATTTTATTGGGGACATGTAAAATTACTTAAATACTACGGAACTTCAACGTATCTACCGTCCTTTTCTAAACAGGTGATTGTTCGTTGATTAAATTCTTTTATGACATTTCTAATCACATCTGGAGTTATAGCTTCACAAGTTTCTCTAATGATTCTTCCAAGATGATCAACATCTTGAAATGGCCTATGAAGGTACACCTTTTCTTTTAAGTAGCCCCACAAAAAAAGTCTAGAGGGGTAATGTCTGGAGACCTTGGAGGCCAAAGAAACTCCATGTATCTCCCGATCACTTTATAGTTAAAAGTGTCGAGGAGAAAATTTCTGCTACAGTGACATGGTGCTCCATCTTGTTGGTACCATATTTTTACTAGTTCATTTAGTGGTAGTTCATCAAGAAAATCAGACAACTGATTATTTAAAAATTATAGGTATCTTTCTCCATTCATGTGATTTCGAAAAAAGAATGGTCCAACAATTCTGTCTTTGTAAATGCCACATCATACATTCGTTTTAAATGAATATTGATCTCTGGTTTGGACATGGAAATTGGAATTAGCATCGCTCCACCATCGACAATTTTGCGAACTTACTGCACCATTAGACGTAAACGTTGCTTCATCAGAGGAAAGTACGTGTCGTAATTCTCCTTGGATACGAGCACAAAATTCGAACCTTCGTTCAACATCTCCATTTTTTAAAGTATGGGTAAATTGGGGTTTGTATGGTTTAAATGTATTTGACTTTAAAATTCGTGCAACTGTAGTTTTAGTTACATTCAATAAATTGGATCGTTTTCGAAGTGAATATTTTGGATTTTCCACGATCGATAGCATCACATCAGTTTCAATATCTTCATTTCTAATCCATGCCCGGTATTTCTTGCTAAATTTATTTTCAACACTTCCAGAACTCTTGAGGTTATTTATTACATATCTGACAGTTGTGAATTATTAAAGATTTCTGCTGCTTCCCTACATGTTTCATAATTTTCTCCAACAATGAGAACAATTTCAAATTTATATTCAATACTCATTTTACTGGCATTTCTAATCATTGCAAACACACACACTTATGTAACATTTGACATTGGTTGACAGTTATTAGATATTCCAAAGCACTCTATCCAGAACGTGTTTAATAAGGATAAGTGAAACAAAATTGGGCGCTTATTATAAACGGGATCTTACCATGTTTTGTACTGCGCATTAATCTAACAATTGCTGACGTGTTTATTGCTATAATTTTGTAATTTTTATCTGGAAAAATCACTAATCTACAAGTGTGCATAATTGTTTGCCACTTAATAACAATTTCAATGAACATTCTGCTCTCCACTACAGTTTGAACGTATTTTACTCCCACTTCAAATCATAATTTTGATTTTCATTGTATTCCAGCCAATGTTTGAAAAATATTGTACCTGATTATGGATCTAGAAGTCATGCAGAGCTTTTTATCAAGAATATTTTTTTTTTGTGAAATATAAGATAAACTTTCTCTCCATTTGTATTATATATATAACTTAAATTACGAAAGGCCGTAAGGTGCTTTTTAAAAAAGTTTTATTAAAAAAGATACAATATGTCAAGACGTTCGATTAGTAAAACAATTGATTATAGACTGGAGGTGAAAATACAAAGTTGAATGGAGTAATAAAAATGCAGAGTAAACAGTATAAAGTACAATTACACTATCCGGTTCAAAGTTCTATGATGACACGTTAATAATCTAGCAAGCTAAGGGCTATTGACACTATAACACCCCCCCCCCATAGAAAGAAGCCTCCTGGGGAAGATTAATTCTCTCTTCTTTAGAGATATCTTCTGTTTCTTGTCTAGAAGATTTATTATTTCTGGTTCGAAGTCTTCTGATGACAAAGTAGCCAGTTATAGAGATGGCTAAGACGTACAATACAATGGTCCAAAAGCTTGGATTGAATAACTTAAGATTTTCTTGAATTATAGGTACAACTTGATTTTGGGGAATTTCTTTCAAGTTGAGATTTCTTAATCTAATCGTTATTCTTGGAATGTTGGTTTTTTCTAAAACTAAGTGCGGCTTATTTATTACAAGAGGTTTCCCAAAAGTTTTTTCTTGAAGTTCTAGTTCTTGCTGACGGAATTTTATTTTACAGTTTCCTGTGTATTGAAAAATTCCATTGATTGTCTTTGTCACGATTTGCTCTGGGCAGTGAATGCTTAGTATTTCTTCCTTGGGAAAAACTGTTAAAAATTGATTGATTTCTGGAACCACTTGAATGTGACTTTCTAAAATTTCTAATTTTAAATATTTACAGTTGTCTGAATTTTTGTTGATTATAATTTGCTTTTCACACTCTGTTGGTGTATTGGAAGGCAAATCGCTTGCACACTGGAAGATTTTGCCTGGTATACTCATATCATTCAGAGGCTGCACAGTACTTTCTTCAGACTTTAAAATATACTTTGAATTCGGAATTATAGTTACAAACCCTGACTCATATTTTGTAGGTATAGGTATTAGTTCATAAAGTTCGAACTGTTTTTCATAATTAATGGGAATTGACAAAAAATATTGGATGACATTTTTATCTATCTTACAATTTACTCTCATAACTGATTCAAATTTTAAAATATTTTCGTATTTCAATTCGAAAGGTAGTTGCTCTTTATAGTGACTTGAAATTTTCTTTGTTTTTGTTTCTTTGAGTAATTCTTGCGATTGTATAATGCTTTGATGCAACGTCTCCAATTTACAGAAGGTCAGTGAATTTTCAATTTCTTGTATAACGTCTAATATTGACTTATAAATCAATAACACTTGATTAAATAAATCTTTAAGGTGAATGATTTTTTCAAAATTTGATTGAAAATCAACAATATTTTTTAAGTAAAGTATTTTGTCTTTTAAAATTAATTCGTTAGCTTTAATATCTAGTATTGTTTTATTAAAACTACTAATTATACTATGACTTACGGACTGGACAGGACACGGCTAAAGTCTGAGACCAATCAGTCTAATGTCATTTTTGCTAAAGACTCTTGAGAAACTTCTCGACAGACATATCAGAGATGGTATACTAGCTACAAGACCAATACACCGAGATCAATATGCATACAGAGAGGGAAAATCAACCGAAACAGCATTACATCAACTCATAAAAAGGGCTGAATATGTGCTGGAAAACAAAGAGGTGTTGCTGGCAGCCTTTCTTGATATAGAAGGAGCTTTTGAAAACACCTCCTATGAATCTATAGCTAAGGCGACGAGGAATTTAGGTATCGAGGCCACGAGCTGCAGGTGGATAGACTGCATGCTCAGAAGCAGGCTCATAGAATCAACTCTGATGGGGGAAACAATGGCCGTATGTGCAACCAGGGGCTGTCCGCAGGGGGGAGTACTATCCCCGCTGCTGTGGAACCTGGTCATGGACGGGCTCATCAGAACCCTACACAGAGGAGGATTCGACACCATAGGATATGCCGACGACCTGGTAATTCTATCCCAAGGTAAATACAACAGTACAACCAGAGACAGACTACAGATGGCATTAAATGTAGTAACAGGCTGGATTGTAAAAGAAGGGCTACGTATTAGCCCTTCGAAAACACAGATAATTGCGTTCACCAGAAGAAGGAAAAGGGAAGGACTTGGCCCTCTGACGCTTCAAGGTGAACCAATACGATTGTCGGATGAAGTAAAATATCTTGGAGTTATCCTAGACCCAGGCTTAATTCGGAACCGACACCTCCAGCACGTGATCAAGAAAGCGGAGGTGACCTTCTGAGGTCCAAAGACTTGCATGCACTGGTATTACAGGGGCAATGAGGACTACTCCTACAGCGGCGCTGGAAACAATGCTAGACCTTCCTCCACTACATTATGTCATAATGTGCGAAGCAAGGGCAGCACTAACTCGACTGGAAAAAGCATTAGACCGTGATGTGGCACATGGGAGAGGACACACAGAGATAAGGCATGTGGGTGATGACATTTTCAAAATGCCAACAGACCACATGACTACCAAATATATCTTTCGCAAGAACTTCGAGATTGTCATCAAAGATCGAAAGGAGCTTGAGGAGGAGAACGCACCACCACTTAGTAGAGCGAATGAACTGATCTGGTATACAGACGGATCAAAAAATGAACTCGGCACCGGAGCGGACATATACAGCAAGACGAGCAAATATGAAGGAATCGTCTCGCTAGGAAAATACGCCTCTGTATTCCAAGCAGAGGTTTATGCAATACCTGCGTGTGCAAGGGCTAACAGTATGAGAGCCTACAACAACAGGTAGATTAGGATCTACAGCGACAGCCAAGCCGCCCTAAAGCACTTCAGAGCTATAGGGTGACATCTCGGCTAGTATGGGAATGCGGCGAAGAACTAAGAAGACTGGCGACTCGGAACAGTGTAACACTGGAGTGGGTACCAGGTCATAAAGGAATCGCAGGCAATGAAAAAGCTGACGAACTCGCAAGAGTAGGATCGTCAACTCTGATGAACGGACCCGAACCTGCTGTGGGCATCCCCAGATGCTTAACGAGGTCATGGTTAAAAGGGAGGTTGAAAGAACAACACAAGAAACACTGGAAGAATACGACTGGGCAAATACATGGGAAGAAATTCATAAAAGAACCATCAGAAAAAGTAGCGAAAGAACTGCTCTCAATGAGCAGGAACAAACTGCGCACCACTACGGGGCTACTTACGGGACACTTTCCCACAAAGGAGCACCTAAACAAAATAGGGCTGTACAACGGAGACCTTTCATGCAGAAGATGCAAAAAGGATACCGAAACAGCTCTGCATATACTATGCAACTGTGAGTCGCTGGACCACAGAAGTAGGAACTGTATGGCAGAGCCCAAATGACTCCAGAAGACTTCTACAACCAACCAGCAAAGAACCTGTATGAGTTAATACAGGGAACGGATTGGCTGAATAGGTTGTAGTCAGAACACTAGGAGTATTCACAATAAGCCCAGGAGGCTGAGGTGGTACCGGCGAAGGGACGGCTCCGAAGGAAAAAAAAATGACTTACGGAATATTCCATGCTGAGCTGATTCTGTAATTGATTTTGGTTTGTTTGTGAATGTTCTTAAATTTTATTTATTCTATTTCCATCTTCGGCATCTAAGTTTCCGGTTATTGTTTTGAAAATACTGCCATGTCGATTTCGGTGTGAATATTGAAATTTTCAAATTTTTCTCCAATTAAAATTCTAGTATAATTAATCATACTTTTATAGTTATCTGTTTCAGATTTGATAAATAATGAATCGTTAGCATAAAAAAACAGTAAATGTTCATATTGCAATTCTGAATTACTAAATTTTTCTATTAAAGAAGTTATATCATAAAAGTGAATAAAAGTGTGTTGACTTTTTTATAAATTTGCCGGTCCTAATAGTATCGGCAAAATCCCTAGATTATGTGTAATGTCTTTTAGTATTATTCCTTGTCCAACTGCGAGGAATCTGAAATAAAAACAAAAGGTTTTTTTCGAGGTCGTTTAATGTTAGATAAATGTACATCATCTGCGGTATTTCCGTGTCTAGGATTAATTTTTGCTGTTTTCTTATTTTTATTTAAAGACTTAATAGTTTCTACTTGATACTTTGGTTTTGTTTTGCTTTGTTTGTTACGCATAAATACTCTAGTTGGTATTTCTTTCGGCAATTCTTCCCGATTTTGATTTGATTTTTCAATAACTTTTTCTTTATATTTTTGAATGTTTTTATTTATTTCTGAATAAACAAGTTTAATTTTTTCTTCATGTTTCGAAACATAATCGTTCACTAATTGTTGTTCTAGATTTATATCAAAAGCGGAATTTTTGCAAATGTTACCTGTTATTATTCCAAACGGTTTTAATTTTGTGACAGAATGTATAGTGTTATTGTATGCTAGAAGAGCATAGTTAACTTTTTGTTCTATAGCATCTTTCTTGTATTCGTTTTGGAGATTTAATAGTCTAATTTGTTCGATAATTGTCGAATGGAATCTTTCGGCTATACCATTTGATTCGGGGTGTTGGGAACTGATAAAATGTATTTTTATTTTATATAATTGTAATAACTCTTTCACAAGTGAATTTTTCAATTCTGTACCATTATCTGAGATTATTTCCGTTGGAATACAATGATGAGTAAAATATTTTATTAAATTGTTAACAGTTTCTATACCTTCTGCAGATTTCATCTTATACATTTGAACGTACTTAGAAAAAGAATCTACTAAGGTTAAAAATTTTGTACCTTCTAAGGTTATAGAGTCCATATGTACAATTTGAAATGGGTGGGTTGCTGTGGGGGTTAGATTTAGGGTAGTTTTAATGGGGGTTCTGTCGTACTTTGTGAGTAAACAAATTTCGCACTCATTTATGTAAGTTTGTATTGATTTTCGTTGGTTCGGCCAATATTATATGTTTTTTATCCTGGTTTCTGTTTCGTCTAAACCTCTGTGATTGATTTTACTCTCATGATAATTTTTTATGATTTCCTTAATATCGTTGAGATCAGCATCTTTTAATTTTTTTGTACATTTAATTATATCAATCATTGAGTTTTTGAAATGTGTTTCAATAACCACGCTTAATTTTTCATATACGGGGTCTTCGAAATAAACGTAATATTTTACCTTTGGAACAATATATTCTTTAAGAAATTTAATAACATCATTTTCGAAATTGTTTTTGGAAAGTTGAATAAGCAATCTTTGTTTTGTTTCAAATAGTTTAATTGTCGTTGGCTTTGCCGGTTCGTAATTAACTTCTGAGATAATTACTTGATTTTTACAAAAATTTACAGGACAATCAACGATAGGAATACCTATAAGAGGATTTTCTAAGTTAGTATGTACAGTTTCATTTTCATCTAATTCATTTTCTGATTCTTTATTATCTTCGGCTTCGACTATTAAAGATTCTGATTTTTGTGGTTCAAGGCTTTTATTAAAGTCCTCCATATAGTCAAATATTACTGCTGATGATGTTCCTGCTTCATTTAAATTTAATTGAATTCACAGTTTTTATTTTGGGTTCCTTTCTTATAAATTATTCCATAATCGTATTCAGAGAGTTTAATGCGCCATCTAACTAATTTAGAGTTTGGTTCCTTAAGAGAGAATAGCCACTGGAGTGGTCTATGGTCACTGTATATTTTGAACTTTCTACCAAAAAGGTATGGACGAAAATATTTTACCGCCCATACAATGGCTAACATTTCTTTCTCTATAGTTGAGTAAGAACATTCAGATTTATTTAGGGTACGACTAGCGTAAGCAATAGGCAAATCCGAACCAATTTTTTCTTGGCTCAATACGGCCCCTATAGCAAAATTACTGGCATCCGTAGTAAGGATAAACGGTTGCGAGAGATCAGGGTACTGTAATATTGGCTCATTTACTAATAACGTTTTACAATATTCGAAACATTCCGAATAGTCAGAATCTTTGTAATTCAAAACGACACCCTTTTTCAGGAGTTTGGTTAATGGTAAAATAATTTTCGAAAGATTCTTCATAAATTTTCTATAATAACCTAACAGGCCAAGAAAACCTTTAAGCTGAGTAGTATTTTTAGGAATTGGGTATTGTTTAATGGCTCTTATTTTGTCGGGGTTAGGTTTAACACCGTCAGGTGTAATATGTCCAATATATGTTACTTCCTTTCTTAGGAATTCACATTTATCTAATTGCAATTCAAGATTCGCGTCTCTTAATCTGTCCCTAAGACGAGTAATATGTTCTTGTGAACTTGTGCTAAATATTATAATATCATCTAAATATACCAAACATGTTTCATTTTGGATGCCCCGTAAAATACTATCCATTATTCTTTAGAATGTCGCGGGTGCTCCTTTTAACCCGAAACCCATGCGCAAAAACTCATAGTGCCCATTTTCGGTATTGAATGCTGTTTTTGGTATATCTTTTTCTGCTATTTGAATTTGGTGGAATCCCGACGCTAAATCTAAAGTAGAAAAATATTGACTACGACCTAGTTTATCAAGAAGTGCATCTATTAAGAGTAAGGGATAGGAGTTACCTATGGTTTTTTCATTAAGTTTCCTATAGTCAACCACTATACGCCATTTTTGTTGACCAGAAGCATCTGGTTTCTTACTTACTACCCAAATGCTAGAACACCAAGGAGAGGTCGACGATCTTATTAAATTTTGCTCCAACATACTCTGAATTTGTTTTTGTACCTCTTTGCGATGTACTTCAGGATACCTATAAGACCTTGTGTACACCGGTAATTCGTCCGTAGTATTTATTTCATGTTTAATCATATGAGTAAATGTTAATTTATTTCCTTCTACATGGAAAATATCTGAGTACTCGTTGATTAGTTTTAAAACAGTTTGTCTTTCTTCTGAGTTCATATGCTCAGAACGAATTTTATTGATATCAAATTTGATATTTTCTTGATTAAAATTATTCAAATTTGGACACAGACTTTGTTCGTATTCATGGAACAATTCTGCTTCCACGGAATTTGACGAGTCCCAAGGACACTCAATTTCACTTTTATTCAAAATAGTGCAAATAGCCATATGGTTCTGCACATTAGTTATACATTGTGGAATTTCCAATTCCGAAATTTTCGTATTAATATTTGCCCATTTTTTACATTTCTTATTTTTATTTTGACAACTTGCTCGGTCCTCGGAGGCACTACTATGCAATTCGTGGTCTGAGGGACCTTATAGTAATCAATTTTTATTTTAGCATTAGGAGTAATGAGTACATTTTTATTTAAATCTATTGTTATGTTAAGTTTTTTCAAATTATCTACACCCAACAAACATTCGAATTTATCATGGAACTTAAATAAACAGAATTTCAAATCAATAGGTTTTTTCAGATTAAATATACTTGATGCACTAATTTCTGCGCTAAAATTTTCTTGTGAGCTACCATGTGCAGTTGAAATTTTGAAAGGATCAAACTGAATTGATTTTTTGAAATGTTTGTTAGCTACTTCAGGTAATATAGAAGATTTGGTGCTGCCGGTATCAATAAGAACCTTTAAATTATTTTCAGGAAATATTATATAAGGCAGTTCGCTTTCTTCATTAGTTAGATTTAACAATTCAATAGTGTGTCTTTGTCGTTTTCCGAGGCTTTTTTGTCTAAAAAAGTGCGCTCGTCTAGATCGTTCGGATGTTCCACTAATGGTTGTTCCCCTAAATTGTGCAATTCTTCAGCAATATAATTTCTGTTACTTCTGTAAGAATTTTGTCTGAAGTAATTGGAATTATTGCTTGGATTAGAAAAATTTTGGTTTCCCCTGAATGTATTCCGAGTTGTAATGCTCATAGGAGTGGGATTAGGGAAACTGCGATTTGCATTTGGTTTGAATACATCTGTAGTTTTTTCAAAATTATGATTATTATTAGTTATTTGACTTGTATTTGGTCTTTGTTCATTATAAGAAGGATTAAATTTTGGTCGTGCATTGTGTTCATAGTTAGTATGCTGCGAGGGTTTTTTATTTACATAATTATTTTCAAAAAAATTATTCCTAGACCCAAATCTACTTTTAGACGTGTTAAGAAGTTCAATATTTGTTTGAAAATCATCAGTTAGCATATTCAAAGCTGAATTCAAATCTGGCGGGTTTTCCGTTCGCATAAGTGAACCCAGAGGCTCTCTTAGGCCACGAGTTACATGCAACACTTCTGCATACATAAGCACACCCACACAGAGATATCATTCATCCTAGGAATCAGTTATCTTATCAACACAGCGTACCTAGCTACCTTTATTGTTATAAAATTCATTCTTTGTTCAACTCTCATAAAGTAAGGTTGTATTTAAAATAATAAATTTCTTTTTAAAAAGTTATTTTTTGAATTGAAATACGTAATTGGCGCAGTCAGTAGGATTCGCGTAAATCGTGGAAAGTATCAAGCTATAAAAAAATTTTTTTTACTTCTGAAATATACAGTGTGTGCCGGTTTTGTCGGTGATTCTGTAGAACTATAAAAGTGTAGTGACTTTCACGATTTTAACGTTTCTACGTTTTGAACGCGAATTCTAACGAACATTCATTTCACCCTTCTGTGGTTGGATACAGCTGGACGAGAATCAACAAAGAGTCGGAGAAGAAGATTTTGGAAGCCAGTACTTCTGTTACGTAAGTGCCAAATTTTCCTTTTCTCGCCTTTCCTATACCTTTCATTGGAATTCGGAAATATAGTATCATAGAATTTATTGATCTTAAATCGTTTATTTATGAATGAATTGAACGACGATAATCTTGATAGAATTTTGCAATTACTTAATAATATTTCAATAAGTGAAAATAAAGTTTCTACATCTGAAGAAATCAATTCTATAGAAATGGCTACCCCTGCAATGAATTGGGACCTTTTCAAATCTAAATTAGCAAATATTAAACCATTTAATGGTGATAGCGAACATTTGAATAAATTTATCACTAGATGTGAGCATTTAATAGAAACTTATAGAGGTTTAAACGATGCTGAATTGAATTATCATATAATAGAATGTATTCAAGAGAAATTGGAAGGTAGAGCTGCCTTCATGGTGGGTAATAGAGTAGAATTGAATACCTGGCCAAAATTGAAATCTGCCTTATTACAATGTTTTGCTGATAGACGGGACTTAGATTGTCTTGTACAAGAATTGATTAGAGCCAAACCATTCAAAGGTGAAAACTTGATAGATTTTGGAAGTAGACTCCAGTTAATTCGTAGTAGTGTTATCCAGAGAATAAGTAATGACCCAAATGTAACTGTCGAAGAGATAAATTGCCAAATAAATCAATATGATAAAACCGCGCTAAATACTTTCATTGCTGGCTGCTACGGAACGTTAAAAAATAATATGCACTTAAGAAAACCCGCTACCTTAGAAGACGCTATGGCGTATGTCACGGAATTTGAAAATTTCGAGAAATTGTACTGGTCCTTGCATGATAGACATTTCTCACAAAATAGATTTAATAATAATAATTATACGAATAAACAATATCCACAGTCGCGAAATTTTCATAATAATAATTCAAACTCAAATCAAAACTATAATGAATACCAAAATTTTTCATCAAGTAACAGACAACAATTTAATAAAAACTATCATACCAATCAATCAAATATTGTACAGAATAGGGAACATTGGCCCAATCAGCCAATACCTATTCAGCCTATTCCACAAAATAAAAGGTATTTTACGAATCGACAAGTATTTGGTCCACCCAAAAACGTTTTTAAACCAGACCCAAGTCAACGAGACCAGTTACCAAAACCTACACCGATGTCAACAACATCGCGGAACTTTACCGAAATCAATAAAATACCTATCAATAATAATAGATTTTTTCAATCGAACCCAAATTCTAGACCGAAATTCGTTTCCGAAGAATTATACGTGAACCAGTGTAGTAATTCAGGTCACGATTCTAATCAATATGACGAAACAGAATTTGACAACACTGATACAGACAATGAACAATATTTCGACGAAAATTTTCAGATGGCGGGACCATCCAAAAAGAAGAAATAGTAGAAATAAACGCGTTTTCTGTAAATCCCTTACCATACATAGAAATTAAGAATCCCAACGTTAAATTACTAATAGATACAGGTAGCTCTAGATCAATAATAAAACCGTCTATAATTGAGAAATATTTTCCAAATACAATTTATCATTCCAATACTGTTATATCTAGTAGTATCGGGAGTAAAAATATCAGATTTCAAGCACATGTACCTGCATTTGCTGAATTAAAATGTAAAAATTACTATATTGATTTTATACTTTACCATTTTCACGATTATTTCGATGGAATCTTAGGTATTAAAGATTTAATAGGTATGAATTTAAACATTGATTTAAAAAAATCAACAATTAGTTGGGCCTAAAAAAAATTACCATTTAAATATAGACAAACAGATGACATAAAGTTTTCATTTTCAATAGATCCAGGAGAAACATGTATAAAAAATTTACCAGTAAATATAAATGATGGCGATATTATTGTAAACGCTCAAAACATAGAGAACATAATTATACCACAAATATTAACTACGGCAAAAGACGGATTTGCACCTATTGAAGTTCAAAATCATACAAATAAATCAATAACTATAAAACTAATAAAACCAATTCAAGTCACTTTATTCGAAAATTCCCAATACGAATTATTCAAGTTTGAAAGCTTTACTAACAATTTTACTGAAAATAATTTGGTTAAATCTAATGATATCACGAACCTTATTCGTACAGACCATATGAATAAGGAAGAAAAACAAAAAATTATTAAATTATGTAAGGAATATTCTGATTTATTTCTCAAACCGGTAGATAAGCTAACTTTTACCGCTAATGTTAAACATATAATTAAAACAAAAGACGAAATACCAATTCATTCAAAATCTTATAGATATCCATACATACACAGAGAGGAAATTAGACGACAAGTACAAGACATGTTAGACAAAAATATAATCAGACCATCTTGCTCTCCTTGGAGCTCTCCAATATGGATCGTCAAAAAGAAAATGGACGCATCCAATACTCAAAAATGGAGATTGGTCGTCGATTACCGCAAAATTAACGATAAAACTATCGGTGATAGATATCCCCTCCCAAACATATCCGATATTTTGGATAAATTAGGGCGAGCTCAGTATTTTACTACGCTTGACCTGGCGAGTGGATTCCATCAAATACAAATGAGCGATTGCTCAATCGAAAAAACAGCTTTTAACGTGGACGGAGGACATTACGAATACCTTCGAATGCCTTTTGGGTTGAAAAATGCACCCTCCACTTTCCAAAGAGCTGTCAATGAAGTCTTAAAAGATGTTCAAAATAAAATATGCATGGTGTATATGGACGACATCATCATATTCAGTACTAGCCTCCAGGAACATATCCAAAATTTAAAGTTAGTATTTTCGAAACTACGTCAAGCACAGCTTAAAATACAAATCGACAAATGCGAATTTGTACGCAAAGAGGTCGAATATTTAGGCCACCTTGTAACTCCACAAGGAATAAAACCTAATCCAAAGAAAATAAAAGCAATTCAAAATTTTCCCCTTCCCAAAACCGCTAAAGATATTAAATCGTTTTTAGGACTATTCGGTTACTATCGAAAATTCATAAAAAATTTTGCGCAACTGACTGAACCAATGACAATATGTTTAAAGAAAAATCATAAAGTTCAACACTCAGAAGAATTTATTGAATGTTTTAATGTTTGTAAAAATATCTTAATATCAGAGCCAGTGTTAGCATATCCCGATCTCGATAAACCATTCGAACTAACAACTGATGCTTCAAAATATGCTATAGGAGCTATCCTATCTCAAAATAATCACCCTATCTGCTACGCTAGTAGAACTTTAAACTTGGCGGAAATCAATTATTCAACTATAGAGAAAGAGTTATTGGCAATTGTTTGGGCTTGCAAATACTTCAGGCCATATCTGTTTGGTCAAAAATTTACAATATTTTCAGATCATAAACCCTTACAATGGCTTATGTCTTTAAAAGAGCCGAGCTCACGCCTTGTGCGTTGGCGACTAAAGCTTGAAGAATTTGATTATGACATCAAATATCTGAAAGGTAAAAGCAATAAAGCAGCAGACGCATTATCTCGATACCCAGATATTAATGCGTTAGAAACTGCATCAATTGACGTTAATTCAGGTGACATTGACGAAATCGTGAATCAAGAGCTTGAATCACGAATTGATCAGTATCGTCAACCCGAAAATATATTACCAAATTTAGATAATATTGATATTTCGAGTATTTTAGATGGAAATGAATCAGATCTTAGAATAAATTCACCCACATTAACCGAAGGAGAAAAATCAAATCCAGATGATAATGATATTGAAACCGTGCATACATCTGCCGAAAATCCTATTTTAGCTATTCCGATATCAGAAAAACCACTGAATATGTTTAAAAACCAACTATATTTTACAAGTGGGGAAACAAATACATTAAAAATTAAAAGAGAAAAAATATTTGAAAACATTCGTCTATATGTTACTTTGCCAATAGTAGAAATGGAATCGAATATAATAAACTTTATCAAAGAATATATCAACCCCAATCAAAATTACGCTCTTTATTTTCAAAATGAATCTCTATCACGAATATTTATAGTAACTGCACAAAATACATTTAAGAATTCTGCATTTGAGTTTATCATGTGTACTAAAACATGTGTATTCAATCAATCGACGAACAAAAAGAAAAAATAGAATATTATCATGTATACAAATCAGGACACAGAGGCATAAACGAAGTCAAAACATCTCTTAGTTGTAGATATTATTGGCCAAAAATGATCGAAGGAATAGAACTCTTCATAAATAACTGCGAAACATGCTTGAAAAACAAATATGATAGGAACCCTCCAGTTATTAAATTTAATTTAACCCCTACTGCCTCTAAACCATTTGAACATATTCATGTCGATGTTTTTAAAATTGCAAACAAATGATACCTAACAATAATCGATTCTTTTTCACGGTACGGACAAGCCTACCCTATATCAAGTGTTACAGGTTTTTCCACCGTAGACTCCTTATTAAATTTTATGACGCACCATGGACTACCTCAAAGAATTACAACTGATAGCGGATCGGAATTCAAAAATTTTGATTTAGAAGACTTTTGCAAACTTCATCGTATCGAACTTCACCATACGACGGCAAAAAACAGTAATTCTAATTCACCCGTTGAACGATTTCATTCAAGTATTTTAGAACATTATCGATGTATTCAAGAAGACAATAAAAATTTAACCCCCGATCAAATAATGAAACACGCGATCCTTAGCTATAATAATTCAGTTCACACGGTTACTAAATTTACACCTTTTGAAATAACAAAGGGACACATAAACAATCCAGATCCGTTTGACCTAAATGACCATTTAGTCATATCTCAATATGTCCAAAATCACAAAGAAACAAGTAAACTATTATACGAAAAACTAAAGAAACGAAACGAAGAAATTAAACAAAAAGTAATAGAAAAACTTAATACAAACAGATCAGAACCATTAGATTACTCGAAACAGAATGTCGCTTATGTAAAAACTAAATTAAGAAATAAGAGACTTCCCAAATTTAAACAAACTAACATAATCCTAGATAAAGGTATTTTGCTTAAAACAAATAAAGGCACGTACCACAAAGGTATCGTCAGAAAACCAAAAGGTAAATCTCGTAAATTGTTACAGGATGTCGCCGAAAATGCGAGCCCTGACGCTATTCCTGGTCCTTCAAGTGTACCACATGGTATGTAGTGGAGAAGACATACAAGTTACGAAAATTAAGAATTTCCTACTCCCTATCCAGTTAGGAAATGCTAGATTAGTTTATAGTAAACATACGTTTTTACATTATTTAGATTTAAGCCAACTAGTTAGACAAATAGATAGTTTAGTTACTCATTTTAATTTTATAAGTACTAAGATTACAACTATAAATGCTTCAAACCCAATATCATATCATTCCCTGGCACAAAACATGCTAATAAGAGCAGAATATTTAATGAAATCAGTTGAAAAGAAATTTGAAAACCTAAACCCACATATTCGAAACCGTAGAGGTTTAGTAAACGGCATTGGTATGTATGTATGTATGTATGTATGTGTGTGTGTTTGGGGTAACATTCACTGAGACCTAAAAGATCTATTGTGCCCCCTTACTTCTACTTAGTTTCTGAGGAGAGTCTCTGAAACTAGTAGCTCCTTTAGTCCTATTTCCCGGAGGAATTTTAGGATATCTGCAGGCTTCAGCTTAGGTAAATGTTCCTCTTCTATCCAGTAATCTCCCAGGTACTGTGCTCTAGGATTCTGGAGTGCTGTGCAGTTGGAAAGTAGGTGGATGGAGGTTTCTTCTTCCATGCCACAGTATCTGCATTCTTCTTCCTCCACTAATTTGAGCTTTTTCAGGTGCCCATTCAGGCGACAATGTCCCGTTAGGATCCCTGTTAAAACTCTTAGTGCAGTCCTGCTTTGACTTATGCATTCATTTGATCTCCTTTGGTTGTAGTCACCCAGGAGAATCTTTGATTGTCTAAGCCCTACTAGATCTTTCCAATGGTCAGATCTTCTTTCTTTCGGCTTCGCCTATTTCTTCCAATATTACATTGGGGCTGATTCCGCAAAAAGGTTCAGGCCCCCAGAAGGGTATTTCCGACCCCCTCTTTGCTAGTTCATCTGCTATTTCATTTCCTTCTATTCCAGTGTGTCCTGGAATCCATAGTAGGGTAACTATATTGTTCTCGCCTAATTCATTTAGTTTGTCTAGGCATTCCCAAACCATCTTAGAACTGATTACGCAAGAGCTCAGTGCTTTGATGGCTGCTTGACTATCTGTCATTATGATAATCCTTTGTCCTCTGTATCCTTTATTAAGATTGAACTGGGCGCACTTTCTTATGGCGTGGATTTCCGCTTGAAAGATACTTGGGGTTTTTCCCAAGCTTTCGGAGTGTTTGGTTCCTGGCCCGAACACTCCTATCCCAGTTCCTCCTATTGCTTTTGAGCCATCTGTGTACCATTGAATGGCATTCTTCCCAATTCTGGTAATGGTATTCGGATCCCATTCCTTCTTGTTGCTCAATTCTGTAACGAATTTCTTCGAAAAGTTGTACTTTCTCATCATACCGTCTTGTGGCATGTCCCAGGTTGTCTGATTTCTAAGAAGTGAAGAGGTGATTTTTCTTTTAATGATTCCCTCTCTACTTAGTCTGTATCTTGTTTTTTCTGCAACACTCTCCACCACCATATGTAGAGGGGTGAGGTTGAGAATTACTTCCATTGCTGCCGTTGGGCATGTTCTCATTGCTCCTGTAATGCATATACAAGCTAGTCTTTGAATTTTGTAGAGGTTTTCTCTCGTTGTCAATAGACTAGTTCTGCTGCTCCATGCAATGGCTCCATACGTGATGATTGGTCTCACTATGGCAGTGTACATCCAGCTTAGGGTTTTTGGGTTGCAACCCCAATTTCTCCCTGCCAGATTCCTACAGACCATAAGAGCCATTTTCGCCTTGTGGGTAATCTCCTTTTCGTGTTTGTTCCACAGGAGCTTACTGTCTAGAAACAAGCCTAGATACTTGGCTTCTTGTCTCCATTCAATCTCGTTCCCATTAAGTTTTATGGTTTTGAGGTTGAGTTTTCTTTTCTCAGTGAAGGCTATCAAGATGGTTTTAGTGGGGTTGATTCTAGGAGTAATATGTATTATCATTATTTCATACGCTATAATCAAATTGAAATCCAAAATTTTAACATATAGAAGAAAGAAAACCGAAAAACCCGAAGAAAATTCAAACAGGACCGAATCGAAAAGTCATTCCATACTTTTCGATACTTAGGAGGGAGGAGTTACATGCAACACTTCTGCATACATAAGCACACCCACACAGAGATATCATTCATCCTAGGAATCAGTTATTTTATCAACACAGCGTACCTAGCTACCTTTATTGTTATAAAATTCATTCTTTGTTTAACTCTCATATAGTAAGGTTGTATTTAAAATAATAAATTTCTTTTTAAAAAGTTATTTTTTGAATTGAAATACGTAATTCACGTAAGAATACCCTGAGTGCAAAATTGTGAAAATATACAGATAAATACAATATTTCCGTTTCACTAGCATGTGCTTTCAATTGTGAAATTTGAAGATTTAATAAATGCTGAATTTCATTATAATAATTAAATGGTGAATCGTTTCCTTGTCTCAAATTAACTATTTCTATGTTTAAGGTGCAAATGTATCTCTTATCAGAATATGTGTTAAGTGATGCACTTTTTAAATTTGACCATTTAGTAATTATACAAGACGAAATGTTCACTGCTGCATCACCTTTAATTTTTGACAATATACTTGACATCAGATATTCGTTCTGGAAATCATGTATATCTGTCGTATTATAGAATTTAGTAACAAGTTTTTCGCAAATTTCAATGAATCTTGGTAATAATTGGGTATCACCGTGAAATTCGGGTACCGTATCTAGAAATTCTTTCTTTAATACTGGAGTTGCCATATTTACTTAGTTTTTATGAAGAATTCTTGAAATTGAAATCAGTTAAAAAAGAAAAATGTTTGATAAACGTGAGTCAGAATCTAATTACTTTTCCAGAATTTTTAGAATATTCGGAAGAAAAATTTCTGTACGAACCTATGCATGACATGAAATATACTTACAGCAAAATCAATTTTCCTTCCATGTGCCGGCTGCTTCAAGCTGGTCTCCAATGTCCTTTGAAGATATTGATGAACGAAGGTCCTCAATACACTTGAACACTTGTTGGGATACTAAATTCACCCAACACGTATTATCGTTGGTTACTCAATTCGCCTAACTTTCGCGACACACGGTATAAAGTTCAAATAGCCAATAAATCGTTAAGACGAACCGATATTATATCCGTTAATACCGTTTGACTATCCTACTGACTGCGCCACTTAAATTACGAAAGGCCGTAAGGTGCTTTTTAAAAAAGTTTTATTAAAAAAGATACAATATGTCAAGACGTTCGATTAGTAAAACAATTGATTATAGACTGAAGGTGAAAATACAAAGTTGAATGAAGTAATAAAAATGCAGAGTAAACAGTATAAAGTACAATTACACTATCCGGTTCAAAGTTCTATGATGACACGTTAATAATCTAGCAATACCAGAGTGTACTCTTTTTAAAATATATTCCGAGCTTTCGAATATAACATATTCATTTTCAAGGACTAAAAATCATTAACATATATGGTCAAATTATAAAATAAATTAATGTATAAATTCACTTACATTATCTAAGCGAGGATGTCGGTATAATAGTAAAAAATATATGTAAAAAATTGATTCATAAATTAAACTCAAAATGCAATATATAAATATGACTTTCAATATGACATTCAACAAAAAATGTTTTGTTTATTTTTATTTCTGATTTTAAGGTCTATTCGAATAAAGTTGATTTTGCAAAGATTGTTTTTCGAAATCTAAGAGATAGGCATACAGCACACTAAGGTTATTCAGGTCAGTTTTTTTATTAATGCAATTATTTTCTTGTGAAATGAATGCAGTTTCTGAAAATAGACGTTTTTAATAATTATTTTCAGTAATTAATATTTTGGCTGATTGATAATCAATTGAATGGCCTTCATAAAATGCATGCTCAGCGAGGGCACATCTATCAGGATACAAATTGCTATCGCTTCTGTGAGAGGAAATTCGACTGGTTAATGTCCTCTTAGTGTGACCAATGTATTTTTTATCGCAGTTCAAGCAAGGAATTTCATAAACTATGTTAGTTAATTTATTAACCGGTGTTTTATCTTTGATTTTACTAAAAATTGATTTGATTGTGAGGTGTTGTTTGTTTGCAATTTTGATATTATGCCACATCCCACATAAATCGTCTCCGTTACTGAGTTGGCAAATAAATAAACTTTTGAATAATGAAATTATATGTAATCAAAAAACAATATTTAGGCTTGAAAATGATATAATTGAAATGAAAAATCAAATAATCAACATCACTAATGAATTCGTTTTTGAAAATTTTTCTAGTAGACAGCAAGTGATATATAATAAATTATTTTTCGAAATTAAAAATAAACAAAAAAAGAAACTTAATCTTATTAACAAAAAAATAAATTCAGTCCTTAAAACCCAAAATAGTTGGATTAAAAATATTTCTAATATAGATATGCCTAAGGATATTCTACAGTTTCTATCACTAGGCCCAAAATTTAGCATTGAACCTATAATAACAAAAGATATTTCTATAAAAACCATGTTAGCTAATATTGATTATATATCATCTTTCATACAAAACGAGCAAGAAAGAAATATCGTTATAGCTAAAACTACAAATGTTTTAACTAATCATACTCACGAACCTAAGCAATCTTCTATATTTAGAGAACTACTTCATAAAACAAAAAAAATTTTAAAAGAAAATCCAAATTTAATAGTCGTACCATCAGACAAAAGGAATGTTACATTTATAATGGAATATGTACAATTTTCACAACTATCTAAAGAACTAATTGATAATAACACGACATATAAAGAACTTACTAATGACCCAACTGCAAAAACAACTAGTAATTGTAACAATTTAATTGAAAAATCATTCAATGAAAAACGGAAGAAAAACTAACGAACTATAGGTAACGGTATTTCAGCTAAATTTTATTGTTTACCAAAAATCCATAAACCCACATTATCAGCTAGACCAATTGTAGCTTCTATAAATACTCCAATTGAGCCTCTTACTCTTTGGTTAACTGAAATATTAACAAAATCTTATGACTATGATAATGAATATTATATTAAAGACTCCTTCGAAATCAACAAAACATATAATAACATGATATTGCCACCGAACTATGCTCTTTTAAGTTTAGATGTAGTATCACTTTTTAGTAATGTTTTATTAAGTATATTGTTAAAATCATTTTAACATATGCGTCGACCCCGCCAAATTTTTTGAATGGTTTAAATAGAACCGCCGTCTTCTCGGCCACCTTCGGCCCGAAGAACGTCGAAACATAGAGAACCGCCAAAAATCAAGCCATTCCATGTGTGAGTACCTCTGCGGCACCATGTGAATCAATTACCTATAGTTAAAACTCAATTTTCTGGTGCAATGCCTATTTTGGTTTAAAATATATACATAAGTATAGATCTAGTTATAGTGAACAGTAGTTTTAGTGAAATATAATTTGGTAAGATAGTTAATTTACCTATATATTCAATTGGAAATCTTCATTTTCTTCAATTCACCGGCTTCATTTTTTCGCGGTGTTGCCAACTAGGGGGTCATTTGGATGCGAGGTGGATTTCTACCTATTATACTTTTCTGTACCATTATTTATAAAGATATTTGTGCGATATTGTTACCGTATTTGATTGTTACCGTATTTGATATGTTACCGTATTTGATATTTTACCGTATTTGATATGACTTTTTGATTTCTTATGTACCTACTGGTTTAACCTTTTGAATCATAAATTGCTAGAATACTTTTTAATAGTTTTATTTTATTCTTTCCGTGGTAACACGGTGGTCCTTCGAAATTTTATAAGCTCTTGAAGGCCACATTCAATTAAGGCTAGTATTAACGTCTTTGGCAGCCATTTGCAGTCCATCATAAAATTTAGTGAAATGTCAAAGATGTTTTATATATAGTTTTTGTGGTCCTTCGAGCCGGATAACTCGACCTGTCATATTGACATTTTTTCATTTGAAAGACTTGGATAGTTTCTGCACACCTAATTTTTGAACATTTGATTGGACTCGTTTCCGGTAATTGCTAATAATTAATATAGACTCAATTCACTGAAGCAAAAACAATTTTTACATATCTCTGATAAGAATAAAGAATTTGTGCGCGAAGTGCCGTCCGGAGTGCTCGGGAAATACGACCTGGTTTGGCAACACCGCGCTCCGTGGGATTGGACGTTTACTTGTATTTCAACTGCCGTTTTTGGAAAAGAGATAGCGGCTTTGCCCTTTCTTTTTGAACGCACCTCCATGAAGCGTCGCCAGCAGCAGAAAATGGAATTTGAAAACATTTTTTGTCGGCGCCTTTAAGGTTTTTTTTGTTGTTTTGTATGAAACTTTACTGACTTTACCCTTTGTTTTTATGACGGTTTTTTTTTTACTAGGAATGTTGTTGGAACAGAAATTGACTTGCAATTTTTCATTTAATTTATTTTATTGAAAATACTTTTTAGGTATAGAATAGAACTGCGTTAAATTTGATATTTTTAAAAGGTATTAATTCACAATTACTGAATGTGTTGATTTGCTAATAGGTATAGTTCTCTCTTTTGCATTTGATATTTTTTGTTTGATATTTTGAATGATTGATTTGATTACTTATTATTGTTTATGCCATTGTGATTTTTGTAGGTATTTATTTATGGCAATTGTAATATTGGTGTATTCGATTGACCAACTGTTTAACTGTGTTTAAAATTTATTTAATTTGTATCCGGTTACTTACTCTTGATAACGATGACTTCGCAATTAGTAAATCTAAAAAATAAACGCACCGGTGCTAAGGCCCAGCTTACACGGTTTGAAAGATTTTTAGCTAATATTTCAGGTGATGAAGAATCTTACCTTCTTAAGATTAAATTAGATAATTTATTAGTACATTATAGTAATTATCAAACAGTTCAATCTGAAATTTTAGGTATGGCCACAACCTCTGATGAAACTTTGTCCGATAGTGGACCAGAGGATCTCATTTCTGATAGATTTGAACTTTGTATTGCAAAATTAACTTCTTTATTTGACAAAGCTAATAAAAATACATCTCGCCCTAGTGAAAATTCTAACGTAGTCCTACCCAAAATAAATATCAAACCATTTACAGGAGTGGCGTCAGAATGGACGTCCTTTCTTGATTTGTTTTCTGCTTTAGTTTTAAAAAATCCTAAACTTCAATGTGATAGCGAAAAGTTTTATTACTTGAAGAGTTTGCTTCGTGGTCAGCCACTCGAATTAATAGATAGTTTAAGTGTAACTAATCGGAATCTAGAGGTAGCTTTAGACATTTTAAAAAATACGTATGAGGATAAATCTAAATTCTTTAATTTCATTACTGTTGGATCAAAAACCTATAGTTAAGAGTAATGCGGCTAGTTTGAGAGATTTCTACGTCGCATCCAAAAAGACACTAGAACAAGTAAATAATCTGAACTTGGAGCCAGAGCTTAAGTTTGAGACTCTGGTGGTTTTTTTATTAGAACAAAAATTAGATTTCATCACTAGACGTGAATTTGAAAACGAAAGAAAACCGATGGAGTTAGTAAATATTTCTGAATTTCTTGAGTTTATTAAAAGACGCTATACTGTGTTAGAAAACTTGAATTTCTTTGACTCTGGATATAAAAAGGAATCCAAATCGCAGGATAGTAAACCTCGTGTCATATTGCATACTAGTGTTAGTGATAAGCCACATATCCAATCGTCTTCTTCCTCTCAATCAAATAGGTCTGGTTGTGTACTCTGCTCAGATACCTCCCATTCTTTATATCGCTGTGGTAAATTTTTAGCTCTTTCTCCTGTTGACAGGCATAAAGTTGCAAAAACACACAAATTATGTTTAAACTGTTTAAGTGGTCAGCATTTAATTGCTAGCTGCAAATCTCTTCATCGTTGCTTGAGTTGCAGTAAGTCTCATCACTCTCTCCTTCACTTTGAAGTCAATTCTAATTCTCGTTCTGCTAATAGTAGTGGTTCTTCAAATAGGAGTGCTCCTTCCGCTCGTAACTCTGGAAGTTCTCCGGATCCTGGACCGAGCACCAATAGTAATAGAGTTTCAAATGTTGTAAATAGAGATCCTTCCCAAAGCAATGCTATTGTAAATAACAGTTCGCAAGTAAATAATTTTGCCTCCTCCTCCAATGTCCAGCAACAATCTTCACTGGCCGCAACTAGTTTGTTTAATAAAATTGTTTTATTACCCACTGCTATGGTGAAGGTACATTGCAAAAATGGTAAATCCATAATGGTTCGTCTGCTTCTCGACTCTGCAAGTTAAATGAGTATAATTAAAAGATCTCTTGCTGATTCTTTAGGTACTCCTTATAGATCTCACATAGTAAATATTTCTGATCGATGTACCCATAGTAACAATGTCATAGATGTTGTTTTCAGCTCTTTAGTGGAACCATCAAAGGTTTTCAATATAACTTGCTCTGTCATTGATCAAATTACTCATAAATTACCTCAATTTGTTATACCTCCCGATAAACTTTGCTTACTTGATCATGTCAAATTGGATTTAGCTGATCCTTTGTTTTTTGAACCCGGAGAAATTCAAATATTAGTGGGGGCGGATGTGTATTTCAATCTTCTAAAAGATGAAATAATCAGGATGGGTAATAATATGCCCACGTTTATGAACACTCATTTAGGTTATGTAGTAGCTGGTCCTGTTCCAGACATGCGTGTAGACAAATGCGATAAAACGAATTTAGCTCTGTCCTTTTTAACAGTAGAAAATGCAGATTCAATTGATGCTCCTAGAATTGATGAATTAATTGAGAATTTTTGGAAAATCGAGGACATTCCTAGTGTAGAGGGTCCCTCATTTGAAAATGAACTAGTAGAAAATATTTTTCTTCAAACCACCAAAATTTTACCTTCTGGAAGGTATCAAGTAGACATGCCTTTGATAGTAGATCCAATTAAAAAATTAGGCCATTCACTTTCGATAGCCAAGCGTCGTTTCAATCACTTAGAGAAAAAGTTTGAAAAGGATACCGATTTTTTTGAAACATACAAGCAAGTCTTAACTGATTATATTCATTTGAATCATGCTAGAGTGGTACCGCTTTCGTTGTTTTGTAATCTCACTAATGAGATTAAATATTTTGTTCCTCACAGAGCAGTTATACGCTCTGCTTCTGTTTCCTCTAAATGTAGAATAGTTTTCGACTACTCGTGTCGATCTGACACTGGGGTCTCTCTCAACGACCTTACTTATAAAGGGTATCAAGTTCAAGACAATTTATTCGACATACTTTGTCGCTTTAGATCCTTTCGTTATGTTTTATGTGCGGACATCCAAATGATGTACCGGATGATTGAAATAAACCCTGCTCATCGTCACTTGCAAAATGTGCTGTGGCGTGATAGTCCTGTAGACGCTTATCAATGCATAGAATTTTCTCGGCTTAGTTTCGGCCAAAACTGCGCCCCATACCTAGCGACTAGAGTCCTCAAAGACGTCGCTTTAAAGAATACATCTTTTGCTCTAGCTCAGAAAGCCCTGCTTTCGCAAACCTACATGGATGATATCCTCAGTGGAGTCAACAATTATGACGAATTAGAAACTCTTTATTTCCAGTTAAACACCGTACTTAGTAAACATGGGTTTAAACTACACAAGTGGCATTCAAACTCGTTGAAATTCCTAGAGACTCTCTCTCTCTCTTCGAATTAGATTTAAATTTGGAAAATTCTCCTTGTAAAATACTTGGTATAAAATGGAATTCTTCCCTTGATTTACTTCAAATTAATGTTTCAGCCCTGCCTGATCTGCCTTGTTTGACTAAACGAAGCGTTTTGTCCATTATCGCTAGTATTTTTGATCCTTTGGGTATAGTAAACCCTCTGATAGTGCTTGGAAAGCTTATTATGCAGTCTCTCTGGCAACTTCAGTTAGACTGGGATTCTCCTATAAAAGATGTCAATATTCTGAAGCAATGGAACATGTTTCTCCAAAATCTTTCTGACTTATCTCAGCTCGCAATTCCTCGACTTTTAACACAAAATAAAACTTCAATTCATGTCTCTTTGCATGGCTTTTGTGATGCTAGCCAAGTGGCTTATGGTTGTTGTATATATCTAGTAGCTTATTATACTGATCACACTATTTCTTCTTCTCTTGTCGCTTCTAAGTCTAGAGTTAGCCCTTTGAAAGCTAAATTAACTATTCCTAAACTAGAGCTCAATTCTATGGTTCTTTTGTCTAATTTAGTTGTCCGAATAAAACATATTTTCTCTTCTTGCTATTCCTTTGAATCCATAAACCTATGGTCTGACTCCCTGGTTTCACTATCTTGGGTGAAACACGAGGCGAGTAAATTTACTCCCTTTGTGGCTCGGCGTGTCCTCACTATTCAACAGAATAGTGCAGGTTCAACTTGGAGACACATTAGATCGCATCTGAATCCAGCTGATATTCTTTCACGAGGAACTTTTTCCAAGAATGTTCAGTACTTCTGGCTACATGGACCTGAATTTTTATGTCAAACTGAAGACTATAATTCATTAGATACCTTTTCTATAGTTGATGTATTGTCCGAAGTTAAAAAAGTAAACTTAGCTGCTCTTAAAAGTCCGGTTAATCCCTTAAAGGAATGGTTCCCAGAGTTTCCTCAATTTCAAAAACTGCGTAGAGTCCTTGCTTATCTATTTCGGTTTGTTAATAATTGTCGCAGGGTCAGTGAAAGATTGACTGGACCCCTATCTGTAGAGGAACTTCAAGTTTCCTTGGAATTTATTATACTTCAAATTCAAAAAGAGCATTTCCCTAAAGAAATAGAACTCCTATCTCTGAATAAAGCACTTGTAAACAAATCACTCTTACCGCTTAATCTTTTCCTAGACAATAATAGAATTATACGCGTAGGTGGCAGACTCCAGAATGCCGAACTCAACTTTGATAAGAAATTCCCAATGTTACTTCCTTCTAGTGATATTATAGTTACTAGACTTATAGAAAGTGAACACCGTAGACTTGGTCATAGTGGTCCACAAAATGTTTTAGCTAACCTACGTCAAATTTATTGGCCTCTTGGTGGGGTACGTACCATCAAGAAAATTATCTCTAAATGTCTAACTTGTTATAGATTTCATGCCCAATTCTCTTCACAAATTATGGCCCCATTACCCGCTGATCGTATTCAACCATCTCGTGCTTTTCTTAAAGTTGGTGTTGACTTTGCTGGACCTATCTCATTGCGCTCTTCTAGACTTCGTAAGGCCCCCTTGCTTAAAGCTTATATAGCTATTTTTGTGTGTATGGTGACGAAAGCTATACACATTGAATTGGTCACCAGCTTAACTACTGATGGTTTTATAGCTTGTTTGAAAAGATTTATTGGTCGTAGAGGTAACCCTAAGGTTATTTATAGTGACAGGGGCACGAATTTTATTGGTGCCCGCAACCAATTGAGAGATCTCGCAGATTTTCTCAGATCTAATGACACTCTGGAAAAAATTTCTAGCTTTGTTACTGCAACAGAAATTTCTTGGAAATTCATTCCTTCGCGCTCACTCCATTGGGGGGGTCTATGGGAAGCAGCTGTTAAGAGCGCCAAATCCCACTTAGTAAGATTATTAGGTACGTCTATCTTCACCTTCGAAGAGACTGCCACCATTCTCATTCAAATTGAGGCCATTTTAAATAGCCGCCCGTTGTACGCTCTATCCAACGATCCTAACGATTTGTTACCCCTGACCCCAGGTCATTTTTTAATAGGTTGTCCTTTGACAGTCTTTCCCGAAAAAGATATTAGTGAGACTCCTTCTAATCGATTATCCTTTTGGACTCAATGTACCCAGATCCAACAGAGATTCTGGAAGCGCTGGTCTATTGATTATTTGCACCAATTACAGCACCGTCCCAAGTGGCAAAAGGTTGAAAAAGACCTATCTGTTGGAGATTTAGTTCTGGTCCTCTCCGAGGACAGATCTCCCCTTAATTGGCCTATTGCTAGAATTTTAGAACTTATCCCTGGTCGTGACGGTAAGTTCCGAGCCGCTAGAATAAAGACGAGTGATGGCGAATACACTCGCCCCATTGTGAAATTAGCCCTGCTCCCCTTAGAAACTTAGTTACTCACCATCACAGAAATGTTCTGGGTCTGGAGAACTTCCTTGCAATAACCCATGGCTAGTCTGGTCGCCAACGGGCAATATTCTGGAAGATAATCCTGGCCTGTGTTGTTTCTTTGGTGTTGACCTCTTCATTTGATTTTTTGTTTGTTTGATGTTGTTTGCTTCTGCCTCCTTCCTCCCCCCCAGTATGTTAAAATCATTTTAACATATGCGTCGACCCCGCCAAATTTTTTGAATGGTTTAAATAGAACCGCCGTCTTCTCGGCCACCTTCGGCCCGAAGAACGTCGAAACATAGAGAACCGCCAAAAATTAAGCCATTCCATGTGTGAGTACCTCTGCGGCACCATGTGAATCAATTACCTATAGTTAAAACTCAATTTTCTGGTGCAATGCCTATTTTGGTTTGAAATATATACATAAGTTTAGATCTAGTTATAGTGAACAGTAGTTTTAGTGAAATATAATTTGGTAAGATAGTTAATTTACCTATATATTCAATTGGAAATCTTCATTTTCTTCAATTCACCGGCTTCATTTTTTCGCGGTGCTGCCAACTAGGGGGTCATTTGGATGCGAGGTGGATTTCTACCTATTATACTTTTCTGTACCATTATTTATAAAGATATTTGTGCGATATTGTTACCGTATTTGATTGTTACCGTATTTGATATGTTACCGTATTTGATATTTTACCGTATTTGATATGACTTTTTGATTTCTTATGTACCTACTGGTTTAACCTTTTGAATCATAAATTGCTAGAATACTTTTTAATAGTTTTATTTTATTCTTTCCGTGGTAACACGGTGGTCCTTCGAAATTTTATAAGCTCTTGAAGGCCACATTCAATTAAGGCTAGTATATTAACGTCTTTGGCAGCCATTTGCAGTTCATCATAAAATTTAGTGAAATGTCAAAGATGTTTTATATATATATGTTTAACTGCTCTTGATTACAAATGGAATTATATAAGTAAAAACTGCAAATTAAACAAAGGAACTTTTTTAGAATTAATATCATTTATCTTTAATAATACATATTTTTCTTATAATAATAAAAATTACCAACAGACTTTTGGAACTCCCATGGGATCTTCAATATCACCAATACTAGCAGACTACGTAATGAATTATATCTTAGACTTTGTTATATCTGTTTTACCATTCCAGTTGTTTTTCATAAAAAAGTGTGTCGATGATATAATTTTATCTCTTCCTTGCGATGAAATAGATAATATACTATTCTACTTTAATACATTTAATCCTTATATACAATTCACTATTGAAAAGGAAAATTCAGAACAATCTTTACCTTTTCTTGACACCAAATTCATCAGAGATAATAATAATAAAATTTCTATCGACTGGTATAGAAAACCAATAAGTTCAGGAAGATATATAAATTACCATTTATATCATCCTCGCAATACAAAAATCAACTTGATCAAACAGATGAAAAGTAGAGTTCTTCAAATTTCAGATCCAATGTTCCACCAAAAAAATCTAAAAATACTGTAAAATCTTTTCCACGATAACTCATATCCTCCATATCTTTTGAGACGAATATTATATAATACTTTTGACAGAAACTCTGACATTACTGATAATAGATCAAAAAATATTAAAACTGACAATATTAACCCTCCAATTTATATGTCTTTACCAATTATAAAAACAGTAACACCTAAACTTTCAGGAATCTTTAATAAACATAATATCAAAATTGCAAACAAACAACAACTCACAATAAAATCAATTTTCAGTAAAATCAAAGATAAAACACCAATTAATAAATTAACTAACATAGTTTATGAAATTCCTTGCTTCAACTGTGATAAAAAATACATTGGTCACACTGAAAGAACATTAACCAATCGAATTTCCTCTCACAAAAGCGATAAAATTGTATCCTGATAGATGTGCCCTTGCTGAGCACGCATTTTATGAAGATCATTCAATTGATTACCAATCAGCCAAAGTATTAATCACTGAAAAAAATTATAAAAAACGTCTATTTCTAGAAACCGCATTCATTTCACGAAAAAATAATTGCATTCATAAAAAAACTGACCTGAATAACCTTAGTGTGATGTATGCCTATCTCTTAGATTTTGAAGAACAATCTTCACAAAATTTAAATTTCAATCAAAATTAATTAACCTTATTCGAATAGACCTTAATATCAGAAATAAAAAAATGAAAGAAAAAAAAATTTTTAGTTTAATGTTATATTGAATGTCATAGATATTGTTTTTTGAGTTTCATTTATGAATTTTATATCAATTTTTCATACAATTTTTTACTATTATACCAACATCCTCATTTAGATAATGTGAGTGAATTTATACATTAATTTATTTGATGATTTGACTATATACATTTTTAGTCCTTGAGAATGAATATATAATATTCGAAAGCTTGGAATAAATTTTAAAAAGAGTACTCTCTGGTATTCTCTTGCTACATCCCCACATAAATCTTCTCTATAAATAATATATATATATATATATATATATGTTATATAGTTAGTTTTCTCAGTGTAGCATAAATAAATTGTTTAGTCAGTATCTTCAATTTCAGTGTGAACTTGTTTTTGCTTATGTTTTATTTTTTAATATTAGTTATTGTAAAACCTTTTTATTCATTTTTATTCAGTCTAGAATCTACTTCCGATCTTATAACAACTATTGTAATTATCTCAATAAATAAATCTTTTTTTAAAAAGCCTTTTCCATACGTGAAAAGATAAGTGGCGCAGTCAGTAGGATATGTTAAACGGGCATTAGCGAAAATAACCACCGGTTCGTTTAAACGATTTGTTAACATACCTAAAAAGTGAAATTTGGGACTCTTGGCTGAGTGAACTGAGTAACTCAACCTGAAGATAGTTCGACCTGTTGAGAAGAGGAATTCCAAACGAATATTGCCAATTCCCTGCTCACAAGTTTCGACTAGATGGAGAAAGCAGTCCTGTTTCTAATGTAAGTACCTTATGTCGTATAGAGATAATAGTAAATTGTTCGATTCAGGAAGCTCTGAAAATTCTGATTCTGATTCTGATTTAGATTCTGACTCACAAACTAATTTAAGTAAAGAAATAACCTTAAAAATTGCAGAACCAGTGATTAATTTGAATACGATTTTCAAAATGCCTATGGATAACGTAGTACCCCATTTAAAAAAGGAATATCTGGATATGATCCCAGATTTCCATGGCGATAATGCCTTATTACCTAGATTTATTGAAATATCTGGAAAATTAGTAAATAAATTCTACAACCCTGTAGATATAGGAGATTTTCAAAACGAATACTTAATGTCTAGCATTTTATCAAAAATTAAAGATCAAGCAGCGATAAATATTTCTGCATGTAGTATAAGTAATTGGCAAAATTTGAAGGATGCTCTATTAAATACTTACGCAGATAAAAGAGATGTTTATACGCTGAGCATATTCAAAAAATTCTTTTATTAAACCTAGGCCAAGAAATAATTTTGTACCACAAAATAAAGATAATTTCCAAAATAATCAAATACAGAGACCCACATATACTCCAAAATTACAACAAAATTATCAGCCTCAATTTAATAAAAGTTTCAACTCAAGTAATGGTCAAGCTCAGACACAATTTAACAGAGGTTTTAATTCAAATAATTTACCTAGTACAAGTAGAGCAACCAATATTCAAACAAGAAATACTAACGTTTTCAAACCAAATCAAAACCAAAATTTTCCAAAACCTACTCCAATGAGTATAACTACAGCTAATACATATAATCCATTCAACGCTCAAAATAGAAATAATGGGCAAAATCAAACACAATTATTTACAAATCAAAGGAAAAATTTCATTTCTGAATTACATAATATCTAAAATACTGAATGTGATATTGAAAATGGAAATAATTTTTTAGAGAAAACGTCCTCGGTCGCAATAGAAACGTAGAACTATTTAATTTTACTAATTCTGAAAGTGAATTACCGTACATTATATTTCCCGAACAAAATTTAAGAGTTTTAATAGACACCGGCAGCACAAAATCTTTTGTAACCCCGGAAATTGCCAAAATTTTTTTTTCAAAATCAATCATGCAAAAACCTTTCAAAGTATCGTCAGCTCTCGGTACAAGTCAACAAAAATATTGTACAGCAATTCCATGTTCAGAAATATTTAATATAAAGAATAAAATTCGGTTAGAATATTGTATATTTAAATTACATAATTATTTCGATTGCTTATTAGGTTTAGATAATCTTAAAAAACTAAATGCAACAATTGATTTAGTGAATAACGTCTTAATTACGCCAAATAGTAAAATCAAAATTAATTATTTTAAAATAAACTGTGAGAACACGAATTGTATAGTAGTGGCTCCACGCACAGAACAAATAATTAAATTAAATATCGAAAATACCAGTAATGGCGATATAATTATACCTTATACAAAAATAGGAAAACTAGAAATTCCGGAATGTCTTACTAAAGCGGAAAATAGTCAAGCTTTATGCACTATTTTAAATCTGTCTGAATCATATTTTAAAGTAGATTTAAGCGCTCCTGTAGAAGTTGAATCGTTCGACGAATACGAACAAAACTTCAGTCCAAATTTTAATGCAATTTACGCAGAAAAATTTAAATTTGATATATCAAAAGTTCGTACAGAACACATGAATAAAGAAGAGCGCGAAGCTATTCTAAAATTAATAAAAGAGTATTCTGACATATTTCATGTCGATGCTAACATTTACAAGTCAGATTAAACACAAAATAAGAACCACCAATGAGGTACCTATTTATTCCAAGTCATATAGGTATCCCGAAATATATAGAAAAGAAGTTCAAAGTCAGATAAAAAATATGTTAGATCAAAATATTATAAGACCTTCATTCTCACCTTGGTCAAGTAGCATTTGGGTTGTTCCAAAAAAATTAGATTCTTCAGGTAAACCAAAATTCAGAGTTGTTGTAGACTAGCTTAATGAAATAACTTTAGGAGATAGATATCCCCTACCTAATATAACTACCCTACTAGACAAACTAGGTCGTTGCCAGTACTTTACTACCCTGGATCTTGCCTCTGGGTTTCACCAAATTGAGATGGCTCAAGAAGATATCCCCAAAACGGCTTTCACTACAGAAAATGGCCACTGGGAATTTTTGAGAATGCCATCCGGTCTGAAAGGAGCTCCTGCAACTTTCCAGAGAGTAATGGACAACATTTTAAGAGGTATTCAAAATGAAAAATGTTTAGTATATCTCGACGACATTATAGTTTTTAGTACAAGCTTGCAAGAGCACATAAATAATTTAAAAGAAGTATTTAAAAGATTGCGTGAATCTAATTTCAAAATACAAATTGATAAATCTGAATTTTTAAGAAAAGAAGTCGCTTATTTGGGACACATAGTAACACCAGAAGGCGTTAAACCCAATCCCGATAAAATAAGTGCCATTCAAAATTTTCCAATTCCAAAAACTATCAAACAACTGATTTACCTGTAGCATATGCTAGCAGAACACTTAATTATTCTGAAGTAAATTACTCAACAATTGAGAAGTAACTCCTTGCGATTGTTTGGGCCGTGAAATATTTTCGCCCCCATCTTTTTGGGAGAAAATTCATTATCGTAACTGATCACAAGCTGCTTCAGTGGCTGTTTTCCTTAAAAGACCCCAGTTCTAAATTAGTTAGATGGCGTCTGAAACTCGAAGAATACGACTATGATATAGTTTACAAAAAAGGTGCATTAAATACTAATAGTGACTGTCTATCACGCATACAACTAAATATAAATAAAGTTGATTCTTCCGAAAATAATCCCAAAAAATTAATAGCCTATATGGAAAAATTTAATGATAAATTTGCAAGTACTTCTAAAATCGATAATATAGAAACAGAGTCACTTACAGTAGAAGCAGAAGAAATAAACGACATTGACGATGAAAACAATACTATCCACACTAACATAGAAGATCCTGTAGTGGGAATACCAATTTCAGAATCTTCAGTAAATGTAGGAAAAAATCAAATAATAATTTCTGAAGTAAATTTTGAACCCGCCGCACCAACAATTATTAAGCTGTACGATTCAAAACAAAGAATTCTCGTACAATTTTCAAAAAATAATTTCGAAAATGATGTAATAAATTTTGTGAAAGATTATGTTGTACCAAAATTGAAATATCATATTTATTTTGAAGATCCTTTATATGAAAAATTTAGTGCAGTTCTGCAAACTTATTTTAAAAATTCAATGATTTCATTTATTAAATGTAACAAAAAATTAATCGATATCCCCTTAAATGAAATAAAAGAAGTCATCCAAAATTATCATGAAGGTAAAAGAAATCATAGAGGTTCAGATGAAACTTAAAATAATATAAAAACACGTTATTATTGGCCAAATCAAAGATCGTCTATTCAAACCTACATTAACGAATGCGAAATATGCCAAGCAACAAAATATGGTCAAAATATGGTCAACTTTATAAACTAAATTCTGCTAAAGGCATAGAAATTGTTAATAATCTAATTGAATATTTTACCCACCACTGTATACCAGAACAGATTATTTCTGATAATGGCACGGAATTAAAAAATAGCCTAGTTAAAGATTTATTAGATACCCATAAAATAAAGATACATTTTATAAGTTCACAGCATCCGGAATCAAACGGCATTGCCGAACGATTTCACTCGACAATTATCGAACATATTAGACTTCTAAATAATCAAAATGAATTTAAGAAAGAACCCATTGAAATTAAAATTAATTATGCACTTTTAGCATATAACAATAGTATCCACTCTACAACCAAGCTAAAACCATATGAAATAATTACAGGACATTTAGAAATTAACTCTTCTTTCGACTTAGATATTGATAAGCAACTAGTTAACAATTATATCCATAATCATAGGGAAAAAATTAAGCTACTCTATTCTAAAATAAACTCAAAATTACAAGAAACTAAAGAAAAAGTTATCTCAAAAGCCAATGAAAATAGAGAAGAATTGCCAAACCCAATACCTACAAAGGTATTTATCAAAAATAAACAAATTCAAAGTAAAACAAAAAATAAATACCGACCTGAACAAATTAAAAGTACTAATAAAAATCGAAAAACTACAAAAATTGTAACCAGACACTTCAATACTACTGAAGATATTCACTTATCTAATATAAAACGACCTAAACAAAAACCATATACTTTTATTACAGATTCGTCTCAATCGGACAAGCAACAGTAGAAATTAAAGACATCAGTCATAATTTAGGAATTTTACCAATTAATCTTGGACCAGCTAAACTACAAAAATCAAGTCATACATTTGTACATTTTTATAACTTGAATCCGTTACTAGAAGAGTATAACTCTTTGAATAAACATTTCAAAAATATTACACGTGATATATCAAATAACACATTTTTCATACAACAGACTGGAAATCTTGTTAACCTTATCCAAAATGTTGAAAATAATATTGAAAAAAAAATTGAAAATTTAAATATTCACTCCACAACAATTAGAAACAAAAGAGGCTTAATAAATGGATTTGGTGCTTTGATAAAAGCCATAACAGGCAATCTCGATTCTCAAGATGAAGAAAGGATCAATTCAATCTTAGAACATTTAAAACAAAATCAAGCAAATCTCGAAAATCAAATTAAAATGCAATACCGTGTCAGTCATCAAATAATAAATAATTTTAATAACACTATTCAAGACATTCAGAAAAATAAAATACTACTCAGGTCAAAGATCTTGGAAATAAAAGATATGTTAGACTTTCAAGCCGAATATGAGAATCTCATTTATCTAAAGGATATGATAAACGAACTTTTAATAATTTATAACGTAATTTTAGATGTAATACAAACAGTAGAAAATTCTTTAACCTTTCGCAAACTGAGAACATTACACCCGAGTATTATTAAGTCGAAAGAATTATTTACAGAATTGCAAAAAATATCTTCATATTACAAACTGCAACTTCCGTTTGAGTTAAAATATTTTAAACTTCGAATCAATTTTAGATATAACATGTAGACTAAGAAAAAATCAAATAGAATACTTTTTATCTATTCCTATTAATTATAATATTGAGTTTGAACTATTTTATTTGTTATCAATACCCACTAAATTAGAATCAGAATTCGTAACAATAATACCAAGTTCAAAATATTTTTTAAAATCTGAAAATCAAATTAAACCTCTAAACGACATATGTACACGAATTGAAACATTTCAATGCCCTTCATACCTTCAAGACAATAACAAGCAGCTATGTGAAGAGCAAGTATTATTAACAGAAAACTCTACCAGCTGTGAATACTCAAAAATCAAAATTTTAAGAAATCATTTAGAAGTTATTCCAGAAATAAATCAGTATTTGGCCATTTTTCCAAACGAAGAAAGGTTAATATTCAAGTGTTCACAAGACACAGAAATTAAAATTTTGAGAGGAATATACTTAATAAAAAACTCTCTCTGTAAGATAATTTTCCAAAATAACGAGCTTACATTTCAAGAAAAAACTTTTGGCCAACCCCTCGTACTAAATGAACTTCAAACAAATTTCAACAAAATTAAAATGTCTCCTATGGAGATTGATTTGAAAAATTTAAAATTGAAAGAACTTTCGTCTCAAGAATTGACACCAATACTTGAAGAAAAATTCAACCTGCATATTCCCAGCGTATGGACCATAATTTTATACACTGGTATAGCATTAGTTATTATTTGGCTACTTTTAAAGAAAAAACCGAAGACAAAGAAGATTCCAGAACAAATATCCATAGAACTACAAGAAAAGAAAATTCAGCTTCCAGAAGGAGCCTCATTCTAATGGGGGAGGTGTTATATAGTTAGTTTTCTCAGTGTAGCATAAATAAATTGTTTAGTCAGTATCTTCAATTTCAGTGTGAACTTGTTTTTGCTTATGTTTTTTTTTTAATATTAGTTATTGTAAAACCTTTTTATTCATTTTTATTCAGTCTAGAATCTACTTCCGATCTTATAACAACTATTGTAATTATCTCAATAAATAAATCTTTTTTTAAAAAGTCATTTCCATACGTGAAAAGATAAGTGGCGCAGTCAGTAGGATATGTTAAACGGGCGTTAGCGAAAATAACCACCGGTTCGTTTCAACGATTTGTTAATATATAAATTTTCTGTAATATCATTTCCATGGCAACTAAGATTTAAATTGAAAAATCAATTAGGTCTTACTTTTAGTTAATTTGCGTGAAAACTTGAATGTAATTCCGTTATTTTGATTTAAAAAATTTTACGCTATTTTTTTTTTGTTTTTATCTGGCGGCACTTTATTGTTGAGGTCATAAAAAAATATTCTCATGGCTATATCTGGTGTTTTGTGACTATTAGCTGTGTGAGTTTTCGAATTTTTGAGTTGTCATAACTTTGTTGTTAATGAATATTTTTTCATGAAATTCTGGTCACACCTGTTTAGACGCACTCTGAATCCAGTGGCGTAGGGATTTTTACAATAAAAAAATCGCTAATAAAAAATCTCGATTTCCAACTAAGAAAAAATATCGTAGTATGCCCTGAAAATTGGAATAAACATTTCAAATTTGGTCCCAAGGTAGACCTTTTGGTACTTGACATTTAAAAAAAAATTTCCAAAATCTGCTCACAACTTCAAATTTTAGCGTGGTGTTTCCATAAAAAATGGGTCACACTGTATATATATTTTCCAGAATCGTCTTTGTTATTATTGGAAACAGCAGTCACATTATTTGGGTTTTGTCATCGCTTGGCATAGATATTCTCAATTTGGTTTTATTGATGAGAGTGGAAATACAATTTAGAATTCTCAATGAGAAACTGGAACGGATATTCGATGTTGATCAAACCAACAACTTTCATTCGCAAATGATAATATCCAACAGACTAAAAGAATGCGCTGATCATCATAACTACCTTATTCGGTGAGTACCAAAAAGAAATAACTTGATTCATGCTGTTAAAATGGTTTCAACATTTACTCATGATAAAGCATTCAAATTTTTTTCAACACATTGGTATAAAAGATGAAGATTCAATTATAAGACCAGGAGATGAGTTGTTACGGGTTCATAACATTAGAAACATAAAAAAATCACTGATATTTATAAAAGCGTTTAATAATAAAAAAAATTAGTAAGAAAAATGAAAATGAAGTAACAATAATGAAAATAATTAAAATTCCGCAGTCTATAAATACAAGACCACAGGGAAGAAGTGTATCAGCTTGGTATCAATCCAAATTGTTAAATGTGGTGACCTTGACCTTCTCTTAATTTGATCAATAACCAATAAGTAAAAGGCCACTTTTGTCAACTGTCAGAGAAATCACTTTTTTTGGGTTTTAATGGGCGATGAATGGTCAATAACAGTTTTGGGAAAAACAATCGGAAATCTTCGGATATCTGTGCCATCCATACTCCATTTTTATTAAGGAATCTTCAATCTTTATGTCTGGGAGACATACTCAACTTTATGAGGATTAGTGAGGGTTCTTGAATAAATAAAAATAAGCCTCATACATATCAGGCCACATTCCACCAAAGGTTTGTACCTTGCATGTCATTTTATGAAATATTGCATGATACCAAGCTTACGCCTAGTCCCCTAGTCTTCAGCTGAGATCTGCAGAACTCTGTTTGCTGTCAGATACCATCATCAAAGTATACAAGTAAGATCTTTCCAGTAATATTATCAGAAATTCCACACTTTGGATCTGTATTCTCACTCCCTGGATCCTAGAGAACACAACAAAAAGAGCAATTGAAACACTCAGTTCATCTTAATTACACCTGCTTTATTCATATAAGATCCATATTTGTAACTGATTAGTTCATTATTAATTAATTTAATGCGCTAATTCAGAACATAAACTGTATATAAGCAATCTTCAGATAGTGTAAGGCGAATAGTACGTACTAGTCGTTCCAAGTGTCTCTGGTACCCGCTTACTGTAGATGGACCATCTTTTAAAGATTTTCTAAAATGGGAAATAGTTAAATAAAAGTTAAATTTTTATAAGAAAATATATTGACATGTTTTTTTTTAAACTTTTATGTGTGATGAATTTATTATTATGTGTGATTTAAATTTATTAAGTTATGTTGAGCGCCAATTGATATGGTTTTATTTATTGTGATGTGAATTTATTATAGTGTATGAGTTGTATATATGTGTATTGTGTTGTTTATGCATGTACTGTGATTATTTAATTTTGCTCCAGCTAACAATGAAAGTATTTCTCTCTGTTTCTTCATTATTCCCTTGTTCCATGTAATGTGCTTGAAATTCACCCATTCCATGTCTGCATTCTTCTCTCTCTTTTCCATCTGAATCTACCTCTGCTCTTATTTGTTTACCATCTCTGAGTGTCATTCTTTCTTCCATTTTTCTTGTTTTGATTTGTTTTTACTGTCAATTCTTTTGTGCCAAATTTTGTTATGCCCCACGTTGGGTACGACAATTGTTATGGTTTATTTTTTTTTATTTCAATGTGTCAATTCATGAAAAACATTGATATCCAATAAAAATTTGTTAATGTGACAAAAGAAAATAAACGATCAGGATTGGATGATGGTAACTAAGAGGAAACTAAGGGGTTGTTGATGTAAAGAATTCGGAGTGGTGAGAAGATATAAATAAAATAAAAATTTGATATGCAAGAATAAACTGCAAAATAGTTAAAAATTAGTTCTTGAGTCATTAGGAAGGACTGTAGAATAGTTGGTCCATATTTCCAGTGATTCTATAACAAATATTACAAGAATTGGTAAGTCAAATTGACATAAATTTACGAAACTCACCTGAACGAGTGAAGCAGTCCAATTTGAGCCAGATGTGGTATATTTATGAATATTTTCTAAACAGCAGTACGTGTATAATATTTTGATATCATTAAAAACAAAATTTAGTCCACCACCAGTAATTTTCCTGGAATGCAGAGAGGATAAAACAACTTTGAAAGAGTGCGACAAGGTTCGAATAGGTTATAAGTGTTTTTAAAAGTTATCTTGCGTAAATAAAATACCACTGATTAAATAAGATAGATTTAGGTTGTTCAATTAGCATAATTATTTATTTACCTTATAAAGGGTGACGTCATTCTTCGATATTTATAGAAATTTCGTTCACGTTTAATTTTCGTTCTTATACTTAAAACTATTTTCGCCATTTTGTCTAATTTCACAAAACTTACACATTGCAGAAGAAACGAGATTTCTCTTCACATTGTTGCCATTGTAAAATTTATACAAATATTAATAACAGACGTATCGATTATATCTTTATTTTGTTGAGTCAATTATAAGAAATAAAAGTTTAGACGTTTATTAATTCAAAATTAAAAAACAAGTTTTTCTTTTGAGTAACATTTCAAGAGACAACACTATTGGTGATGGTGGTTGCCTATTTTGAACTCTCCCTTATTTAAGACATTTCATGAAAACCGACTGAGCAAAATACTTTCATTATTAGCTGGAGCAAAATTAAATAATCATAGTACATGCATAAACAACACAATACACATACAACTCATACACTATAGTAAATTCACATCACACTTAATAAAACCATATCAATTGGCGCTCAACATAACCTAATAAATTCAAATCACACATAATAATAAATTCATTACACATAAGTTAAAAAAAAAACACTAGGACACTAGGTGCAGGTAACAGAGTGTTGGAACAACAGCTCTGGGAGTCGAACTCTCGTTCTTACTCTAGTGCATAATACCTTCATCAATGATTATCATTGTTTATAACTTGTCCAGATAAACCGTGAAATTATTCAATGATGGGTTATAGTGTTGAGCATATTTTTATCATTCAAACTCGTGGATACCTAAAGCCGGCTACTCACTACGCGGGACTTGACAAGTACTTGGCAAGTAAATTATGAAATAAAACAATTTTAACTTGTTATATCTACATTATATTTAAACTTAAAGTGACGCGTTATTCTAAGTTTAAATATAATGTAGATATAACAAGTTAAAATTGTTTTATTTCATAATTTACTTGACAAGTACTGGTACTTGAACATGTACATGTACAAGTCTTAAGCCGGCTACTCACTACGCGGGACTTGACAAGTACTTGGCAAGTAAATTATGAAATAAAACAATTTTAACTTGTTATAACAAGTTAAAATTGTTTTATTTCATAATTTACTTACTTAAGTTTAAATATAATGTAGATATAACAAGTTAAAATTGTTTTATTTCATAATTTACTTGCCAAGTACTTGTCAAGTCCCGCGTAGTGAGTAGCCGGCTTAAAGCCGGCCACTCACAACGCGGGACTTGACAAGTACTTGGCATATTTCAAGTAGTGTTTACGAAGCTAACATGAGAATCGGCGAGCTACTTGTACTTGCCGTACGCAGTCGGTAAATTGAACAAAGTCAAAGGCAACAAGTAGCGAGTGTAGCAGCGCCACACTTATTCGACAAGTTTGTACAAGTAAATATCTAGTAAAATAGTGTTGTGTGTTGTTATAGCTTTGTATCTTTTTTAGAGATATGACAATCAACTTTATTTAGCCAATATTCGAGATTTTCAAAACACATTCAACAAAAGTTCTCGAATAAGCCAGAAGGTTCCTTTAGAATATCCGCCATCATGTCTCAATTTGCTTTCATTAAAAGATATGCACTGCTCATTACAACAATTGCTGCTACAGCCTCTGTTAGTAGATGTACTAAGAGAGTTCAGCGACCAGTATGGGGAAAACATCGTGTTAGAGAGAGAGAGTCATGGAGTCAATGAGTGTGAGAGAGAGCGGGCCGCCATTTTTAGTCCGCGGCCGCCATTTTTAATCCGCGAATTTTTCTGCGCGTTGTTTAGGCTGACATTTTTAGTCCGCGAATTTTAAAAAAACTTTGACTTCAGTGTGATTCGATCCCACAACCTACGGGTCTATAGCAAGGCATTCAACACATGCTGCCATGAGCTCTCATGTATATTAGATGCGAAGAAAGGTATTGCTGCCGCGCACCGTACGCTTCTTGCTGTGTGACGTAGTCGAGAAAGATCCTTTAGGATGATAAGGCTACGCGGCCAAAACATAGCGCGCACCATACGCTTCTTGCTGTGTGACGTAATCGAGACAGATTCGTTGCGATGATAAAAGCGGGAGCGCTGATATACCAGGTCGGTTAAAAGTAACTCTTTGGGTTTTAAAAAATTATATATACCGTTATTGATGTGATTGGGAATTAGTTTTTTGAGGATAGCAGAAGAATATGTCTTCAGAAGAGTACAGTCATCGTTTGGAGGAGTTCATTAAGAATATTGGTAAATTAAATAAAGACATTGCTTTTTACGAAGATAAAAGTGAGGTTATAAATCAACTGGAAAATCTTAGTTTATCTGATAAGGAAGGACAGACGTGGAGCAGTCTTCGTATAAACTGGGTGCCTGAAGAGGTTCATCAGTTAGCCCGTAGACTGCCGCAAACTACTTATCCGTTAAGACGTATTCAACCTACACCATGTGCAACAGAACAGAAAAGGAAATGAAAAATGAAATTAATAATGTTTTCGCCATGTCATGTGTAATATTAGTGGCTGTATTTGTTTTAATTTTAAAAATTATTTTGAAAATTGTAAAACGAAAATTCCAATCTTCATGTAATATAAAAGTTGATGAATATACAGAGTGTTTCAATAAAACAAATGTTTTTAAAAAACTTTATTTATAACGGTAATACAGTATTTGAAAACCAGTGACGGAGGCGTTGTACATTTCTTTCGGTACACGAATATACTCCAGAGGCGTGGCAGGGGTTGGGATCTTAAGCAAACACATGTACTTTTCCAAAAACATCACATACTACAAATATAATGAGTTAACCAAAAAACTTGTTGCAGCCGGACCCTTTAATTGGAACCTATTTGATATCCCATGGAGACCTTTTAAATCATCTCAAAACTTTATTAACAAAAATTATTTTCTTTTTATCAATAATATTTTTAAAATAAACTTCTGAAATTCCTAAGAACGTTACAGATAAGAAATTTTTATCTACCGCAAAAATGGGAAAAACAACGCGCACGAATCTACAACCTTGAGATAAGAAGTTTTTATCTACAATACTCCGTTGTGAATAGGAAGTTACAATCTAAAATTTAAACACAAAAAGGAAACTTGAGGAAAATATAACAGGAAATCACACCGCAATTCCCATTACAAAAACTCACTATCTCAAAGTCACGACACGTGTTTTTTTGCACACGGTGGGAAAGACACACTCCCATGCATTTTGACATTAACAATTTATATGGTAAAGCTATGAGTGAACTACTACCCTACGAGAAGTTTGAATGGGTAGATTTTACGAATTTTGACGTAATGTCAATACCCGACGAATCTGAAGAAGGGTACGTTCTTCAGGTTGATTTATCATATCCACAAGAACTGCACGACAAACACAAGGACTTTCCATTTGCATCTGAACACATCATACCACCTGGAGGAGCTAAATTGCCAAAATTAATGACAACTCTAACTGATAAAAAAGAATATACAGTATACTACAGAAACTTGAAACAAATGCTGGTCAATGGCTTAATTTTAACTAAAATACATTAAATTTTGAAGTTTTGCCAGGCAGCTTGGTTGAAGCCCTACATCGAGCTAAATACGCGATTGAGGACAGCAGCCAATAATGACTTTGAAAAAAACCTTTTCAAGTTAATGAACAACGCTGTGTTTGGTAAAACGATGGAAAACATACGCAAACACCGCGTAGTTAAGCTAGTAAAATCATGGGAGGGTCGTTATGGGGCTAAAAATTTTAATTTCAACTTTTCGATTTCATAGCCGCACAATTTTGGAGGAAAATTTGGTGGCTATCGAACTAAAAAAGTCAGAAATTATTTTCAATAAACCCTTGTACATAGGGCAGGCAATACTAGATTTATCTAAAATTTTTATGTACAATTTTCATTATAATTACATGTTACCAAAAATGGGTCCGGATCGATGTAAGATAATGTATATGGATACAGATAGTTTTATCCTCGAATTGCGATGTAATGATGCTTATGAGGAGGTGATGAAGACAGATTTATCTCAATTTGATACATCTGATTATAGGGATGATAATCCATACGGAATTCCTAAAGTTAATAAAAAAGTTTTAGGTTTAATGAAAGACGAGAATAATGGGAAAATTATGACTCATTTCGTAGGGCTTCGCTCTAAAATGTATAGTTACAAGGTTCAGGGTGGTAAAGTTGTTAAGAAGTCCAAAGGCGTTAAATATAATGTTGTTAAAAATAACATCACGTTTGATGACTATGTGGAATGTTTGAGAGAATGGAAAAATAAAATAACCACACAACGCTGCATTAGGTCATTTGGACATAATGTTTATAGTGTAGAGCAATCAAAAAGTCGGTTTGAGTCCTTATGATGATAAACGCTATTTAATACCAAATACTTTCGATACGCTACCTTGGGGACATTATAAAATTCCATTGTTGTAGATAGCGCAGCAGCAGCAGCAGCCTCTGCGATTACACCGATTATGCATAAAAGCAATTTGTGAAAATATTAATATATTAGCTAATTTTATTAATGAGTCACCGTTACCATGGTCACTGACATGTAATATTGAAAAAAGATTCTCATACTGGAAATGGAAATCAGTAAATGTTCTGGCTCAAGATCAGCCTTACCCTTATCCTTTGGATTATATCGATTGTAGTAGATATATTTCGATACCTAGAAAAAATACTGTGTTGTCATTTAAAAATTGGGAACATGATCATGATGAGGATGAATATTGTCTATGGGTTTCATATTATAGAATCTTCAATTATAAAATTAACGTTTGTAAGCATTGTTTTGAAATTTTATTGGAAGCTCACAAGAGCAAAGATAAATCATTATTAGCGGTATTCGATAGTTTTCATGAAACAACAGATAAAGATTCTCTTCTCACAGATAAATATCAAGCTCATTTTTATTGGTGCCAAAATTGCTATCATGAAGTGCTGTTTACAGTTAAAAGCAGCGAATCATGTGTAAATGCACTACTTACGTACCCACGTAAAAGTTACAGATTTATAGATTCTGATGATAGTGATACTGAACCAGAATGCAAAATTTTTCTTTCAAGTGATTCCCCCCACATTTAATTAACAAACTTCCAAGAGCGGTAATATATAATTGACTAAAATATGACTTCCCTTGTTAACTTTGGCTTTGATTATTGTATTTCGTTTAAATAAATTTGTGTGCGTTTTTGAGTGGTGTTATTCAAAATAGATTTTTCGTTGGATTTGTTGACTTGAGAAGGCTTATATTTTGTTGTGGAATGTTTTGTATCGTTATAGTTTTGAGTAATTTCAGGCAGAATATCAATCCATTTGTAGGTGCCATTTAAACTGAAATACTTGTAGAGTTTCGATTTCAAAGTTCTTATAACACGCTCAGCCATAGAAGCTTTCATTGTACTAAATACGCTGTAATGATTGATGTTGTGTTTTCTCATTAAATTTTGAAATTTGCTATTGTAAAATTCCTTTCCCTGATCAGATTGCAGATTTTTTGGTATTCGTCTAGTGTGAGCGAGAATGTCCGAGAATGCCCGAGTAATCTCCTCTCCGGTCTTCGTCTTTAGTGGGCGTGCCCACACAAACTCAGAAAAACAATCAATGACGACCAGTATCATTTTATGATTCCTATTTTGTGATGCAAAATTCCTCATCTCCGCAAGATCCATTTGCCAAAGATCGTCAAGACCCTTAATAATAGTGCGTCTCCGAGGGAATTTTTTCCGTATCGGTTTGTGGAGTTCGTTTACGAGCTGAATTTTTTCTTCAGAATGCTTTTGTAACATGACTGGCTAGCTTCATCTCCAGACTGCGAATGCGGTCATTTAAATCTGGGGCATTAATGTCTACAATACTTAAAAGGTTACTTTCCAAATCGGAGAGTTCTGTAAATTCTTTTTTTAATTCACCTATGCTGTCAACACATTTGTTTATAGAAGCAGAAAATTATTTTCGAATGAAAACTTTGGCTGTGACAATTGAATCGTCAACGTATTTCTTTGTAGCCATATCCCTTCCTGCTACGGGGGGATTTCGCGAAATAAATTCTTCAATTCCGTTGGTTTTATTTTGCAAGGCTGCAATATGTGTCTGTAATATGGGGATTTTTGTTTCATGAAGATAATTTCTTATCTCGTTCAATCCTACATCTAAATCCTTTATATCACGTTCTTGTTGCTGGAGCACGGTACCATGTGCTTGAACTAATAGCGAGTTGATGGTACGTATGCCATTCAACTGCACATCAACATATTTTTTTGTTGCAGCATCACTATTTGTTGTCGGCTTCTTAACATTACAAATTTTCACATTTTCAATATCAATATTACCGTCCTGAGTATGAGGAAACGTAATTTTCGCCGGTAAACGCGCATATGGCGTTTGATGTCTATGTCCGAATTTATCGACTGGCATAATTGAAATGAACAAGTTTCAACTTGTATTATTCTATTATATCAGCCTCCTTGAGCTCATTTATAATTGCTACTATTTCGTTGTCGTGCGACGTATTACCTGCCTCTTTTGAAGCAATCAACAACTTCAAACGATCCACCAATTCATTCGCATCATCCCAATAAATATACTCCATAGGTTTATCATTATATCTTAAACGATCGATACCTTTTCCTTTTGCAAAAGGAATTGATTTTAGACGAGTCAATACCTGAGACGATCTAGTCGTCGTTAGAGATTTTGTTTTGAATAAAGGTTTTATGATGTAGATATTTTTCAGTACTTGACCCCTTAAGACGATCTAACGTGTCTAAATGAACTTCAGTTGTTGTCAAAAGACTTTTATAGTTCTGTAAATCTTGATCATTGTAACTGGGGTCTCGGTAAAATAGAAGCTCATACAAGCCTGGTGTTCCAATTACATATTTTCCTACTTCGTTTTTCTCAGGTAGTATGTTTATATTACCGGTTTTTCCATCAAACGCAATTCGACGTTTGCCTAATGACCAACCGATTTCATCGTTGTATATCGGTCCATAATTTTTATCAATTTCATCATTTTTTGGAAGTAATCTTCAATGAACTGATGACTGATGGCAGGATATTGGTCCAAGTAGTCTTCGAAAGCTTCCTGAGAAATTTCGGGGCACATCTCATCTGGAGATTCAGAACGTGTAATATTGCCCGATTCATCGGTTTCGGCCACCGGTTCCGTTTCGAGAAAAGGTGTAAACACATCATCTGGTTCTTCTTCTTCCTTCTTTATTTCCTCTTTGGGATTTAAATTTGTAATCGTTTTTTGTAATGTCTTTGAGGATTGCAAAATTTCTTCGAGTGGTTTAGATATCGGCTTGAATAGTTTATTAATAGACTCATCTTGCTCTGATTTACCCAATTTCAATGCCAAGTATTTTTTTCGAATCGATCTGGCAAGTTCAGACACTTTTTTCTTGCGCAATGCAGTAGCAACCTTATCGTCAGACATATTGGTATGGACTGAAGGAGCAGCTTACAATTTTATATATTTATCGAATCCTTTGCGATACCTTCCATCATTGAGGGTGAAATCTTTCATAATTACCAATGTACCATAGCGATCACACCAACACTTTGAACACATATTTTTAAATACGTCAAATGTCATGTCAGGAGATACGTGTTCGTCAAATATATGTTTTAAGTTCACCTCATCTTGCTTGAATAACACAATAACATTACAATTGTCCCGAATAAGCTGTTTCGGTATTTTTGAGTATGTTTGACAAAGATATGCAGCATCAATATCTTTATGTCTACACATGGAGTAGTATTCACGAATTTTCTGCTGCCCATCACATGCAACGTCATCGAATAAAAAGATGGAATTTGGTCGAGCTTTCTCTGGACTAATTATTTCCTCGTTGTCTTTGAATGGAAAATAGCCAACGCCCTTCACTTGTGCTATAACTTCCTGCAGCAATTGGTACTTTGGTTGGAATAACGATTTTGAATAAACATAAACGTTTTTGAATTTCGCGCCATTTGGATTGAATAGGAGCGCCAGCACGGCATTCGTCTTTCCACACCCACTGGGGCCACATATAATGGCACGGAAAGAATTTGGTAATAATTTACCATGTTTACCAATAGTTGATGATGAGGTAAAATCCAGATTTTCAATGGGTATAGTCTGCTCTTGTTGAATTATCTTCATTATGTGTGCTGTTTTTCGTAGTACTACTCTTTAAATATAGATGCCACCACTTACGCCTATCAGTCTTAATGTTGGTGTTTGAAGGAGAAGGTCTCTTAAATTCTCTCATCAATAAACTACCTATAGAACTTCACTTACCTAGCTATCAGTACTGTGGACGTAAGTACTACCCCCTCCACCCCTTTATATAAAAATTGGTTGTTTTTTTTTAGCCGGTACAAAATTGGAAAAACGTCTTGATCGTGGAGATCCGGGCATAAACCCCTTGGACGCTGCTTGTAAGCAACACGATATTTCTTACTGGAAGAATAAATCTCTCGAATAACGACACAAAGCCGATCAGATACTTGAAATTAAAACTTGGGCTCGAGTCAAATCAAAAGACGCTTCACTGGGAGAGAAAACTGCTGCATTACTTGTAACAGGCGGAATGAAGGTGAAAAGAAAGCTGGGAATGGGTTGTCGTCGCAAACGTCGTTCCTTGCATCGAGACGTTATTCTAAAAGTGGGAAAGTCCATGAAAAAAGGAGCATCTTTGAAAGACACCGCAACGTTTGCCTTACAAGCCGCCAAAGCACTTATTAAAGGATTTGATGGGAAAAAAGAAGTCGAGGTTCCTCGAGTGATACCTGTAGCGAAATCCGGAGGTTTCCTACTACTTATACCTTTGTTTGCTGGCCTTTCGGCACTTGGAGCTTTGTCAGGTGGTGCTGCTGGGATTGCTAAGACTGTCATTGATGCTAAGCATGCGCAGAAGAAATTGGAAGAAGATGTACGTCATAATAAGGCTATGGAACGTGTAGGATCTGGTCTGTATCTGAAAAAGTACCCAAAAGGCGGTTTCGGATTGTATTTGAAAAAGCAAAAAAAAAAACTAATAAAGCTACCCAATCACGCATTAACCGACTTTGACATAACACATTACGCAAAATCGCTTAAAATACCGCATTTTCGAGGAGTTTTCATGCGAGACACTCTCCCTAAAGACGGCCCTCGGAAACAAGAAAGTGCAGTGGTTAATTTGGATACCTCTAAGAATAGCGGAAGTCATTGGGTGGCTTACAGAAAGAAAAGCAATAATGTAGAGTATTTCGATTCATTTGGTAACTTGAAGCCGCCGAAAGAAGTTGTTAAATATCTCGGAAAAAGTGCGCGAATTTTCTACAACAATACCCAATATCAAAACTACGATCAAATCAATTGCGGTCATTTGTGTTTGAAATTTCTACAGCAATGATGGAACTATTACTACAACATATCTACCATGGAAAAAAATTGAGCAGTTTTACTGCCGAAGAACTAAATCACTTTCCCATTGAACATCTAATAGAGTGTGTAAGACCTTGGGAATTGCTGGAAATATGGCATAAACTTCCCAATGAATATCGAGCAAATTTTGAACTACAAATACGGCTGCCTTGTTTCATCCATTACAACCGACCTGATTGGACGACGCATTGTGACGGTCCACCGAGTTCGCAAGCTACTTGTTTCCTTTGTAAACATGATATTTAAATTCAAACATTATTCGTATTTCATTAGTCATCATGTCGCAGTTGCTGAGAGTTAACAGCACCAATCACGTGTTTACCTTTCAACCTCCTACGCCTATTGAGCTCGATCCGAAGAAGGAATACGAAATAGCTCTACGATCTTTTCATTCTTATCACAGTATACCGAACATTGAAAATTGTAAGTTTTACTACTACGATACCAAGGGCAAGCTTCAAAGTTTTGATTTTCCCACAGGATGTTACGAAATTGCCGATCTTGAAGAGTTTATCCGAGATAAATTGGGTGCAGGCAATGTAACTAGACCAGAGGATATATTTTCACTAAAACCCAATCACAATACGTTGAAATGTGAAATTTCCAGTAAATACAAAATTTCCTTCAAGGAGACCAATAGTCTTGGAAGAATCTTGGGATTTTCACCGAAAATACTCGAAGCTAACAAATTACACTCTTCAGATCTCCCCGTCAAAATCATTGAAGTATCTAGTATTCGCTTCGATTGTAACATTACCACTGGAGCCTTCGATGCAAACAGACCTGCTCATACTATATACGAATTCGTCATACAAGTGGATCCGGGATATTCCATAGACGAAATTCCTCATAATTTACTTTATTTACCTGTTATACCACAAAGTGAAATAACCAATATCACCGTCATCGCTTTAGACCAAGACGGTCAGCCCGTAAACTTTCGTGGAGAACTAGGTACGTTGGTGTTGGAGCTTAGATCGCGATGGGGCTAATAATCAATCATAAAAGCCAATCTGCAGCACTTTCAACTTCATTAGCTAAGCAGTCGCCAAAGCTGAAACAGCTCTCGTTCGCAAACAAATTGGTCTTGCAATCGCTGGGTTTTAAATTGAAAAATGACAACCATGTATGGAAAACGTCTACGCCAAAACGACATGCCTCCAATGTTTGATATCTATCGTAAGCCGATGTTTGATGAGTCAATTCGAAAGGCCGAATATAGAACCTATGCTCCATTCATAAAATCATTCAATTGCAGTGACATTGTGGAGTTTAGCATTAATCAGGTTGATTCGTTCTTTGCGATGAGCGAAACTTTGCTGTGCATTAAAGGTTCGCTTGAAGTACACGGAGCTGGTGACGTAAAATTAGCAAATAATGTTGGAGCCTTTCTATTCGATTCATGTACGTACAGTGAAAGTGCCAGGGAAATGGAAACAGTTCGAGATCCTGGAATAGTAAGCGCCGTACGTGCCATGACCTGTTATAACCAAGAAGATTCCAATCATATGGCTATAGCCGGCTGGAATTACCCAAAAGATCCTATTTTGAATGTCAGCGACAAGTCCTTCAACCTTCAAATACCTCTCAAACATATTTTCAACATTTTCAACGATTATTCCATGATTACATGTGGACGTCAAACAATACGACTAGTTCGAGCACGAAACGATAATGACTGCTTATATATTACTGAAAAAAATGTCTCTGGAACGCCCTCCACAACAACAGCTAAAATTAACATTACAAGCGTTGAGCTGAAAGTTAAACATATCTTTCCTAATGACGACATAAAATTAAATCTCATGAAATCCATTCAAAAAGATCAACCTATAGTTATTCCATTCAGGAAGTGGGAGTTACACGAATTACCTTCAATTACTAAAGGAGCAAGACGTGAAGTTTGGGCTGTCAAGACATCCACTTCAGTTGAAAGACCTTGTTTTGTTATTGTTCTCTTTCAAACCGACAAACGTAACTCGAGTACAGCTGACCCGACTTTATTTGACAATGCCGATGTACAAAGTATAAGACTATCACTTAATGGCGACTATTGGCCCAATGAAAGAATGCAATTGGATTTCGCTAAAACTGACTACAATGAGGCATATTTTAACTACACCGAATTCTATCCCAACTACGCAAACTCCACACAGAAGCGTCCCCTGCTGGATTATTCTTCTTTCAAGAAACGAGCATTGTTTGTTATCGATTGTTCGAAACAGGAAGAAAGCATGAAGGCGTCCACAGTCGATGTGAAACTTGACATTGAAGCAAACATAGGCTTTCCCGAAAATACCAAAGTCTATTGCATCATAATTCACGATTGCGTAATGGAATACTTCCCCCTCTCCAAAATTGTTAAAAGCTTGAACTAGATGTTGTGATTTAGTGTTCGAGCAGACGTCAACATGAGAGTAGCATTCGTAGACATTCAAGGTTTTGTCGTAGACAACCTTTTTGTTGTCAAAGAACTCAGCATAGAAATTGGCTTCAAAGGTTCGCATTACATATTTTTACCACCGCAACCGTTTTCCACATTGAGCAACGCGGACAAAAAGACTACATCCTACTTGGAAAGGAATGTGCATGGCATTCGATATTCTTCAGGAGATGTAGAATATTCTAAAGTGAATGAAATATTGGAAAGCAAGTTGTTGCATGCCGCAGACTACATTTACGTTCGAGGACAACAAAAAGCCGAATTTCTGCAAAAGAAATGTCACATTTTCGGTATTTTTCCACATATTATTGACGTTTGCAAATTTGATGGTACACCTCGTGAAACTGGAAACTTTGCTCAAGATTCCAACCCCTGCCACGCCTCTGGAGTATATTCGTGTACCGAAAGAAATGTACAACGCCTCCGTCACTGGTTTTCAAATACTGTATTACCATTATAAATAAAGTTTTTTCTAAGAAACATGGGTTTTATTGAAACACTCTGTATATTCATCAACTTTTATATTACATGAAGATTGGAATTTTCGTTTTACAATTTTTAAAATAATTTCCAAAATTAAAACAAATACAGCCACTAATATTACACATAACATGGCGAAAACGTTATTAATTTCATTTTCTATTTCCTTTTCTGTTCTGTTGAACATGGTGTAGGTTGAATACGTCTTAACGGATAAGTAGTTTGCGGTAGTCTACGGGCTAACTGATGGACCTCTTCAGGCACCCAGTTTATACGAAGACTGCTCCACGTCTGACTCACTTTCTTATCAGATAAACTAAGATTCTCCATTTCTTCCATAACCTCACTTTTATCTTCATAGAAAGCAATATCTTTCTTTAATTCACCAAATCTATTATTAAACTCTTCAATTCGACGTCTGTACTCTTCTGAAGGCATATTACGAAAGAGAACATTCTCATACGTAGAACCGTTTGATGATCGTTTGACTCAACGACGTGACGATTGACATAACGATGTGACGTTTGGCGTGACGTTTGACATAACGATATGACGTTTGACGTGACGTAACGAAGTGACGTTTGACGTAATGATGTGACGTTTGACGTAACGATGTGACGTTTGACGCAACGACGATGGAGATGCCATGAATATTGTTTTTTTCTTCTACTGCTAAGCGACAATATTCTACATTTATGAGAGAGAGAGAGAGAAAATATAAATACATTTCTAATAAAGCCCTGTTGGGTACGGACTTAGGTAAAGATTTACTTTTAACCGACCTGGTATATCAGCGCTCCCGCTGTCATCGCAACGAATCTGTCTCGATTACGTCACACAGCAAGAAGCGTACGCGCACATTGCAGCATGTAATACCTTTCTTCGCATCTAATATACATGAGAGCTCATGGCAGCATGTGTTGAATGCCTTGCTATAGACCAGTAGGTTGTGGGATCGAATCTCACTGAAGTCAAAGTTTTTTTAAAATTCGCGGACTAAAAATGTCAGCCTAAGCAACGCGCAGAAAAATTCGCGGAGTAAAAATGGCGGCCGCGGACTAAAAATGGCTGCCCGCTCTCTCTCACACTCATTGACTCCATGACTCTCTCTCTCTAACACACTGTTTTCCCCATACTGGTCGCTGAACTCTCTTAGTACATCTACTTCTGTTTCACTATCAATTTCCATGATTGTAATTATCTTTCACAAGTAATTGCAGTATCCGCTAAAAATTGGCATTTGCCAAGTAGCCGCATAATGTATCGACCATACTTGAACTTGTACATGTACATAATCAAGTACCAGTACTTGTCAAGTATCGCGTAGTGAGTAGCCGGCTTAAGTATGGTCCATACATTACGCGGCTACTTGGCAAATGCCAATTTTTACGGATACTGCAAGTACTTGTGAAAGATATTTACAATCATGGGAATTTATAGTGAAACAGAGGCAGCAGCAATTGTTGTAATAAGCAGTTCATATCTTTTAATAAAACCAAAACTTCATTTCGATTTTTATGCTGTTTGTGACTGGGGTCCCAAATAATACTTTCATTTTCATACAAATTTAAAAATTCTATAGTCATTTTATTGGACCATTCCATATTTGAGATCTGAACAACAACAAGATTCACTATTTACTAGTTTTTTACTTGTACAAACCTGTCGAATAAGTGTGGCGCTGCTACTTGACTCGCTACTTGTTACCTTTGACTTTGTTTAAATTACCGACTGCGTACGGCAAGTACAAGTAGCTTTTCATGTTAGTTTCGTACACACTACTTGAAATATGCCAAGTACTTGTCAAGTCCCGCGTAGTGAATAGCCGGCTTAAGACGATAAAATTCTATAGATATAAAGAGAGATATGGATAAATATAATTGCTCAATTTCTTGATTAGCGTAAGTTACAAAACTGTTGTAGCAAGTTGTTTTGTGAGTTATGTCTTTTTCTCACTGTTGTAGTTCACTGAAGATGTAAATGAAGATTCATGGAAGCTAAAAAATCTAGAGAGTACACTTTTTCTCCTTTTTGCTGCTTACCTCAATATTTTTTGTGTATATATATATACACGATTTATGGATAGTGGAGAATGTAACAAAGTGGAAGAGAACTCATTGAAGGTTTCTTAAAGCTTGCGGATGTTTCTATTTCCATCATCGGAAAAACTACACAAATTTTATGGTATAAATCTTCAGAATTATGAATCTTGACAAACTTTCAATTCACAACTTTAGTGAGAATGGTAACTAAGATGTACCTGGTGGTCCAATAGATCGATGTCACAGCTATATTCCAGAAAATATTTATGTTATAACTTCAGGATAAGAAATTCCTTGGTAAAAGTGGCGAAGAGAAATCTCTGGGAATATTTATCAAGTTTCTAGGCTGAGACACTAAGATCGTTTAGCTATGAAAAAATTTGAATGCACTGACTTATTTTTTAAGCAAAGTTATAATGCAGACTAATTTCGTCAAAATCGGTTGATACAAACAAAAGCTGTGAGTATGTATCCATAAGCACTTTCTCACTCTCACTCTTCTCTTGAAAAAATAAAATGAAAAATACTCAAGCAAATTTGTGCGGAATCTAGACGTACTTCTTATTTACTAATTCAACACTTAGTATAGCTGGGCATATTCCACAAAAACTGGTATTAAAATTTTTTTCCGCAATTTACGATGACTTGCGGTTCACGTAAAAGCTATTTCTTTTCAGCGATTTCTTTTCACCACTTTTACCAAAGAATTATTTATCCCAAAGTTATAACATGAATAGTTTCCAATATACAACCAAGAGGTACACATAGCCTATTTAATAATAATAATAATAATAATAACTTTATTCACTAAATAAATAAATATGTACAAAATTTGAATAAGCATACATAATGGAAGTGAATAACGAGGCTCTTGCGATAAGTGCAAGCACTTGTTTCGCATAAAAATTTAACATGTATTGTGGAGAGAAATATAATGATTGATACACTAAATTAAAATTATATAAAACTATTACATCACTTCTACTTTTTTCGATTCCATATATATTTATAGTTTCAGTACCAACTACAAAGTGTCATTGTTGTCAGTCAGTTTGATTCTAACCTTTGAATGAATTCACCAACCACGTGAAAGTATTGAAATTTCAATAGCTTCAATAATGCGAACAATAATTTTCAATAATGGTTTAATATGATTTCAATTCAGTGTATCCATCATCAGCTATGTGTCATTCAAAATATTTTATGTACATCCTATGAATCATTATCATCGAAGCTGTAAGCTTGATTGAATTCCCATAATTTTGTACTATAATTTTTGTGGTTTTCCTGATAATGGAAATTAAAAATTCCGAATGCTTGGAAAATCCTCAAAGGGTTCTCTTTCACTTTGCTGTATTCCCCTCGATATACTAGTTTGTTTCTAGTCAGCAATGACTCTCCTTTCACTACCAAATTTTCATTAATTCCCATACTACATGAACTAAAGTCATTGCCTTCCTTCTGACTTTTCCCAAAAATTTTAATGGGATTCTAATCATCCTCTGGCTGGGTTGTGGTTATCTGTTTTCTCATTTCCTTCACACTTTTTATAGCACCGGCATCATAGATCTAAACAGGGTCGCCTGGAAAGTATGTATGTATGTATTTTTGGGGAAACATTCACTGAGACCTGAAAGACCTATTGTGCCCCCTTACTTCTACTTAGTTTCTGAGGAGAGTCTCTGAAACTAGTAGCTCCTTTAGTCCTATTTTTTTGGAGGAATTTTGGGATATCTACAGGCTTCAACTGGGGTGAATATTCCTCTTCTATCCAGTAATCTCCCAGGTACTGTGCTCTAGGATTCTGGAGTGCTACAATATCTGCATTCTTCTTCCTCCACTATTTTGAGCTTTTTCAGGTGCCCATTCAGGCGACAATGTCCCGTTGGGATCCCTGTTAAAACTCTTAGCGCAGTTTTACTTTGACTTATGCATTCATTTGACCTCAACAGGTTGTAGTCACCCAGAAAAATCTTTGATTGTCTAAGCCCTACCAAATCTTTTCGATGATGAGATCTTCTCTTTCCTTTGGCTTCACCTATTTTGTCCAGTATTACATTTGCTGATTCCGCAAAAGAGTTCAGGCCCCCAGAAAGGTATTTTAGCCCCCCTCTTCGCTAGTTCATTTGCCATTTCATTTCCTTTTTTACCAGTGTGTTCTGCAATCCATAAATTATATCGTTCTTGCCCAGTTCATTGAGTTTGTCTAGGTATTACCACACCATTTTGGAGCTGATTACACAAAAGCTCAGTGCTTTAATGGCTGCTTGACTATCTGTCATTTTAATAATCTTTTGTCCTCTGTATCCTTTATCATTACTGAACTGGGCGCACTCTCTTATGGCGTGGATTTCCGCTTAAAAGATACTGGGTTTTCCCCAAGCTTTCAGAGTGTTTCGTTCCTGGACCGAACACTCCTATCCCAGTTCCTCCTATTGCTTCTGAATCGTCTGTGTACCATCGAATGGTATTATTTCCAAGTCTGGTTATGGAATTAGGAACCCATTCCCTCTTGTTGCTTAATTCTGTAACGAATTTCTTCGAAAAGCTGTGATTTTTCATCATACCGTCTGGTGGCATGTCCCAGGTTGTATGATTCCTAAGAAGTGAGGAGGTAGTTATTTTTCAATGATTCCCTTTCTACTTAGTCTGTATCTTGTTCATTCTGCAACACGCACCACCACATGAAGAGGGGTGAGGTTGACAATCACTTCCATGGCTGCCGTTGGGCACGTTCTCATTGCTCCTGTTATGCATATACAGGCTAGTCTTTGAATTTTGGTAAGGTTCTCTCTCGTCGCTAATAGACTAGTTCTACTAATCGAAGCAATGGCTCCATAAGTGATAATTGGTCTCACTATGGCAGTGTGCATCCAGCTTAGGATTTTTGGGTTGCAGCACCAAATTCTTCCTGCCAGATTCCTACACATCATTAGAGCCATTTTCGCTTTGTAGGTAATCTCCTTATCGTGTTTGTTTCACAGGAGTCCAAGATCAAACCTAGATTCTTGACTTCTTGTCTACATTTAATCTCGTTCCCATTAAGTTTTATGGTTTTGAGGTTGATTTTTTTTAAGCGAAGGCGATCAAGATGGTTTTAGTGGAGTTGATGCTAATTTCCACTTGCCTACACAAGCTGTTTGTATAGTTTAGACCCTTTTGTACAATATCACAAAGGGTGTTTTCGAATTTCTTCCTGGCTGTTATGACATTATCGTCGGCATATCTTTGGCAGGATATTCCTAGATCCGTCAAACCACACAGGAATTCGTCAACCGTCAGACCTCAATAATGGGGATGCTACTCCTTTCTGTGGGCATCCTCTGGTAGTGCAAGTGGAGACAACGTCTTTGCTTGTCCTTGACTCTGCTACTCTTGTTGTGAGCAGTTCCGACATCTATTTGGATATTGTGCTGTCTCCACCTCTTCTGTTTAATGATTTTTTGACAGCCTCATGTGAAGTATTGACAAAAGCTCTCTCTGTGTCCAAAAATGCACATACTACAGTTTCTTGGTTGTCCAGAGCACCTCGAATATTATCCGTCAGTTGTACCAGTGCAGTCTCCACAGATCTGCCTGCCTGGTAAGCGTGCTGACACGGGTAGAGAGGTAGTCTCTTCAGGATTCCCATTCTAATGTGGTTGTCAATAGCTTTTTCCATCGTTTTGAGCACAAACGATGTAAGGCTAATTGGTCTGAAAGATTTGGGGTTCGTTGTATCCCTTTTTTCAGTTTTTGGAAGGAAAGTAGTGAAAAGGTGTTCATGACCCATTCCAACCTATCGTTACTACAAATGTGTTTGGCCATTGTAACACTTGCTTTCGAAAGTCTATCATGAGTTTAGAGAGGGTTATCTCCCCTATTTTGGGTACTCCCAGGAAAATAAGTTTCTGAAGATCCTGATATCGGATTTCTGCAATTCACAGGAATCCGTTGCGCTATTCTTGGTTTCACGTATTCCTTCTGGGAAGGAATAGCTACTCGGCTCCCTCACCAACGACAAAGTCTCACAGCTCCTTGGGGGAGCACATGGAAAGTATATCGGCATTGCTTTGGATACGTAGTTTCCGGTGTACTATTAAAAAGTTGTTATACTATAGTCTCTCTAACCACCTAACAATTTATTTTTCAGGATTCTTGAAATTCATCAACCATTGCATAACGCTATGGTCAGTTTTTTCAACAAACTTTCTCCTAATCTTCAAAGCCATCTCTCCATCAGTCGTACAAATGTGGCTGGGGCATCACGTTTCATTACTCATCAATCGGTTGATATCAGGTTTGATAAAGGACAGTTGAAGTCTTTGGCGTCCAGTCTATTGCGATATTTGGTTTTCGTAGCTGCATAGGTTAAGAATCCTGCTTCGCAAAAATATGTTGTTGGGAACGGAAGAAGGATATTCAAAGCCATTTTGGCAAGCATATGATATTCACCACGTATTCTGCACCAAAAATAGTTGGGAGGCGTCGTTTTCAACAGTGACTCCATACTTGTGTCTGATGACATTTCTAAAAGGTATTCATAAATCTCGTTTGACATACTTCCGGGCTTTTGTAAGTTGGGTTGAAAGGGCTTATAAATCCATGAATTCAGTTTCATTTTTGTATTTTGTGTTTCGGGTGAGTACTTCTTAAAAGATACGCGAAACGAAGTGAGATATCCGACTATCTCTTCGAATATATCATCTTGGAATATTTCTGACTCGCTATCTCTAACAAACTCACTCAGTGACGTGAAGCTTTCTATTTCCTTGTTTTCAACGGAGACAATAAAAAAATCCAATTATCTTTTGGAGGCAGTCATTTTGTGACGGGCCTTGAAAAGCGTTGTCTGTTTACCTTGCCATGTGGAAGACTTCGTACGTGACCTTCTGGTTTGATTTGACGACTCCCGTATCGTTGTGTTCCAATCTTCGACTGTTGTAGCACCTACTTTTATTTTGAGTAATTCGTCGCATTGTTTGGAGTATATCCTAGATTTTTATAAGAGTAGATTTTGGGTGGCTAGTGAACGTTACATCTTCATATTCTTGGAGTATTATCATTTCCAATTGGGACGGAAAGACTATGTCAAATTTTTTCGTTGTGTTAGATGGGGACCAAAAATTGTTTAAAAACTAATTCATCTTGACAACGGTAGCTGGAACGCTACCGAAACGTATTGATCAAAAAAAAATATGAGCATGATATTGTGGTTTGATCCCCAAAAAAAATTAGAGAAAAAAATAATGAGTATTGCCACAAGGAGCATACAAAAGATATGGAAAGACCATGCTTTTTGCTGCCTCATATTCTTGAGCTGCAATAAGAGTGTCACTAAGAGTTTTGTGGTGTTGTAGTGGAAGAGCTTGTTGCATTTACACATCTTTCAATTCTTCATATCTGTCTCAAATTCCTATTGGCTTTTATCTTTCGTTGCGGACTTTTTGCTTACCCTGGAATACTTTCTTCGAGTGATGTTGGCCATACCCTGTCTCTAAAGTATGTTCTATAGGTGGGAGTGACACAGTGATTTTGGTTTCCTTCTTCTCTGGTATTATTCTCAGTGCTAAATGAACCAAGTACTGACCATTTGAATAATCTACCAACGATATTTTTCTCAATTTTCAGATTTTTGGAGAGCTTCAGTAAAATATTTTCGGTAATAACTTTGTACTCAATTGGTGGAATATTAACGTCTATGTCTATTCGAATGTATATTTTATCTGGAAGGTGAGTGATTCCCTATTCATAACTGCAACAAAATCAATATAGCTACCTAGTACTGAATTTATAGTTTCATCAGTTTTAGAAATAAGTTACTGAATTTCCTAGGCACGCCTAGTAGTTGAACTTATACCCATCAACTATCAGCGCTCAGTCGATAAATACTGTGCTTTTCCAAATAGGAAAAAAATTGACGCTCAAAAACACATTTCCAAATTTTAATGTCATTAATATCTCATTATATTCCAGCAATCACTTAAACTATAAGATTGAAGCTTTATTCCACTTAATTGCTGGAATGTGTCAGACTTTATTTTGTTATTGCATTCCGTCAGAGGCAGTGATGATGCAGGTATTGTATTTATATATTATATTATATTTAGAAAAAACAGTTGTAAGAAAGGGTTGGAATTAATATTGAACCAATAAATTAGACGACTCATTATAGTAATTAACTGTAGACTTATTCATACTCGAATGATTTTGTTATTGTTTGAACTGGAACAGAGAAAAAGCAACTGAGTAATTTCTCAATTATAGTTGGAACTTTCCAGATATGCATCTTCATTTAGAGCTTCCAATTCTTTGTTGGTACGGATTCTGTACTATCCTTTTGTTACTACTACCATTAGGCTATGTAATCGACTCTCAAAACCTTTGAGACTTTTTCCTTGTTCGCTGCAGCTTGTCTTGTATATATTCATCTTCGTACGTCTTGATGTTGGAATTTCAAGAGTGGGTTGGAGTGTGCAACTAATATCAAATTGGACGCCTCCAGCTTCTGAATGGAAAGCTGGAAACACCCTGTGAAAAATCAACGTTGTTACTTTTGAAAATATACCAATAATTTGAAAACAAATCCTCTAGCACGTTTATACATTTCAGGAGAAAATTTAATATTGATTAATTGATATACGAGTTGAAAATGAATTTTTTAAATGGAAATTTGCAGTGTAATTACCACTATGCGTAGGAGAATGGGGAAAAATAAATAAAAAATAAGCAACTCATCTACCAGATATACAATCATTATAAATATTACACTGAGGATTATTCAAATTAATATCCAGTAGTTTGTGATATACACTGTAATACAATTTGTTACTTTAACTGCTATTCGATAGGTGAATTTCAAATTCTTCACAGGCGAGCAAGATCAGCGGAAGTATCTACTTCAGTCGATGGTACGATTATCCACAAATGGCTAAGTGTGTTTTACAAATTTTGGCGAAAGAAACAAAACCGATAAGAATAACCGCTGGAGGAATATTTGATGTTAATTTGGAGAGGTTTTTGATTGTAAGTTACATTTTCATGAATGTTATCTAGTGTTAATTTCAATTTTTCATCTACGAAATTACCTATTATCCAATCAGCATCAACGTAGCAGAATTGTATCTAGTGGAACAAAGTGTATAAAGTATTTTCTTTGAAAACACTGTCTCAAAAATTGTGTTGTAGTGAATACAAAGGTTAGTGATTATATTTACTACTCATAACAAAGGAATTTTCGTGCTCTTGAAGCATATTTTTCTTAATATCTAAAATCAAAAGGGTTTCTCTCAGCGTGCTGAAGAAAGCTTGTTGCCAGTTCTTGCGAAATTTCTTTGTGCAGTAATTTTTCAAAACACTTTTAAAATGCCCTCTCAATTGATTTACAAATGCTGTAAGGAACCTGAGGAATTTATCAAATATATTAATTGTTCAGTATACTCAAATGAGTAACTTCTATTATTCTTGTGTGACCTTGAGTGGATGTTAAATCCATAAAAAGCAGCAAACCGATATTGAGTTTATTTGTAAAAATTGCTCTGTGCTGGGAGATCGAGTGAATGAATTAAAAGCATTGGTTGTGTCCCTTCGAAATAAAATAAGAAATTTGAAACCTACTGCTTATAATAATTCGCAAATAGATTTTGAAAATGTCGAACATGAAATTCAAGACCGAAATTCACGCAAACAAAATCTTATATTCGGTGTTTCAGAAAATGCCACTTATCTATGGCAGATCAGGTTGCATCTGATAACAACCATACCAAAAATATTTTAGAACTTCTTCCTACTACAGTTTCTTCAGTAGTGGAATGCATGAGGCTGGGTGGATTTGGTGCAATATAGGATAAGTCTAGGCCAATTTAAGTGACTCTTTGAGAATGAAATCAAGTTCATTTATGCACTTGTGAAGCTCATGGTGTTCTTGGACATACCCCTACGGTTGAAATGTCAACTCACATTTTATACGTTCCACATTAATATTTTCGAATAAAAATTTTGATTCAATACTGTATAATAAAAATGATTCAAAATGCTATAAAATTGAACTAATCCCTCACTTATGCAACATGTCCGAAAAGCTGTAGACACTGTGGTTGACGTATGCCGGAAAAAGGCAAAGAAAAGTACCACATTATTCCATTAACGTTTGACAGCAATGAGAATTGGTATGTTACATTTGAAATTCACAATAATCAAAATCAGTTTCGTTTCATAATAATATATGATTCTTCATGTTATAGCTGTTCAATATTATTTATTGTGTGGCCTAATTCATGAATACCCCCTGTAATACTGTATTTGTCAGTGAAATGCGCATGCGCAAAACACCGTTTGTTTTTGGTTTTGAAGAAGAGCGAAGGGAGAAGAAGAGTATGAACTGAGACACGAGGACGAGTAGTTCTCGCGCGATACACAGTCAATAAATGTGATTCATATGTACGACAATTGCAACAATAAAATATGTTTAAATGAATAAGTGCTTAACAATATATCAATGTACAGTCCATGAATACCACTTGCTGTTGTCTACATAGTTTGATCCTTTGAAGCCGGATCGGTGATTCTAAGTGTAATAATATATGCTACTGGAAGTCAGTCAATAAAGAATAAAAGTGACAAAATAGGCAGAGCTCCTGGAAAGCTTACGTACCTAAATAATAATCCTTCATCTAAATTTTGTTGAGTTGTTGAGTTTTTGAATATAATAAAATACCTCGACCTCTGAGGTATGTCGGGAAACCTGAAAATATTGATGGGCCAAGTTAAAAGTAAGGTTAGTAGGTTCAGAAGTTATTTAGAGAGTCTCAATAAAGACAATTTAATAGAGTCGGAGATTTCTCAATTAATTGTTCGTTTTGACAGATTGCAACCTACTTTAGACCAATTTGAAAATATTCGCGAACAATTGATTGAGGAGAATCCCGACGAAGCTAACACAAAGGATCAGGGGGAGTTTGAGATCATTTACTATAAACTTGTCGCTAACGCAAGACATGTAATGAAAAAATATAATACTGATAATATTGTTGTTATTGAGAGTGCATCTGTAAAGAAATATTTCTAATTCAAGAACAAATAGCACGTCTACTTATAAGTTACCGCCAATTAAGTTGCCAACATTTGACGGAAAATACCAGGATTGGACCGAATATAAAGATACGTTTCTTGCGGTCGTCGATGAAATTAGTCTCTGATAAAAATTTACAGTGTAAAAATAAAAATACTCACCCTTATAAAAGAGGACCTTCTGTTCACAGTTTAGTATTTGCTAATAGTGAAATCACATGTTATTTTTGTGTAGAACCGAATCACACTGAATATAATTGTAACAAATTCTTAAAGCTTCCAGTGTCAGATAGAATTCAAGAATGGAAACGAAAAAGATTGTGCTTAAATTGTTTCAAGAGTTCACATGTTTCAGTGAATTGTAGGGCACAAAGATGCATCAAATGTGGAAAACCACGTAATGTTTTGATTCAGATTGCCGAAAATAGCTCTAGAAATAATAACAATAATAACGCACCACCTGCGACCGAAAGCCAAGGCCAAACGGCGGGCGAAACTTTACCGACATCGAGCGGCGTGGTTGAATGAGATAAAAATGACGACAACATAGAGCCGATTCAAAACAAAAATCCGTCAACTTCTGCTTCAATGATCGAATGCATTGTTAGTCCGCGAACGTCACAAGTACTTTTTTCAACGGCAATAGACTCTGTCGCCGAATTAATTCCATTACAAGAGGATATTTCTGTATATGACAAATTTTTTGTGGTATTTGAATTTTACTATCGATAATGAGTATATAAATAGCAGAAGAATTGATTCTTCCTGGCTGACTGCTGACCGCAGAGAGACCGCTGATTTACCGTTAACTGACCGTTGACTGCTGCTAACTTTTGAGCGTAACCTGCAGGACATATTGATATTAACATAAAAATTGGTAGTAGACTAGAGAATGTTTCACTCATGGTAGTGGAGGGGGCTAGTCGGGCTTTGCTGGGTAGAGATATTTTTACAATGTTCAATTTGCAGATTACAGGAAGAGAAGTTTTTTGTAATAGTGAGTTGATTAGTATTCACAATAATGAACCATTAGAGAAGAAAGTGTCAGATTTGGACCAACTTTTTAAAAAATTTAAAGATCTTTCCAGTTAGGAATTAAGTCGGTATTGTGACGAATTATTTTTTTTTGTCACAGATTTAGAGTTCATTTTCACCACTCCAGATATATTATAACTCGTTACTTACATTCCAACTCCCTTTTTCTGTTATGAAATTGATTTTTTTTTACTGTTAGGTATATTGTTTTTTTTTTGTATTTTTAGTATAAGGCCGGAGGTACGTAAATTTGAATTCTACCATAAAATTTAGTAGTTTCCAAAGTTAAAATTTCTCAATCGACAAGGACATTTGGTATATATGCCATTCATTCAATTCCGAAATACGTCTGGTATATGACAAAATTTTTGTGGTATCTAAATTTCACTATCGATAATAAGGATATAAATAGCAGAAGAATTGATTCTTCCTAGCTGACCGCAGAGAGACCGCTGATTTACCTTTACCTTTACCGTTGACTGCTGCTAATTTTTGAGCGTAACGTGTGTGTGCCGAGTTTGTGCTCTTTCGATCCGGTTACCGGAATATTTTGATTAAAGACAGTAATTCTTTTTGAAGTGGTGACAAAAGTGAACTCCGATACAAAAGCCGACTTAAGAAGGTCAACATATTTTATCACCTTTTATTTGAAAACTTTCGTAACTCCGTAAACTGAAAATAGTTTGATATTTTCATGGAAATTTCCGTACCGGTTGTTTTTTTGTTTTTTTTAGAAAAATTGTTTCGTTTGAGTTTTTGATAAATAAATGTAAATTTGTTTCAGAGAAGGTGTTTTTGATTTCAGTGCAAGATCAATTGGTATTTGATTGTTCGCCGGGTTTATATAGAGTTTACATTTTATTTTCTTCACCGGTCATTAATATACAATTAAGATTTATGTGAATTGGCGCATTTTAATTATATTTAGGATCTTTTGTTTCTACACTGTGTGTCAAAACTCTTGGTACCTTTCATAATTTTTTTTGTATTTGCCGGTTTACTTTAAATTCAAGTGATAATCAGATCTGAAGTGGCCTAGCCATAATTCACTTGTTTACCTGGCAGATTTAAATCGTTGTTTCTCAGTTTCGTGGTACCTTTCTGATATTTTTTTTAACAATAGTTTGCCGGTAAACTTTATATTCAAATGATAATCAGATCTGGAAGTGGCCTGGCCATAATTCATTTGATTACCCGGCAGATTCAAATCGTTGTTTTCCAGTTCCGTGGTACCTTTCTGATATAATTTTTTTTAATAGTTTGCCGGTTTACTTTAGATTCAAGGGATAATCAGATCTGGAAGTGGCCTAGCCATAATTTATTTGATTACCCTGCAGATTTGATGCGTTTACGTCTCGTACAACGAGAGTAGTTTTCCGTCGTTGTGATAACCTTACCGGCCCTGACCGTACATTCTTTTTCCCCGTTTTTTTTCTACCTGCTTCTCTAAAAGTATTAATAAAAGACCACCGGTTGGTGATAGACAAAGTTGATGATTTCTTCGCTATTTACCGTAACTTATTTTGATTTTAAAACCGATATTTAATTGAGACGTGTTGAAGTGAAGGGAATTTCGCAATTTTCAATTATTTGTTTAGAAATAAGAATGTCTCCTTCTATTTGGGAAACAGGTACTTTTGTCAAAATGCAAGTGAAAGGATCAATTTTTCTCTTAAAAATAGTGGGATTACTTTCTAGATAATAATAATAATAATAATAATAATAATAATAATAATAATAATAATAACGTTTATTTGCAAAAGAAAGGAAAAAGTTACAATGTAGCAACACCAAAATACAAAATATACAAATAAACATGAAAAGGACACAAAAGTATTTCAAATACTTGTTTGTGTTAAAATAATACAAGTTTTTTTAAACATTACATCACATTTCCTAATTAAATTACGAACACACACATACATTTGAATAAAATATTAATAAAACAAAAAATATATATAAATAAATGGATCATGAATCGGAGTACAATGATTCATACAATATGCGAGCGTTTGTTAAAAGAAAAAATTTTTTAATAGATATCTTAGTTATATGTTTTATATTCAAGTGACGGGAGCTGACTCTTTTGTTTATTTAAACGATATCTTGTAGTACACTATTTGAAGAATAATTGTCGTTTATCCAAAAATTTGAGTTTCTTTATAGCAAAAATATACAGAGTACGAATAAAACTAAAAAAGAGAACCAAAACCAATAGGTTGTAGGGGAAATGTACAGAGCTCACCCCTCAATCAACTTATTCACTTCATATATATCCAAACCAATTATAAAACGTTTAATCCTTTTCTTAAAGAGGTTTATATTATTTAGTGAAAAAATATATGATTTGTACATTTGTGGCAAAAAATTATACAGTTTGGCAGCTATGTATGAAAAACTTCTTTGGCCGACTGATTTGTTTGTTAGGGGCATTTGAATGTTTTTGTTAATCTTGTGGCGCGTTTCATATTTGTGTTCTATTTTATTGAGCATATTTTTATGATTGTACACATACTTAGCAATATTATAGATATACAGTTGTCGAATAGTCATAACACCACTTTCCTTAAATAATTGAATTGTAGAATATATGTATGGTTTATTAAAAATTATTTTCAGAACCTTTTTTTGCAATACTTTTATCTTATTTAAGTGAGTTGGAAGACCCAACCCAGAATTCCGTATTGCAATCGAGATTCTACAAGTGAATAGTAGATTATCTTTAAAAAGTTTATACTTAAGAGTTTTTTTAAACATTTAAATTTAAATAGCATGTATCTTAAAGTTTTCGCTACCGCACTCATCTGCTCATCCCATTTTAAATGTTGGTCCACAATTACACCAAGATATTGATTACATTTTGCGGAATTTATCTCAATTTCTTCATCCTGGTTTTGTATGCTTAAAGTTTGATAATGGGGAAGTGTTGATGTATAATTTGCAAAGGGTATAAAATGTGTTTTGTCAAAATTTATGGTAAGTTGCATGTGATTAAACCAGTTTAATAGGTGAGATAAATCGTTTTGAGCTTTATTTTTCAGATCGTCCCAAGTTTTTGATGAATATAATATTGCTGTGTCGTCGGCAAAACTGTAAATCTTTCCACTGCTCTCAATAGTAAGTAGACTGTTTATATAAACTGAAAATAGAATTGGTCCAAGGACAGTGCCCTGTGGGACTCCATACTCAACTTTCTGTTCATGACTGTAATAGGTGCCTATCTTCACTTGCTGAACCCGACTTTCAAGATAATTTCGCATAAGATTAAGTGCACCTCCACGTATTCCCGACCCCTCCAAAGCATCCAACAATATCTGATGATTTACAGTATCGAACGCCTTGGAAAGATCAAGAAACACGCAAAGGTTGGATGTCTCAAAAACGCAATTTATTAGGTATGTTAGAGGAGCTTCTATTAAGGAACTTATATTTTTTAATACTTCTGGTCTTATACCATCAATACCTGGAGCTTTTTTGGTCTTTAATGTGTTTATAATGGCCTACACTTCTGTTTCACTAACAGGTTCTAGAAAAATTGATTTAACTACACGATTTGTTGGAGGTTTAGGGAAGTTTGTTTTTTTTACTTTCGACGCCAAGGACTTACCCACATCTATAAAGAAGGAATTAAATCCGTTTGCAATATCTGGAGCAGTTTCTAATTTTATATTGTTCTGGTTTATGATATATTTGATTTCCCTATCGGTTTTATCATTTTTTATATTTATTCCGTTTACGATATCCCATAATTTCTTTGTATGATTTTGACTACCTGTGATTTCTTTTTCGTAATACTGGGTCTTTGCTTTTTTAATTAATTTATTTACTAAGTTTCTATACCTTATATATTCGCTTTTTATGTCAGTATCGTGAATATTTCTTTTGTATTGCTTATACAGTTCGTTTCTTGTGTTTATGGATTTTATTATTCCAGGTGTTATCCATTCATTTCTTGGAATATCTTTACTAGATATATATTTTATGACGTAAGGTATATTTATTTATTAATTTACTTATCAATTCTATTAAATAATTAGTTAAAACATCAGGGTTGGTTTGCTTATAGTAAAAATGATTCCAATCATGATTTTGTAGGTCATTTTTCAACAAGTTGTTATTTAGAAATTGTTTATATATTTTTTCATTTGTGTTATTGATATGGTTCAAAGTAAACGGAATACCAACAATTGTTTTGTGATCTGAAATCATTGCATCCAATGTGAAAGCTTGACAACTGTTTTTTATGTCTTTTTCTTTGGTTTTTAAGTGTATATGGTCAAGACAAGTTCGGCTATGAGTAGCTTTATTTATTAGTGAAATGAATCCGTGTTCCGATAAAATGTTTAAGTAGTCGTTTGAATTTTTATCATCATCGTTTATAATGTTTATATTTATATCTCCTATTAAAATATGATTTTCAATTTGGCCATTTTCTTTATTTTTCAAATATTCATTTAAACCCTGAAGAAATTCCTCAACACTAGTTGATGGAGGCCTATCAATACAAGATATGAGGAGTTTTGATCCATTTTTCATATTTAGTTGTATTTGTATTATTTTAATTTGACCTATCGACACAATTTTATGTTTATACTTCCAATGGGATTTTATATAAACAATTACACCGTCGTTTTTGTTGATATCTCCTTCGTTGTATACTAAATCGTAGGAGTGTAATTTAAAGTAAGTGGTATCCAAAATTTTAAATGTTTCAGAAAGAACTATGCAGTCGAAATCACTAGAAACTTGATCAAGTAGAACTTTAAAGTAATCCAATTTTTTTGAGACACTTTGTATATTTTGATGTAACACTTTGAATGTATTTGCTTTACCATCTACATTTGCCAAGTATGCGCTCAATTCATCAGTTCGTGAGAGCTCAATTGTATCAAACAAATCATAATTACTATCCCGAATATATTGGTCCATATTTTCAAGATATTTACCTACCTATTTTGAAAGTTGAAAACAATACAGGAATAAATACCTTTAGTAATCAATTCACAGTCTAAAATAATAAACATTAACACTTATCTATACCTATAAAAAAAATACTCACATAAAAGACTTTGCTAATTATGGATAAATTATTGATTAATACGTGTGATATACTAAAAATTTGTAGCTGTAAAGATCGTTTTACTAGTTGAAATCCAAATGAGGTAAATATTCGTAGGGCAATTTTAATAGTAGATTAAAAAGTTAATACGTGTTATTTAATCTTGGCGATTGTTTTGGTTTTTGTTGATCTTGTAGGTCTTTTATCCTCATCAACTACTGCTGATATTGTTTCTTTATTTTTTTCCTCATTCTTGAGCGTTGATGTAGCTATTAGTTCCGGATAGGAGTAGGCTTTTCCTTCTATGAAAAGTGTTTGTCGATATATATGGGCTTTTTTATTATCCTTTCTTGCTTGCTTGAGGTGTTTAACCAATATTTTATTTTTCTCTCTCTCTTCTTGCGATAGATCTTCCAATATTATTATTTTCGAGCCTTGTAGTTTTTTGCAGTTTTTTAATACTGCTTGTTTAGTTAAATTTGAGACAAATTGTATTTTTATTTGTTTATTATTCTGAGCTTTTCCTATAGTAAATATCTCATTTATGTCGGCTTTAGTTATATTTATATCAAGTTTTGTCTTTATCAGAGAAATCGAGTGATTTACTATGTCTCCACCCTGAAACTCACTGTTGAAGATCACTATATTATTTGAGCGTAGGTCTCGCTCGATATTTTTCACCTTTGTTTTTAATTCTACGATCTCTTGTTCTATTTTGGTCGTCCTTTCGTCTTCTTTTTCTATTAACTTCTTTATATCTCTTATTTCTTCGTTAAAATTTCTTGTAATTGTTTCAGTTTGCTTCAAATTTTCTGTTTCTATGATTTTTGTTAGTTGTTCAATAATTTCTCTTGTTTGAGACATGCTGGCTAGTATGAATGTGATCTCATCACCCGTACTAATTTTCTTCTGTCCAGGTTGATATATTTAATATAATTTGAATGCACTTGCTTTGTTTATTACTCAAGATTTAAGTTTTTTCTTTTATGGTATAGTTTACTTACAGATTTATATGTTCACTGTTTAAATTTCACTATTTTTGAGCAGTTTTTACCACTTTTTAAATAAGTTTTATGAAAACCGTTTTTAAAACATTTCACTCGAATCGACACATAATAAATTGGTAAAATAGTTTCGGGAGTAATTAACTGTGAATTTACAAAATCTAAATGTGCTTTCAATAATTTCATATTATCAAGTCCTATAAGACCATCAGAAATCTCATGAGAAAGGATGAAACTTCAAATTATCATTTTATTGAATTCAGAAAATATTGGAATAATTGCACAATTTTGATGACTTGATGAAACTGTAAAAGGTTCTCTGAATATTTTATCTTTAAAAAATTTTTCGGCAAGTTCAGGTTTCAGAAAAGATTTTGTTGCACCGGTATCTATCAATAGTTTAATAGGGGGATTGGAGATTTGAATGTAGGGTAATTCTTTTATGTCTGTGGAAATATTGAGTTCTATTAAGTCATTTCGTATGCAATTTGAGTTACCTGAAAATTTTCAGAGCTGTGTTCTTTTGCATATTCAAAATTGTCATCGTAATTTGTTTCGTCAATTTCTGTGTCAAATAACTCTTCAGAATGGGAATTAGGTTTCTGGTTGAAATTTTGGAATTTATTAGTATTTCGGAATTGAAGTGTGGTGTTTCTTGTTGAAACAGACATAGGAACGGGTTTGGATTGAACGCTATTTTGATTTTGTTTCCAAACATTTGGAGGTTTACCAAAAACTTGTGAATTTGTTAGATATCTAGGATTTGGTGGATTTGGGTTACGTTGCATCTGTATTGGTCCTCTGGGAAATTGAGGCGAGTGATTATTTGTCATTTGAGACGTTGTTGGTTGAAATTGTTGGGGAGTTTGAAAATTTATTTGGGATGTTTGTTGAAAATGTTGGAGAGTTTGAAAATTTCTTTGGGATGTTTGTTGAAAATGTTGGGATTGGCGTGGGATATTGGATTGGTTAGGATATTTCCGAATATTATTATTGAAATCAAAATTTCCAAAATTTTTATTTCTTTGACAATATTTAATATTATCCTCCTCTCTAATGAATTGAATCGCTTGTTCTAGTGTATTTGGTCCCATAGCACGTTCTGCATTTTCATAGTGTAAGTCTTTGTAAGGAGATTCACTATTACGCTGTCTTATATTAACTAAATCTTGATTTAAACAATTCTTGTCCCTATGATCACCAAAATTCAATATCAAAGCATTTTTTATATCATTCCAAGTTTCAGCGCCAGTTATGGCTACTATTTCCTCGGCTTTACCTTCTAATTTATTTAATATACCATTAAGAAGTAATGTATTCTGAAAATTACCGATATTTTCACTATTCAAATAGTGACGTAAAATTGATTCGGAAGCATTTATGAAAAGATGCAATTTATTTATGTTTCCATCAAAATTTGGGATAATTGACAAATTTTTGATGTCTAAAACTGGTGGTGCCATTATAGTTAAATGTCTAAAATTATCGATAAAATCTAACTCTTATATTACTATTTCATAGTTTCATACAATTCGGCTTATATGTTTTTATTCAAATTAATTCAGTTTGATTTTTATATTCTTAACAGTAACATTAAACTTGTATTCCAATTTACCAATATCTTAATTCATGTTTGTATTTAAAATAATAAAAGTTGTTTTTAAAAATAAAGTTTTTTGAGAAAGAAACTAAAGTGGCGCAGTCAGTAGGATTTTCGTCAAGAAATATATCGTAGATATACCGTGAGTTTCAACTCTTTGGACGAAAACCAGAATCAACTTCAAGTTCCTGTTCCCAAGGAATCCATCGAGGAAGCCAAGGGCAGATACTAGAAAAGGTTTATTGCAATAAAAAGAGCACATATGTGGTACGAATTTTTTTTTGTCAGACTCCTCTTCTAACGACGAATCCTCAAGCGAAATCGACAATTGTGAAGAGTTAGATTTTATTGATAATTTTAGACATTTAACTATAATGGCACCACCAGTTTCAGACATCAAAAATTTGAATTTCAATTAAAGATTTCCATAAGGACGTTATAAATGTTTTCAAAAATTATTTTGATCCAAAATTTACTTATGGTGTGCATTTTCAACGTCACGAGTACATCCCTCGAGTATTAGAAATATTACAGACAACTTTTAAAAATTCTGCTTATAAATTAATACAATGTAATGAACTATTAACAGACATAGCTGACAAAGACGAACAACACGGAACTATAAGACTATTTCATGAGGATAGAAATAATCATCGTGGAATACTTGAAACCGAAACAAGAATTTAACGGACATACTTTAGGCCCAAAATTTGATATTTGTCAAACAAACAAATATGACAGAAATCCACAAAAACAGAAACTAATGATAAGTCCAACACCCTCAAAACCACTTGAAATTATATTTTGCGACACTCTTACTGCTCAAGGTCACAAATTTTTAACAATAATTGAGACTTTTTCAAAATATGGTCAAGCATTATCCACTATCAGCATTGAACGGCATAGAAATCACAAGAGCATTCTTAACATTTATGTCTCACCACGGTGTCCCGACTTTAATTGTAATGGACAATGGTACTGAACTTAAAAATTCAATCGTGCAAGAATTTCTAGATGACCATAAAATAAAAACTACTATGTACACACAATAGTACACAGTCAAAAGGTGCAATTGAACGTTTTCACTCTACTATTATTGAACATTTGCGCATCATTAGAGCAAAAAATGATGGTAAAATAAATATTCCTAATGATATGACCTATGCTATTTTGGGCTATAATAATTCGATACACTCTGTAACAAAACAAAAACCAATCGATATACTAAATGGACATTTTGATTCGAAAGAATTATTCGATATAAACCTTGATCAAACCCCTATTAATAACTACGTTCAAGAACATCGACAAAGTTACGACGGAATTTTATAAAAAATTAAACGAAACACTAAGTTCTCAAAAAGAGGCGACCATAACCTACCACAATCAAAACCGACATGACCCATTACAGTACGAACCTGGCATTGACATATATAAAAAGAATACAACGCAAACTAGGAACAAACTTAACCCAAAGTTTTATAAAACAACAACACTCTCTGATAAAGATATAAAAATAAAAATTTTACATAAACAAAATCTCAAAAGACCAAAAGCTAATCGGAAAAAATTATTACAGGGCGCTACTAGTCCTTCCAATCCTATTCCTTCCACTAGTAAAGGGTCAAGAGATCCTGATCACTAATTTAAATAATAATCCTGGCATCGTTCCGTATAAACTAGGCACAGCAAAATTAAAAGCAAGTGTTCACACTTTTCTTCATTATTACGATTTATCTCCTATAGGTGAAGAAATTGAAACTTTGAAATATGCATACAATAACATAACATTAGCGATTTAAGCAGGGCTTTTTTTCGAGAGCTCGATTATTTTGATCGTGCCCTTCTCTATCAAGTAAAATCTGCTGAACAAAAACTCCACTCTCTTATGCCATCGTCTAGAGTGAAAAGAGGACTCATCAATGTATTAGATTCAGTAATTAAAAGTATCTCAGGTAATCTTGATGCAAATGATGCAACGTACTATGATCAAGCAATATTTGAGTTACAAAATAATGAAAAAGAAATTGTGCAAAAACTCAATCAGCAAGTTTCACTTACAACTGACATTATTGAAAATTTTAATAATACAGTTTCACTTCTAAGCAGTAATAAAGAAACAATATTTTCTGGAATTCAGACAATACGTAATTCACAGAATACATTCATATTCCAATTCAACGATTACATGCAAACTCGAAATGTTTTAGATCAATTGAATATTAACTTTAATATTATTTTACATCTCTTAAGTCAAATAGAAAATGCTATAGGATTTGCTAGATTAGTAGTTTTACACACTAGTATAGTATATATAAACGAAATGGATTCCATAATTGATACAGTATTAAAATATCACTCTAAAAATGAAATAATTTTCTCAAATATAAGCAATGACACGCACAGATCTTATGAAATTTTGAAAATTGAAGCGTACTACAAAAATCGTTTTCGCTGTTCACTTTCCTATTGTTTATCCTGAATTTAAAAGCTATTATTGAGCACCATTTCTTAGGTAAAGTTATTGATATCATTGAGGTTTCTGAGGTGAATTTTCTATTCTGATATTAAATTCTCATTTATTTGACGTTTTTGGACAAACCATCAGTATAGCAATTACAAGTATAATAAATATATCACCACTAATCCTCATGCATTTACTTTTTTTACAAAGAAAACTGTTTAAACTGTTATTTTAAAATATATTGAAAGAACAGAATGGGCAGATTTTTTTTCAATTTATTGAAAAATTTTGATTTCCTTTAAAAAAAACCTTATTTTTAGGGCTATTGCGGCACCTCAAGATATAGATATAAAAAAATTATAATTTATAGTGTTGTTTGTGATACAAAGACGCAAGTTTTTGGATGCTATTAGAATGTTTTACGGTAAAAAAAATATGTTGCCCTATAACTTCGTTCCACCCTAGTGAGCAATCACCCCCTACAAAAGTGGGTGTCGATGTAAAACAATACCCGCAAGTCGCCGCCAGGTCGTCGCTAGGCGCTTCTTCACGCGCTTTTGCTAATAAGTAAATTTATTGGCGAAAAGTTTATCGGACTGTTCAATTTTACACATTCACGTTAAAGTATTATCAAAGGAAATTTTTTTGTCGTTAGCACCAGCACTGTGATAATTGTTTTTATGGCGCACACACGGAATTATGCAATCAGATAACGGGATCTTCAAAGTGTAAAGTTTAATCGATTGGAGAAAATTATGGCAGCTATGGGCACGGAATGTGAGATATGTCAACATGACAGACAATATTCGGCTCGAATGACCATTAAAACTATGTATAGGAAGGGATTTTGCCTCAACAAGATTTGGCTGGTTCCATGAGTTTTTATTTGTTGCTCTTTGCCCTTTTGACACGTTCTGAGAATTTTCAGTATACAATACTTGCCAACCCTATGTTGACAAGTTAGATGGAAATTCGAAATGAAGGTAAAATAAAAATACGGACACTAATAACCGTTCTATTAGAAATCTTGATGTTTGAACAATTAATAAGTTGACGAAATAAAGTACCAATCTTGAAAAGTGGATGAGAAAACAGCGCTTACCATCATGCAGAATTCGGCCTCGGTGAGTACGCGGGAAAACGAACAATAACTTGATTAAAATTTCAATCACAGGTATAAATACATTACCGATATACATTTGGTGATCATTTCACACTCTATTATGCACATTTCAGTCATTAAAAGTGAATTATTCATAAGATTAAGTTTGAACTGTTAGAACTCAAATATACGAGAAACCATCGGAGATCACATCGCTACCATGGTTGAGCTTACACTGATAGCAGTGCTAGCTTTTTTTGGCGCTATTTTAGCGGCAAGTGAGTTGTATGGTACCGATTTGTTACATGAGCATTAACAAAACGCGCGGAGATTTTCGGGATTAGAATTGATGCCTCAATGAAGAATTGAGGTACAGTGTAGGAATTTATAGGAAATTCCTACACGCTGCAATGGAAGACCAAAAAAATAACAATGTTCGTCTCTTATCTTTTTCTATTGACTAGCCTCACTCGTTGCCTAGCAAACTGTTCTCACACTTCACACACGATGCAATATACTCCGAAGCTTCAAAGCTTTTTAATGATACATTACCTGTTGTATCACTTGGTTGGAGTCTATACGTTTGATTAATTGATTGAACACAAGTGGTTAGACTCAGCCCTTAGGATTTCATTCCTCTGAGCTGTACTGCTTATATGAAAACTCGGCTCCTGTTTTTATGGGCCCATCCAGTACCCAAACAGCTTTAGACTCACTCCCAAGGGAATACCTAACAACCAAACCCACCCCAGACTAGCCCTTCCTCCTGCTTCGGAATTACTACCCTGCATATATTGGGACGGGTTGCATATTCTGCTCTTCAATACGCCACTCTCCTCCATCCATCACTCCTTGCCTCTTGACATTATTTTCAACATGTTTTGCCAATACACCCACCCGTGCTGGTTTTCCTCCTTAATACTCCCAGCTCCTACCAACTTTCTCCCCAATCCTGAACTTCACTATCCCCGTCACTAGTTCACCCATACCACTCAGCCGGCTTGTAGTTCCCCATCCACGTTTCCTTCCCACCCTTCTTCTTCACCAGTCCTAGACACCTACTACTTTTCTGGGTGCTCTTCCTTCCTCAGCACCCTGTAAAATAGTTGCAAGAAGCACTTCCTACTATTATTCAACAGCTACTCCACTATATCACTTCTCAGGAAATCTATTCGCGGTGGTTTTGTTTTCAAAGGAGTTGTCCCTTGGTCCGCACCACCTCAGCCTCTTGGGCTTATTGTGGATCTTCCTAGGATTCTGGCTACAGCTTATTTAGCCAGTAGCCAGTTCGTTCCCTGTATTAGCCCATACAGGAGTAATTGTGCAGCACCGATTCGGCCTCATGGCGGAGGCGCTAACATGGTAATCTCCATAAGAAAATCGTCGAAAAAGCTAAGGTTCAAAAACACCGAAATTGACTCATTTTGGAGTGGGGGTAAAACTCAATCTACGCATGCGTTACGTTGATGGATAGGTGACGTCATAGGGGTAACGAATAAAATAATGAAAAAATTCCAACTACCCCCGTTCATCCCCCACGCATCATCCCTCCCACTAAAAGTTGACCAATCATAGCAAACGACGTCTCGTTAAAAAGGCCTTAACGTCTATTGTATTTGAAAAATAATAGAAAAATTCTACGTCTCAAAAGGCCTTAACGGACAACTCCCCAAATACCCTTTGGACCCCATTGGACCATATCTTGTGACCCCATTGGACCACCCCTCATGACCCATTGGACCACCCCTCATGACCCATTGGACCACCTCTCATGTCCCATTGGACCACCCAAAATTCCCTTGTGACCCCATAGGACCACCCAAATATTGATCCCAAAAATTTCTGTTTAGGACCCTCAAATTTCAATACCTCATCAGCGCGAACCATCAACTTTTTTTAAATGTTCACCTAAATATTGACCCCAAAATTACTGTTTAGGACCCTCAAATTTCAATACCTCATCAGCCGGGCGCGAACCATCAACCTTTGCGTCTGTAACAATTCGTCTAACGCATATAGCTATTAGTACTCATAAGTGTTAGATGCAAGGAGAGGTTTAATCGATGCAGTTGAAAGTCATACGTATTATGTTTACAATTATTATTGAGGTCATTAGATAGTTTATTAATATATCATTTATCTAGTTTTTATCTACATATTAGTATCTCTCTCTTTGTCTTAAAGATTGTAAAACAAATATTTTCATGGAAAAGTTGATGAATATACAGAATGTTCAAAACGACGTATCGTTTGAAAAACCGTTCAGTATAACATTCTCTTATCGGAGCGCAAAAAACGTGTTATTATTGTAGACAAGCAGGTGTTTTATTGAAAACCAATTTCATAACATTTTTTTAATAAATCTTTATATGTTAAATAAAAAATATAATAATGGTTAGTGCCCTTCTTCAACACTCAGTGGTGAATCATTATATTTTGGTATAATAAAATGTATTTTATTTTCAAAATGTATGATATTTTGCTATAACCATCCTGTTAAAGTTGAAAGTCTTATACAATAGTGCATGCAATTATTATTGAGGTCATTAGATAGTTTCTCTTGAAGGTAATTATTAAAATTTTTAAAAAATTCAATTTGTATTTAAGCTTAGGATTTTCCTATGAAATTCATTCGTTTCTTGTTTTTTGATCTAATCATCAACCTTTAATAAACAACAGGTAAGACATTTATTTTAATTTCACTTGGAATTAAGATTAGTAATATATTATTATACCGTTTTATCAAGAACAAACAGAATTTGAAATGATTTAATCTATTATTATTTTTTAGTAAAAATGGATCTTAAAGCAATAAATTTTTCATCACTTCTAGAAAAAAACCCGAAACCAACCATAAAATTAATAGATTTTAAATTGGGTGAACCTAAGAAAATAATTTCAGGAAAATTGGTACAGAGTAAATTTGGGGAAACGGTGCTGCTGGAACTGGAAAAAGAAGTGACATTTCTTCCGCAGAGGGTAGCAGAAACGTATAAACCTTTTATAAAATATTTTGAAGAAGGGAAGTACTCATTAATATTTAAAGGAGCGGTGGACATTGGAAAACCGAATCCAGCGGCATCTTTTGAAATTGTTGAAATCTAATTGGTGAGTTATATTTTTATAAATAGTTATGATATCATGGGTAAATATCACAGTATTTAAAATTGATGAATCTATTAAGTTAATTAGAGCGAACTCTGCTGAAAACAAATCAATAAAATTAATTAATGAACATAATTATATCAAACAGATTTTATTTACATCAAACATGTATTTGTTTAATAGCTAAGTTACATGAATGACATCTTGACTGTGATGTAGGTGGTCCATCGATGTGAGTTTGCCAGTCTGGACGATTGTAATGTATAAAACAAGGCAGTTGGATTTGTAAATCAAAATTGTCTCGATATGCTCTTGGTAATTTATACCATGCATATAATAACTCAAGTGGTTGCGCCTTGTGAATTAAATAATCCACTGGAAACTTCTCAAGTTCTTCTTCATTAAACTGATATAATTGTCGCTTGTATAGCCAATGATCCTTCATTGGACAAATACAATTTTCTAAATGATAATGCTGTTGGATATTCATCTTTTTATTTTTTGTATTCACTTTTGAAGTTAACAATATACTGTTTAGATTCATTGATTTTTCAACGTTTATATTTTTGATTTTGGAGTGGGGTGATAGAATTTTTCCTTGAGAGCATGATGTAATTTTAGAAATAAATGAGATTTTTTTTTTCAGATATATTACGACTAGAAAATATCTTTGAATTATTCTAATAGCGATAGTAGTAGAATCATAAAAATGGTTCATATGAATTTTTATCAAGATAATGACATATTTTTGGGAGAACGTCAATTATCTCTGAATACATATAAAACAAAATACGTAAAGGTTGGTTTATCACCTTATTTAAATTATGATCCATGTGTCGGGATATTTGGAACCAAAAATACTCATTTTATATTCAGTCCGCAAGAATGGAACATTTTTTTATCATGTAGAAATGATATTGACGACTTTTTATTTAGATCAACAAACAACAAGAATATAGAACCGTTAGATATGGGTAAATTTGATTTGATATTTAAACGATTATCATTCGGGAATGTGGTGAAGATTTATAGAGGTGATTCTTGTATTTATCTAAGAGCTGATACTACTTCAATGTTATGGAAAATGTTACCACTCATTGAAAATAGATTAACATACTTGAAAAATTTACAATTTGCTAGTTCATTGAAAATTTTACAAATGGGAATAAAAGATTCCACCAATCCAGTAACTACAGCTTTGAATATAATTGAACCCTTAAAACATTTAAATAACGAGACATACGCTATCGCATTAGAAATAATATATAGATATCCTCAGTTACTTAAAGAGGAAGATTTACAGCTATGAAGAATAATAGACAGCATACAATAGAAGCAAAGAAAACTATTCACTTTGATGAAACAAGAAACAAAATTCATTTATTAATAACTTGGAAATATGCATATCAACAAGCGAGACAAGGATCATCATGGATCATTGCCGCATGTGACCGACTACGGTTTATGTAACGAATTATTAAAATTTCCCAAATTATAGATCCAATATTGGATATAAAACATAGATGTAAGGTTTATGATAAAATGTGTAAATAAATTGTCAATCAGTTTATATAATTTTATTAAAACATTAAAAACAATTAAACAATGCTATTTTTATTTATCCATGATTTAGAATCCATCCCAAGCCATTTTACTAATAACCGATCACCTTTTCGTTTCAAGACCCTCTCTATTAGAAACACATCAGGATATTTAACTTTTTGCAATTCCTCCCTGTAAAATCCACCTTGTATTTCTTCGTTCTTATCATCTTCTAATATGTAAGTTGTTGGATTGGTTAGTTTCACTTTCTTTATTTTGAAAACTTCGGCAGTCCAATTTGGAGTATATCCCTTCTTAAAGACATGTCGATACTTGCTAATTCGAACAAAATCTCCTTTTTTAAAATTTGATGATCTTGGATCAATAGTTTTTAGGTGATTATATGCAGTAATAGACTTTGCATTTTTATCATTTATTTCACTAGGAATGGCACCTGTAGTAGAATGTCTTGTATTATTATATTTTGCTACAATATTAGGTAGAATCGTCAACCATTTATAGGATCCTTGCATGCTAAACTGTTTCCATAGCATAGTTTTTAGAGTACGAATTACTCGTTCTGCTATACTTGCTTTTAAATTGGAGAAGGTACTGTAATGGTTAATACCATACTTTTTCATGAGCTCTTGAAAATTCCTATTATAAAATTCAGTTCCGTTGTCGGTTTGAAGATTTTTAGGTGGAACGTTCATTTGGTCTAAGATATGCTTCATAGCTAATGTGATTTCTTTACCAGTTTTTTTCTTAATATCCTCAGCCCACACATATTTACTGAAAGCATTAATTACAACGAGGATGTAATTGTATCCTCTATTAGTTTTCGAAAAAGGAGTAAGAATGGCTAGATCAGCCTGAATCAGATCATTAAGTCCTTTAATTACAACATGTCTTCTTCTATAATTGATTCTTGCCGGTTTATGAAGTTCATGCACAACTTGTGCTTTACTCATTTTTCACTACTGGACACTGCACTATGAATTCAATGCAAATAGAAGAAGGTGTACCTAATTTAAATAGGATTTTATCACCTTTCTTATAACTTTTACCACCAATTTCATTGAATTTCAACGATTTTTCGTTAACTAAAACCTCCCCGTCTGCAGTGTAATGTCGAACATGTTCAATTTTAGCATCGTAGGGGAAAAGAAAAGTTGTACCTGCATTGTCCAACACATAATAATTCTTATTTAAGTTAGTTTTTTTTTCACCTTTCAATCTAATAATGTTTTTAACGTGATAATCAAATGAGTCACAAATATAAAATTGCGCATTTAGTTTTGGAACTGACTTGGACGACGATGATGATGATGATGATGATGATGATGATTGTAAATAGTGTTGATTAAATCTATTAAGAGGCATTGTTTGAATGATGTATGTAATATGAAAAGTATTATATTTATAATAACGTAGAGCCAGAGCTCGTCACCCACCTTGAAGAGGACATTCTATTACAAATTCAATATATGGATATTTCTCATCTCCTATGAAAATAGAAATCTTTTCACCCTTCGTTATAGATTGCTGGTTGAGAACGCTTAAATTTTGAATCTTATTTTGATAAAGTATTTTTGCTTCAATTTTCGGTGGTGGTTGTGGTGGTGGTGGTGGTGATATGTTGCTATTAATATTTACAACTTTTCCACTTAGTGGAAAAGTATATTCAACATTATTATTATTATTTAATACATAGTTTAATTTACTAACTTTTTTGTCTATATGTCCGCTAATATTAATAATTACTAAACTTCGAATGTCTGCAGGTTGACAAATATAAAATGGTGGTGGTGGTTGTAGTACCTCATCATCATCATCCTTATTATTTGAACGTGTAGGAGTGAGATAATGTTGGTTAAACTTGTTTAACGGCATTATAACTACTACTATTGTGAATTCAAGTGACGTTATCTATTTTATGCTATTATACCACCTTCCCTTAGTTCTTCAACAATAGACACTATTTCATTTTGGTGAGCATTATTACCAGCTTGTTTTGAAGCTACAAGTAAGCGTAATCTATCAATCAATTCATTGAAATCGTCAAAATATTTATAATCGATGGGATTTTGGGAATATTGCATCATTGTTAAACCTTTCCCACCCCTCAGTTTTGCTGCTATTTGTCTTGTAGTCATAGTGGGAACTGAAAAGGCTCGTTCTCTTGGTGCAACAAGAGGAATTCCTAGGAAAGGTTGAATAGCGTTAGTAAATTTATTTCTTAATTTTGCAGGAATTCTCCGTTTTGGTAATTTTCTATTATTTTTTGTGTATAGGGCATTCGTTCTCTGTAAAATGTCAACATATTCCTTTGCATCATTTTGAGTGAAAATGTGTGGATCTGTTTTGAATAACAGTTCATACAGACCTGGAGTACCCTTGTAGGTAATACCTTGTATTTTTAAATCAGGTCCGATAAAGTCAATTGGAGAATCACCAATAGAGAATTTTTCTAGCTGCAAATCATGATAGACTCCAAGAGTATTATCAAATTGTCCTTCAGTGTCAGCAATACCTTCCCTTATGTACACTCTAGGTAAGGGATTTTCAAACTGTTCGTAATATTGTTGAATACCTTGGTCGGTGGTCATTCGACCGAGGTCACGGATACTTTCATCCATAAATCTACTAATATTTTCATCACTACTGTACCCTAAAGTTTCATTTGGCTCAAACGCATCATCATCATCATTTGTATTGGAACTGAAAACATCCTCTTTGGGAGGGGAATTGAAAGCAAGTGCATAATCGGAAGGCTTTGGTTGATATTTCGAACTTGATAGATTCAGGTGGGATTCTTCTTCTTCTTCTTTTGGTGGTGATGATGATGATGGTTCTTGTTTAATCAATTCTTGTTTCTCGATAGTTGATATTAGTTGTTTTAGCGGTTGGGTAATGGGCTCATAGGTTTGTTCCAGTCGTGTTTGAGATTGGTTTGTGTATCGCTTCAAACTTTTATACTTTTTTCGAAGCGCCTGCCTAGCTTTGACCAGTCGTTGAGTTAGTTTAGGATTCATGTTGGGTTTTAAATTGCAGACCATATTGACTTTTCTCCTTATATATGAATGTATCCATCAAATCCTTTTCTATAACGACCACCAGATGCTATTTCAGAATCTTTATCGATAGTGAGAAATCCATACTTTTCCCCCCAACAGTATGAACAAATGTCTTTAAATTTTTGGAATGACATGTCAATATGAACATGATCATCATAGATGTGTTTTAAATTGGTGAAATCTTGTTGAAAAATTATCAGGAGATTAGCATTATCTCGAATTAATTGTTTTGGAATAGCCGAATAAGTTTGACTTAAGTAAAAACAATCTGTAGATTTATGTCGACCGAAACAAAAGTAACTTTGAATGGGTTTTTGATCGCAGGAAGCCACTACATCATCAAATATAATAATTGAATTGGTTTTTATGGCATCTGGAGTAATTATATCATCAGAATTGTTAAATTCCTCATATCCAATCTCTTTCATGGGTTGAATTAAATTACGTAAATAAGCATATTTTGGTTGATGTAAACTCTTGGAATATATGTATAAATTTTCAAATCTTAAGCCATTAGGATGATCTATTAAGGATAACATAGCATTAGTTTTACCACAACCACTGGGACCGATGATTAATGCTCGTTTAGAGTCTCCACCAAATAAATATCCATGTTTACGTTGTTGTTGTTCACAACTTAAATCATAATTTTCAACAGGTAAAGCTATAAATTGTTTTGCAATCTTCATCTTATATAAATAGTTAACAACACTGAGAGTATTTATAGGGTGATCAGAGTATATAAAGAGAATTATGGTTAAACGTAAACAGTTACAATCACATCGTCGTCATCACAAAGGTGGAGATTTAGCTTCGTTAATTAATAAACTACCATTTGAACTTCATTTACCTGGTGGATACGAATATTGTGGACCAAACACAAAACTAGAACAAAGACTACAACGAAATGATAAGGGAATTAATATTTTAGATCAAGCTTGTAAGGAACACGATATAGCATACGCAAAAAAAAATAATCTACAGGAAAGACATAAAGCAGATCAGGTATTGGAGGATAAAGCTTGGGAACGAGTTAAATCCAAGGACGCTGCATTAGGTGAAAAAGTAGCTTCATTGTTTGTCACTGCAGTCATGAAAGGAAAACGTAAACTTGGTTTGGGTGTAGGAATTAAAAAAAGTCGTTGTCGTGCTGGTGGTGGTGGTGGTAATTCATTTCAGAAAAAACCAAAAAAACGTATAATTCAAACACCGACGACGAAAATAGGTGGATTTTTACCATTAATATTACCACTGTTAGGTGCATTAGGAGCTCTAGGAGGTGGAGCAGCTGGAATTGCAAAGGCAGTAAATGATGCAAAGTATAACAATCAACAATTAACTGAACAAAAACGACATGATATGGCTATGGAATTGAAACAGGGGAAAGGTTTGAAAGAAAAAAAACGTCAAAAAAAGCCAAGAAGACAACTAAAACATAAAGGAAAAGGTCTTTATCTAAGACCATACAAAGGAGAAGGAACAACAAAAAACTGAAATTGCCCCATCGTGGGCTTACCGATAAAGATCTGTGGAAATATGTTAAAATATTGAAAATACCTTTTTTTAGGGGAGTTTTCATGAGAGATAATTTACCAAAGAAAATTCATAAACATGAATGTGGTATTTTGAATATGGATACAGTTAGAGGAGACGGAACACATTGGACATCATACGTAAAATCAGACAAGGAAATTATTTACTTTGATAGTTATGGAAATTTACCTCCACCAATGGAACTGATCGAGTATTTTCATAGTAACGGACCAGTATATATAACATACAATTATGATAGACTACAGAACAATTCGTATAGTTGTGGTCATCACTCACTTCAATTCATTCATAAATATTTCAATCGTAATATTTAAACTTTTTATTAAGTTGAAATGTCATTTTCCGTTACACTTAGTGGTGCATCATCTATTCTTAATTATAATTTCAATCCTCCCATTTACTTGGATGATAAATATGACTATGAAGTTGGTTTAGTTAATTTCAATAGTTTCAATACAATACCAAATATTGATGAAACTAATAATAGATTTATTTTCGGAGGTCCTACTATATATCATACAATAATTATACCTAAAGGTGCTTATGAACTTAATGAAATAATTCAATATATTAAACAACACATGCTTACAGTAGCATCAGATTCAACAATTGACATAGTCCCAAATCTAAACACATCTCACGTATCAATTTCTAGTAATAAGACAATTTCATTCTTAACTGATGACTCAATTGGTAAAGTATTTGGATTTGGAAAAGTTGTATTAAATCCCAATGTGACACACACCTCTACAAAACCTATAAATATTTTACAAGTTAATTCTATTGGAATAGATTGTGACATTGCTGTTGGATCATATCTCAATGGACATCCTGTTCACATTATCCATCAATTTTTTCCTACTGTTCCTAGTGGCTATAAAATAGTTGAATCTCCTCAAAATATCTTGTATTATCCTGTAAGTGTTAAAACAATTAACAACATAACAGTAAAAATTATTGATCAAAGTGGTAACGTTATAAATTTTCAAGACGAGGAGATTACTATTACTTTACATATTCGACAACAAAAATGGTCTTGAAATTCTCCCATCCATATGCTGAAAAAAACTATAAAAGATTGCTGAATAAACCGTCTACAATTAGTTTGTGCGAGAGAATAGCCGTCATAACGCCTAAAAATAAACGTTTTTTAAAATCACTCGGTTTTAAGTTATTAATATAAATGGATATATTACAAGTCACTCATGAGCCCTTCAATGACATGGCTGTGGAGGAATATGAATATCACACATACCAACCATATATTACCGGAAAGTTGAATTATAATGATGAGATTCGTATTGTAGTGCAAGATTTAGATTGTATTACATATCCGGCTGACAGTTATCTTGAGATTACGGGGAAAATTTTAACTGAAACCAACACAGTACCTACAAAATTGAAATTCATTAATAATGCAATAGCTTTTTTATTTCGTGAAATTCGATATGAACTGAACGGAGTTGTAGTTGATTCAGTAAGAGATATTGGTCTTGTTTCAACAATGAAAAATTATTTATCTTATAATTCAAATGAAACAATTTTTCTAAATAATTCTGGATGGTTTCCTAAGGAAGACGTCAAGTTGTCAGACAAAAATGGAAATTTTAACGTGTGTATACCCTTGAAATTATGGTCAGGATTCTTTGAAGATTTCAATAAAATAATCTTAAACATGAAACAAGAGCTAATATTGGTGAGATCTAGTGATGATAGAGACTCAGTCACTCATACAGATGAATCGGAAAAACCTAAAATTGAATTAACTCACATCAGTTGGAGAATTCCTCACGTGAAACCCAACATAAAACATGAATTACATCTAAACAAAATTATTCAAAGTAACAAGGAACTACCAATAAAATTCAGATCTTGGCAATTGATTGAGTATCCCAGCTTACCGAAAACGTCTCGCCACACTTGGGCTGTAAAAACTAGTACAAAAGTAGAGACACCTAGACACATTGTAATTGGATTTCAAAATAATGCTAGGGGTCACATAAAAGAAAATATGAGTCAATTTAAACATCTGAATTTGAAGAATATTAAGGTATTTCTCAATTCTGAGAAGTATCCATACAATGATTTACTTTTAGATTTTACAAACAATAGTTTTGCTACGTTATATAAAATGTTTGCTGATTTCCAAACTTCTTATTATAGCCGTTCGAACAGTGAACCTATTTTCACACCTGACGAATTTAGAGATACAGCTCCCTTAATTCATATAGATTGCTCAAGGCAGAAGGAACTAATACAGTCTGGATCTGTAGTTCTTCGTATAGAATTTGAGTTAAATGCTCCCATTACGAGTGATATTTCTGCATATTGTTTAATCTTTCATGAAAAACAATTTTCCTATAATCCATTAACTAAAATTGTTAAGCAATACTGATGTGGAAAAAACATAGCGCGCATGATTGACATGCAATATAAAAGAAGGGGTTACTACATATTCTTCATTAAATATGAATACCCGTGAGTATCAAATTGCTCTTAGTCAGTTTCTTTTCAAATTAACACGTCTCAAACGTGACATAAAATATTATGAACAATATAAAGGTGCGGTAACTAAATTGCAACAATTACAAATATGAAAGTCGTTTTAGATGTTCAAGGTTTTAAGATTGAAAATAATAAGTTCATCGTTAAAGAATTTGCAGCTTATGATGGTCATCAGGTATGTCACTATATTTTCAAATCACCATTTCCTCTACATATGTTACCTCCAGACTTACATAGACAAGCAACTTGGTTAATGAAAAATCATCATGGAATCGATTGGAATATTGGTTATACACATTTACACAAATTCAAAAATATCGTAAAAGACATTACTGAAAATGCTGACATGGTTTTCGTGAAAGGAAAAGAAAAAACCAATTTCATTCAAAAATATTCCACCGCACCTGTATATGAATTAGATGAAAATCCACCATTAGCAGCCTCGACACCAAAATGTTTTTATCATAAGATTAATCCATCTATTTGCGCATTAAAAAATGCTTATACATTATATGAACATTTTATAATGGATGAAAAATAAAAGAATACTATTTAATTAACTTGTGTTTTATTTACTACAAACTGTTGAGTAAACCTTATTTTGTATAAATACTCTTGCCATTTTAAGTAAGTAATATATAACAATAATAATTAATAAAATCAATACTATATATGTTAAAATGTACAATTTATCAACTTTTTCACTTATGTTTGTCTCCTTCATAGAAATATCATCAATAATCGCATGCTGCCATTGGGTTTGATCACCTTCGGAATTGTCATCAAATATTATTTTTAATTTGTAACTAAAATATAATAAATTCGTTTCTGGAATTTTAATATGGTATACAGAAAGGTGACCATTATTTATTTTGGTAACACTCAACAAACTCCATTCTGATCGATTGCATTCTTCTCTTATATTTTTCATATCAAAACATATTGCAACATGTTTTGCATTCTCTGGTACATTTGTGTACAGTATATTATTTGAAACGGCCACCAAAATAATGAAGTTTAAATTTAAGGAAGTCATTCTTTTTAGATTTATGCTACCTTCTTCTTCTTCTTCTTGTTCTGAGGATGTTGTAAGACTGACAGTCTTTTGATTATTTTCTTCTAATATTCTAATCTCGTTGTCGTGGAGGTAAAAAATATCCGCAATATATCTCTTTTTCATCTAATGGGTCTAATTCATGAAACCAACTATTATCTTTATATTCAGGAAATTTTCTGGTCTTGTTTGATTACATTCAGCCGTACACAAACCAATTATAAATTTTGGTTTACAACTCCAAATTTTTTCAAGTTTAAAAGTTTTACGTAACACTTTTCTACAAACTAAACAAACTATTGTTTCAAAAATTCTACACTTAGGTGGATCAAATAGATTATTCATTATGCAAACTATTATACTAACATTTTTTCAACAGCATGTTTACAATTTTTATGATTTCCTTCACTACTTACATATACTTAGAGATAACGTAAATTACTATATCACTCTACAACCAATACAATATTAATTATATGAATTCAAGATGAAGATCCAAAACCATTTTCTCCTCTCTCTGTAAAACTTAAATTATCCACCTCTTCAATAATCGGAATAGAACATTTTTCACAAATAAGTTGAGCGACTTTGTCTCCTCTCTCAAATTTAACTATGTTTGTTGACGAATTATATAATAAGATTTTAATTGTACCTCTATAATCAGCATCAATTACACCTGCAAACACTTCTATTCCATTTTTAAGCGCTATGCCAGATCGTGGTGCTATCCTTCCATAAACTCCCTGTGGTAGTTCTAATTTTAACCCACTATCTACGAGGAATCTTTCTCTTGAACCTATAGTAAAATTTATAGGTGTTTGTAAATCACATCCCGCAGATTGCGATGTAGCTCTTGTTGGAATAAAAGCGTTTGGACTTGTTCTCAACACTTTTAAAACCTTAACGATTTCAAAATTATTAATAAAAATAAAACGAAATTTAAAACTTACCACATTTTCTGGTTTTTTCCTATTCATGTTCTTTTTCTTCTTACGTATTCAGGTAGTGATACTTTATTAGAAACGGCCTTCTATCGGTATACATATATACACAGATTTAAGATTTTTTTTCAAATAATAAACTATCTAAAATGACCTTAATTGCATGCACTATTGCGTAAGACTGCATTAGTTGCCTCTGGCGTAACAGGATGGTTATAGCAAAATATCATACATTTTGAAAATAAAATACATTTTATTATACCAAAATATAATGATTCACCACTGAGTGTTGAAGAAGGGCACTAACCATTATTATATTTTTTATTTAACATATAAAGATTTATTAAAAAAATGTTATGAAATTGGTTTTTAATAAAACACCTGCTTGTCTACAATAATAACACGTTTTTTGCGCTCCGATAAGAGAATGTTATACTGAACGGTTTTTCAAACGATACGTCGTTTTGAATATTCTGTATATTCATCAACTTTTCCATGAAAATATTTGTTTTACAATCTTTAAGACAAAGAGAGAGATACTAATATCTAGATAAAAACTATCTAATGACCTCAATAATAATTGTAAACATAATACGTATGACTTTCAACTGCATCGATTAAACCTCTCCTTGCATCTAACACTTATGAGTACTAATAGCTATATGCGTTAGACGAATTGTTACAGACGCAAAGGTTGATGGTTCGCGCCCGGCTGATGAGGTATTGAAATTTGAGGGTCCTAAACAGTAATTTTGGGGTCAATATTTGGGTGAACATTTAAAAAAAGTTGATGGTTCGCGCTGATGAGGTATTGAAATTTGAGGGTCCTAAACAGAAATTTTTGGGATCAATATTTGGGTGGTCCTATGGGGTCATGAGGGAATTTTGGGTGGTCCAATGGGACATGAGAGGTGGTCCAATGGGTCATGAGGGGTGGTCCAATGGGGTCACAAGATATGGTCCAATGGGGTCCAAAGGGTATTTGGGGAGTTGTCCGTTAAGGCCTTTTGAGACATAGAATTTTTCTATTATTTTTCAAATACAATAGACGTTAAGGCCTTTTTAACGAGACGTCGTTTGCTATGATTGGTCAACTTTTAGTGGGAGGGATGATGCGTGGGGGATGAACGGGGGTAGTTGGAATTTTTTCATTATTTTATTCGTTACCCCTATGACGTCACCTATCCATCAACGTAACGCATGCGTAGATTGAGTTTTACCCCCACTCCAAAATGAGTCAATTTCGGTGTTTTTGAACCTTAGCTTTTTCGACGATTTTCTTATGGAGATTACCATGTTAGCGCCTCCGCCATGAGGCCGAATCGGTGCTGCACAATTACTTACAGGTTCTTAGCCGGTTGGTTGTAGAAGTCTTATGGAGTCTACCATACAGTTTCTGCCTCATGTGTTCGAGTGTCTCACAGTAGCATTATATTTTTGCATCTCCTGCATGTAAGGTCCCCCCTTTCGTTCAGGTGCTCCTTTGTGGGAAAGTGTCCCGTAAGTAGCCCCGTTATGGTGCGTAGTCTGTTCCTGCTCATTAAGAGCAATTATTCCGCTATTTTTTCTGATGATTCTTCTATAAATGTCTCTCCATGTGTTTGCCTGAGTGTATTCTTCCAGTGTTGTTTGTGTTGTGTTGTTTGGGGTGGGTGAAAACCCCTTTAAGCATGGCCTAGTTGAACACCTGTGAATGCCCAGAGCTGGTTTGGGTCCGTTCAACAGGGTTGACGATCCTGATCTTGCGAGTTTGTCAACTTTTCTATTGACAGCAATTCATTTGTGTCCTGGGACCCATTCCAGTGATACACTGTTTTGAGCCGCATTCCCATATTAAAGCTCCGGAGTGCTTCAAGGGCAGCTTGACTGTCACTGTAGATTTTGATCTGCCTATTGTTGTAGTCTCTCACGTTATTTGCTCTTGCACATTGAAGTATTGCATAGACCTCAGCTTGAAATACCGAGGCATATTTGCCAAACAAGATGATTGCTTCGTATTTGCTCGACTTGCTGTATATGCCCGTTCCGGAGCCGAGCTCATTCCTTGATCCGTCTGTGTACCAGATCAGTTCATTCGCTCTACTGAGTGGTGGTGCGTTCTTTTCCTCAAGCTCCTTTCGATCTTTAATGACAATCTCGAAGTTCTTGAGAAAGATATGTCTTGTAGTCATATAGTCTGTGGGCATTTTAAAAATGTCATTAATGTTTTCCCTCCCCTCTTCTCTACCGGCCTCACCATATCATTTTTTGAGCTCGCCGAATCTCGCTTTTCACTTCTCCCACTGTGAACAATTTCCCTATAATCTTCTCACAAGCAAGACTGCACTAAGAGTTTTAACAGGGATCCTAACGGGACATTGTCGCCTGAATGGGCACCTGAAAAAGCTCAAATTAGTGGAGGAAGAAGAATGTGGCATGGAAGAAGAAACCTCCATCCACCTACTTTCCAACTGCACAGCACTCCAGAATCCTAGAGCACAGTACCTGGGAGATTACTGGATAGAAGAGGAACATTTACCTAAGCTGAAGCCTGCAGCTATCCTAAAATTCCTCCGGGAAATAGGACTAAAGGAGCTACTAGTTTCAGAGACTCTCCTCAGAAACTAAGTAGAAGTAAGGGGGCACAATAGATCTTTTAGGTCTCAGTGAATGTTACCCCAAACACACACACATACACATACACATACACATACATAATCTTCTCACAATCTTCCCCTAGCACAATTTCCCTTTTTCCACCACTATCTCAAATGCCTTTTCCTATGGGTCTCCCCACTTCCGTCCTTTTTCCCTCTCCATCGTGCATTCCAGCTCCTCCTTCTCATAATATCCCCCTTTTGCCTTCACCCTTCCTTTTACCTAAGCATTCGTCCTAGCTTCTTCTTACACTTCCTCCACAGCTCCTCTATGTTCTCATTTCCCAAGTAGTTAGCACTCCGCTCCCGCCCATTGCCCCGTCACCCTTCACGATGGTCGGTGCCCTTAGCGGTAGTCAATCATCCAGCAACTTCCCGCCAACTCCCTCCATTACAATGTTTTACCTACTGTGCTTTAATATACCTCAAAAATCCTAGAGGACGGAGCAGGCTTTGGAAATATATTTCCATGCCTTGTAAGTTCTGCGTTCGGTGAAAAAGTGCCGAGATCTGTTTATTATTGAATGTCTGTGTATAAACTATATTATTTTTCAGATTGTCAAAACTATTGTATCCTATTTCATGTTCCTCAGAACAATGGTAGTCGTCCACTAGAATTAATCTGAAGAAACTAAGTTGACCTATGAAGCGAAATTCTGGCGCACTAAATCTATTATGTAGTTCCAAGACAAATGTAGCAAATTGTGAAGTATTATATAAATAAAATAAAAGTACACATACTCAATGCATCTGTGAAATTCATTATCAAATCCTGATCCTTCCATAGCTATATTCACTGACGTGAAAGTACTAGCTTATGTGTGGGTCTGATCTTCTCTTTCTTCCGACTTCACCTATCTCTTCCAATACTACATTAATGCTGATTTCGCAAAAGTGTTCAGGCCTCCCAGAAAGATATTCTAGTCCCCCTCTTTGTTAGTTCATCTGCTATTTCATTTCCCTCTCTTCCAGTGTGTCATGGAATCAATAGTGAGGTAACTATATTGTTTTCGCCCAGTTCATTGAGTTTGTCTAGGCATTGCCACACCATTTTGGAACTAATTACACAAAAGCTCAGCGCTTTAATGGCTGCTTGACTATCTGTCATTATGACAATTTTCATTATCAATTATCAAGGGTCTTAGTCTGCTCCTTACTGAGGTATTGGATGTTAAAGCGAAAAAAATAAAATAGATTTTTGTTAATAGATCAAGTACTTTTCTACATAATTACTTGAAAATTGGGTATGAACTAGTTTTTGTAAGGGTAAACAAGAATGTGTGAGAGGATTTGAGTTAACTCGTAGATGTCGCCACATGCGCCATATGAATTAGATTGAATCGACTACAAATTTTTTATCGCTCATTATTTCACAACTCACTTATTTAATTTGGATAGCCCCATCATTCCTGTAGAAAAAAGGTATACAGTAGATGGTCTATGTATGCTCCACAACAAGTATAGGGAAATCAATGTTATCCGCCTCCGCCAAAATATGGCCTCCACTAGCGGGGCGGTGCGGAGGTAATCGACGTAATCGAGAGTATAGATATACCGGGGATGGTTGAAAGTAGCGCAATAATGCTGTCAAAAAAGGCACTAACTTCGCACTGGAAAGTGATGTGATTTATATATGGAGAGTATAAGCATGCGCAATAATGCTACCATAAAGGCACTAGCACCTAGCTTCGTTAGTATTGGTCCGATTTGGATGGAACAAACGTCACGTCGAATGTCACCCGTCACGTCGAATGTTAAACGTCACGTGACACGTCGAATGATACACGTCTTCCAGTTTCACAGGCTGTACCATCAAATTTACAAACGTCAATAATATGTGGAAAAATACCGAAAATGTGACATAGATGCAAGGAGAGGTTTAAAAAAAAGAGCTTAATTCTACCATCATTTAGGAATATCGTTGACTTTACTCGATTCTTTTAACATATACAGAGTGTTGTAAAATTATAGCTCACAAAAGGTATCGGTGGAAAGACCCAAGTGACATATCGTTGAAAAACACCTCATTCTTTCAACATGGTGTACAAAGACAAGTGACATATTTGAAGAGGGTATCTTACAGGGTGTTTCATAAGATTATAAAGACCATCTAGTTTTCTCTTGACTAATATTAGTACATATAACACTTTTAATCTTCATGAAAAAGTTGATGAATAAACAGAATGTTCAAAACCACGTATCGTTTGAAAAGCCTTAACGTCCAGTATGATTCTTTTATCTGAGCGTTAAAAACGTGATATTGAGCTAAGGTATATACGAGGTGTTTTAATAAAAACCAATTTCATAGTATTTTTAAAATAAATCTCAATATGTTAAATAAAAAATTGCCTTGGTTATACTAAAATATGATGATTCACCACTAAGTGTTGAAGAAGGATACCAACCATTATCATATTTTTTATTTAACATATAAAGATTTATTAAAAAAATATTGTATAATCGCTTGCTCAGTCATCTTGTATAAATAGTCAAGAGGATACGACACACATCAGGTCACATATCAAAGGAAATCTAGGTCTTAATACTCCATACAAAACCATCGTTAATCGAATATGATTTAGATGTATTTGTAACAATTCATATATTCACTCTCTAAAAAGGATATGATGTACAGAGTGTAGCAGAAATGACAAGTGACTTGAAAACAATGCTAAAAAAACATCAGATCAGATAAGATATTTTCATCAATTTAATATATTAGCTTCAGCTTCATGAATATTTTCACGCACTTTCATTATATGTTTCGGTGCTTTAGCAAAGTATTCAACCGTAGACTCGTTCACCAAAAATTTTTCAAAAATACCAATCATGACTAGGTGTTCGACGGTCTTGCACTCAAACTCATCTTTTCTATGAGTCACATCTAGATTATGAGGTATATGATGTTGCGTAACAGCTAGGAAGGGATCATAAATTATGTCATTGTGTTCTATCCAAAAATGTAGCGTAATTTTTATACCATTCGAATAGACCTTTGTACCTAGACATAATTCGATTGTTATTCCATATTTTGCAGCTACTTCATGGAAAATTAAACTTCCAGCTAGACTCCACAATAGTTTGCTCGAATGAATTCCTGCTCAATACAACACTTAATTAGGTTGAGTTTGACGTACTCCCGCCTGGTATCTGCAACAGCCATCATGTCTGCTCAAATAATAAACGATGAATGATCAAATGTCTCCATATGTTTTTACTTTAAACAATCAGTTATAACGTGGTAATTTCTGGAAAATAATACATTCTTCGGTTGGTACTAATCGAGAGCAAAAATTGGAGTACAAAGAAAATGTAGTAAATCATAATATTGACGTGTATAATATTAGTATTTCTATATGTCTTGAAAATTGTGAAACAAAAATCTTCATGTGATGAATATGTATAATGTTCAAAATATCGTATCGTTTGAAAAGCCCGAATGTTCAGTATACGATTCTTTTATCAGAGCGAAAAACGTAATATTGTTGTAGGGTATATACAAGGTGTTTTTAAAAAACCAATTATATAATATTTTTAAAATAAATCTTAATATGTTAAATAAAAAAAATATAATAATGGTTGATGTCCTACTTCAATGGTGAATCCCCATATTTTTTTATAGCCACCCTATAGAAATATAAAGCATTCTGTATAGGAAACAAGCCCGTCCAAGGATATCAAATGACTATATTTTCAATGGGAATTTTTTAAATTTTAATCTATTTTTCACACCACCTTGAGGGTAAGATAAGGGTGCGTTATCTTTTCTGTTTTTTTTTTGTGATAATCCACAATTTAAAAACCATTTTCATTTATTAGGTTAGTTGAAAAAAGTGACATATTGTTAAAAAACACCTTATTCTTTCAACATGGTATACAAAGACAAGTGACGTAGTTGAAAAGGGTATCTATCTTACAGGGTGTTTCATAAGAGTATAAAGTTTTCTCTGTGCGCACCGTACGCGTCTTGCAGTAAAATGTGACGTAATCGAGAAAGATTTGTTAGAATGATAAGGCGATAGCGTGAATTCGCGCCGCGTACGGAAATTATATAAAATTTTAGTTTTTAGACCTAACTACATAACTACATAAACATGATAAGACGTATGGTCAGTGGTTCTCAAACGGTTATTGTCTTTTCAATACATATTGAACAATGAAACATAAATTTATTGAGGATTGTGACTGAAAAAGGTTACGAACCACTGCTTTGTCATGAAGCATATTTGCACACATCCGCATACACACATAAGTCCATATAACAAGTTTATTCAACAGTTCATCTGACCTTATTGAAAGTTGTGTTATACTGAATTAAGGGTATACTTTTCCCTTCTCCGGTTTTTCTTACATTTACGCTATTAACGTTTATGATTTTAAGTGTAAACCAAGGTTAAGAGATTCTATAGTGGGTGAGTATTTTTTTAATTCCAATCTGTAGAATAAACCGATTTTTTCATTTTTAGATTTTTATAGACTAAAAAAATAATTGAAGAGAAAACATTGTTAATAAAACGAGGATGTTTTTATGGTAAAGTTTTGATTAATTTGATAACTTCTTTAAATAAAGCAGGTCACGTTTTTGGAAATATTTTCTCTGTAAAAGGTGAATATTATTCGATTTCAAAAAATAAAATTGTTATCTAGTTCCATGTTAGTTCCTCATATATTTTAATTTTTCACTTAATTAGATTCTGATTAAGAAATATTTCAGATATTAATAGTATTCTAAAAATTCATTTTGTCTGATAATTTAGGATAGATGAATACTTCATTTAAAAGATCGCTTTAAAACCTTTTCAATATCAATTAAACTGTTACTATACATGAATTTATAAGTCTAATTCTTTGAACTTTTAAATATTATTCATTATCTAGTTATCAATTTTTATAGTGTTGGGCTGGGACCATAATCTAAAAAGCTAATTATTCTTAATAACGGTAGCTGGAAATTTGAATTGAAAATATTATGGTTTAATTATATAAAAAATCATGAAAAAACTTTCAATTTCCACTTCAATAGTAAAGCTGTTCAATTGACTTGTTGAGAGTGGTGTGATTTTCATTATTCTTATGTTTAAAAGTAAAAAAAAATATATATATATATATATATATATATATATATATTTTGTTATGGATTGAGTCATATGATTATTTTAATAAAAATTCAAGATGCCACAATTATAATAAAATTAAAAACAATTAATAAAAATAAAATCTATAATTAACAATGAACAAGTCATATACACCCTGTAGATAAAAAATTATATAATAATAGATGTTGGCACTAAAATATAAAAAGGTAGATTCATAATAATAATTATTTGAAGTATACTGTCAAGAGTATACCCAATCGGAATATAATGTTTGTATGTCATGTTTATTATATGTTTGATTTAAATTGTAAGATGTTGAATAATGTTTGAGATAAGTGATAAAGATACTCTGATTTAGTTTACATTAGAAATTTTAATTAATAAGATCATAAATAACAAATTTGATTAAAAATGTCATGAAGTGTCAAAGTGAAATAATGTTGGGATGTTGGTAAGACATTGTGGAAGGAAGTAGAAGAGGTTTTTGCTGAACAGGTTGCTAAGGGGTTGTTAAGGGGTTGTTGACGGGTGATGAAAGAGAAAAGTAACAAGAAAAATTTTTATCAAAAAAATAAAATAAAAAGTGTTTTTCTTCTGGCAAAAAGACCAGGGGATGTAAGTAGCAAGGTGCTGCAAACAGGAGAACGAGAGCTCCTGGATTTGAAGAAGTAGCTGAGACGAATTGTGGTTAATAACTTACCACAACTAAACTTCTAGTCTTCTGAATTGGTGAGATAACCATTTAATCAAATATTATTTGCATTGTGCAATTTCTGTACTAGATATATTAATCACATAGATTAATTTGAACGAGTTTCCAGTATCCAGACGCTGAAAAGAAATTATAAATTATTAGTTATTGGTTGATTTTATGAAAGGTTGAGATTTGCTTCATATTCAAAGTGATTTAAAGTGCATAGATAAGATTAATTTATAGGGTGTATTATTTAGAATAGAACTTATACTTACCAGAGAATTTGATATCAAATTTTTACCAATACTCGCAAGGTATATAATATAAATCTTTTTATTTCGTTTCCGATACATTTTAATTTCAGTTTTCATCTTAGTTTATGTAGGTTAGATTCCAGCCGGTAGAGCCGATCAGCTGTTAGACGGTTAAATCGGAACCGTGTTCCGTAATTTTTATTTGATTTTCGCAAGTATTGGTAGCAAAAATATTGCGTAATTGATTTATCAATTTTATATTGTCGTTTGTTTGTAGTGTAGAATATTCATCTTGTTGTATTAAACAAAATCAGAGTAAATTAATAATAATTTTTATTTTTTGATTGGAACTCCATCTACAAACCGTTACATCTACTAACCCTGAAACACGACCTTGAGGTAAGTAGTTGATTCTCTGACGGAGAAGCCGTGGCATAGAAAAAATATATCTTCTTGGTAATCATAATATGAAATAAAATTAAATATAATAATAATAAAACATAAAAACGAACCACACATCAATTAATTAACACATAGCATTAAAATACACAGAATCATAATAATTGGTGGTAGATTTGTTTGACCGCATATACAGACCCAAATCGTTATACTCCACAGCCTTTTTAGACCAAAAGTGACGTTGTGAGACCCGGCTTTGGGTCTGGGAACGTTCAATCATAATATGGGTGCCAGGGGGGTTGGGGGATGCAGGAGTTAAATTTTCAGTTGGTCGTGAAAAAACGGTGATACATGATAATATATACAAATAAGTTCACAGTTCTGACAGTTCGAGGGCGCCTCGGTCGGGCTCATCTAGCTGTATGTATTTAGCATAGTTGTATTTATTTTTCGTCGGCATATCAGTTGAATAGATATGGTCATGGTCATTTGATTTTGGTGGAATCTCAGTGTTGTTATGGGTTACTCTTACTCCTGAAGTACCTACTATCAGACTTGGATCTTGTGGTGCAGAATAATCTATGAGTATTTCCTGTTCTGTTGCAATATCATCAATTTCAAACATTTCAGGAGATCCAGGATTTTCATGGATACTTATTTCAAGTGGAGTTTCATTGTTTTCAAAATTCTGTAAGCATTAAAGTTCTCAGAACATCACAAACAAATTGTCATAATGAAGTAACTCTACTTACAAAATCAATTGGCATCTCATGTGTCCCTTTAATGCCATCTGTTAAAGATGGAGAGATTAGGTCAGTGAATTTCTCATAGTCATCTGATGTGGAAAAAGATGGCCCACCTCCTGTACTTCTAATGTGTTTCTTTTTTTGTGCTACATAAGCTTTTCCCTTGTTTTTCAGGTCTAACCACGTCTGAAAATTTTTTTGTTCAATAATTTACCAATTTTAAAGAATACATACCTTTCTCCATTGGTCCCAATTCTTATGTGCACCCCCAGTTACCGCATTTAGAGTTTCTGAAATTTCAGCCCATTTTTTTCTGGCATCAGCTTTTGTGAATTGGTTAGTGAATTTTCCTGTTCTCAAGGAATCATTATCTCTGATGAATTCCAAGAGAATATCTTTTTGGGCCAAATTCAACTTCATATTGCCGTGATATTACCTTTACGTAAAAGAATGAAGTCACAAACCAGAATAAAAGGTTGAAGTATTTTATGATAAAAATAAACCAAAAATGTAATCTTCTTCTTCTCACGTGCTTTTTAAACTACTCTCACACTACTCTACAGTACACTTCACCTAAAAAATTACACATAAGATCTACAAAGCTGTTCGCCACTGTGTTTGGAAGATATTGCTATTTGAATTTTCGAGTACCGTTCGATTCGTGTGAAATCATTCGTACGAACAAAATCCATTCGACGTTCTCGCGAATAGTCGAATGTTCAAAGATACGGGTCCAGGGCTGCGTTCGACAACGGTATTCTAAGGAGAATATCATTCGATCGATGGTGGGGGTAAATAGTTCTGAAAGTTTAATGTCGTTTGTCATAGTTTTCGAACTATCGAAATAGGATAACAAAATACCAAACCGCGCTTAAACTAAATTAGCAGGTTAAAAGTTTCAAATTATGTTACATGAATGGATATTTTGATGAATGTAGGAATTTAATTTAATGAAAGTTATTATTGTTTTAAGGTTTAATTGAAGTTTGTCATGTTTGTTTCTTTCAACTAATAATTGAATTTAAACACTAAAATGGATAATCGAATGAAGAAGATAATGGCTGGTGTTAGTACCGCAAAGAAATTTTTGTATTCAATGTTTTTTGAAGTCGTTTCTGATTCTGAGGAAGAGGAAGATGCACATGAAGGCGTACTAAATATGATGTTGGTAATGATAAAGAATAGGCTTGATCCAAGAAAGGAAAATCTACCTCGGATAGAAGGATACTATGAGCAGACAATTCCTAGGTACAATCCATCCCAATTTCAGAGTCATTTCAGGATGTTACCTGAGGCGTTCAATTCATTGTGCGAGTTGATAATACCTAGGCTACAAGAAAACTATGTCACAGGTAGACCTATAGAGAATCCACGAAAGCAGATTTTATCAATAATCTGGCTGCTAGCTACTCCTGACTCGTTCAGGTAATGAGAATGCAAGTATATTTTAATATTTTGCTTGAGAGTTTGTACCTATGCCTTATCTAGAAAATTTGATTTCAACCTGGAATTATTTCATTTATTATAGGTCTGTCGGTGACAGGTTTAATCTTGGCAAGGCTTCAGTGTCAGATGCTTTCATAAGAACTATCAAAGTATTAAATAAAATCGCACCTCAAATAATCAAGTGGCCTACAGTAGAAGAACGAATACATATTCAACAAAGATTTAGAGCTTATGCTGGAATGGATGGTGTAATTGGTGCAGTTGATGGTACCTACATTCCAATCAAGGCACCAAAAATTGATTCAGAGGTGTACATTACTAGGAAATGTAACCACGCAATGACCTTACAATGCATTGCAGAACCCAGCTTAAAGTTTATAGATGCCTTCATTGCCTATCCAGGCTCTGTAACAGATGGAAGGATCTTTCGTAACTCAGAAATATACAAGCAAGTCAGAAACAACCCTGATAATTTCTTCAATAATAATTATATTCTTGCTGATAAAGCATACCCAATTTTAACTTGGTGTATACCACCTTATATAGAAAGACAAAGGCACACTGCTGTGCAGAGAAATTTTAACATGATTCACAGCAAAACACGACAAGTTGTGGAAAGAAGTTTTGCATTGCTATTTGGGAGATTTCGAAGGTTGAAATACCTTGATATGAATAGGGTAGACCTTATCCCACAGGCTGTAATAGCATGCTGTGTGATGCATAATATTTGTTTGCATCATGAAGATCTTCTACAGCAAAATGAATATATTCAAGAGGGGTATGGTTTTCTTGAAGAGAATGACAATGAAAACTTTGGAGAAGGTATACTGTTTCATGAAAATGTAGACGATGCAGTTGCTTTAAGAAATAATTTGGCACAAATTGTGTATGAAAATAGGGAGTAGATCAAATATGTTTTCTGTGTAGTTTTTTATTTTTTTGTACTTATATGTATATAAATTACTATTATTATATTAAATACAAAATTGATTAAAAATGTTTTATTGAAAATCAAACTTCAACATTAGAAAAAACTAAAAATAAGTAAACAATCTCCTAATAACTATAATAAACCAGCAATACCAAAAATTTAAATCACATTAAGTAGGTATTTGGTAAAAATGGATCAATTTAAACTAAATGGTAAATTCTCAATAAAAATAAACAAAATAATTAAATCTAGACAAACAATAATTAAAAGTTGAAAATATCAAGATAATCTAAATATCTAGTAATTAATGAAAATAAACCCAACAATAAAAAACAAAATATCTCTGGACAAACAATACTAACAATGTCATAACGATATAGACCCATACTTAGACAACTCGCAATAACATAATGAGCATGCTAGGTATATATTACAACTTATCAATTAACTTTTCCATAATCTGTTTATATACTTCGAGTGCTTGTTCACTTCTTTCCAGTCTTTCTTTATGCCTTTTATTTTGGGCCGCTTCTCTTCTTTCCTCGCTTTTTTGGAGCAGCTCTGAAAGTTGCGATACTTCTTTTTGAATCCTACTTTTCTTATGAGGGGGTTCTTCTCCCTTTCCATCATTACTATCATCTTTCAAACCCCTCAATGACGATGCAGATGAAATAGGTACAACATTCGGTTTTTTCCCAAAAATCTCGTCCATTTCATTGAAATAGTCAAAGTATATTGGTGGCTCACCAGTACCTTTGCCACCCATATTATCAATTCTTTTAACATATCGGCTTTTAAGGTATTTGAATCGTGTTTCACACTGATGGGGTGTGAATGTAAATCCGTTTTTCACAAGCTCCTCGCTAATTAATTTCCATGCAGCATCATTCTTGGTTGATTTTGTGTCTATGTATGTTTTTTAAAACAGTGCAGAAGAATAACTGTTTCTCTCCTTTCCCATTTTGCAGCTGAGGTATTGCTGCTACAGGATGGAGTTCCGGGTCCTGGCAAATTAGTACTATACGAGGTTTCTGAATTCTGCTGTGGTGTAGCTTCAACTGATATTTCCTCGTAAGCATTTTCTGGAATACCAAACATGTCATTTAGTTCCATTAGATTCAAACAGTATTGAATTTCAAATAAAGAAACAGATGTTGTTACTTACCTGTTTCATTAAACATATAATACTTGTCTTCAATTTGAATAATATTTTCTGTGGACATCATTATTATTGTAAATACCTGCAAATAATCTAATGCGCAAGTCGGATACTTTTCATTCTACTCTTAAATAGATTGACAAAGGAGGTCGTCGAATAATATTATTCGATGTTTTCGAACGGCCGATACAACGTTGCCAAACTTTGCCTACTAATGTTTTCGAACGACAGTTCGCGTAAGTCTTATGCTAGGATAATGTTATCGAACGTACCCCAGCGTCTACAAACCCTAAATTTGGCAACCTCGGATAGCGTATAAATGAATAATGTGTATATTACTGCTCTGATACAGTCCCGATTTACTATTTACACTATGTGAGACCTATATGGGTCTCATATGATCAAAATATTACAGAAAATGTTAAATAATCACTTTTTTGAGATTGTTCTTTTGTACAGGGTGGCCATTTTTGAAACTTTCATTGTTTTTGAAGTAAACTTTTGTCCATTTAAGTTATTTAATAAAACAACGTTAGTGTCATTCATTTAGTATAATACTGAATAATAATATATGTCTTTTATAGATGATATAATTAACAAATCAATGGTCAAATTGTGCATAATAAAAATAATACACATTTTGTATTTTAAAACAAGTTATATTTTCCTGTAATTGAAAATCGGTGATATTCAAAACTTTTATAAACATATGAAGGAGGGTTTAGGAATCAATCTGTGTAAGTCAATATCATATGGACACACCTAAATACACGAAAACTAAAACAAAATGGTAAACTTAACATTTTAAATCAGTGGTCACAATATGTGTCGCCATATACGTGGTGACATTGAAAAATCTACAATGCACACTACCAAGCGATAAAAAATTTTGAAGTAATAAAAAAAGTTTAGATCGACTTTTGTTTTGAAGATTAAGTGAGTTTAAGTTTTTCAGAAAATTTTGAATTTTTCAAATCTCTTCCTATTTTTAAGATAATTGTACCAACGTTGAAGCACATTATATCTTTGCAGGTGGCTATTTTGTGTATGAATATAAAGTTTTTTCAAAATCCAGTGTTAGAGGGACTTTTTTCTTTATACATGAAATAACACTGTTCAGGCCTGTATTTTTGTATTGTTTTATTTTTTCGGAGGGCAATTTGATTATCTACAGAAAGTAACTTTTAAGTTTCAATCGTATTCATTCCGAATTTTTGATAACAAATATTTTTTGTCTACATGGTAATTTGAACTATTATTTATCAGAACATGTTCAACAGTCTCAAATACTTGTCAAGTAGGCAGAATATATTTTTTTGTAAAGTCCGTAACGTGTGCGATTGACACTTGAAAGTAACTTTTTTTAGGGAATTAAATTGCCTTCTGGAAAAATACATATAATACAACACATAAAATGATGAAAAAATACAACAGGGTTGAACGTGTCATTTACGAGATTTGAAGAGAAAAAGCCTTTTTAACTCCGCCTCTAGATTTTCAATAAACCTGATCTTCTGACACAAAATAGCCACTTGCAATGGCATACTGTGGACTAATGATAGTACAGTCTTCACAATCGGAAGATATTTAAAAAAATTAATATTACACTTTAACTTTCTTATTATTTTAAGGAACTCTATTGCATGGTACTATGTATTGTAATTTTGCAATGTCACCCTGGATAGCTGATATTCTCAAGTATGACTTAGGCGCTGTGTCAAACGAAATTATGAACAATGGAGTGGGACTCACGAAACATAAGTCATTTTCAAGAGAATATTTACTTACACTGATTGATTTCTGAACCCTCTACATGTATATCGATTATTAATAATAAACAAAAATTAAAAATTATATAAAATAAAAAAAAGTTTTTAGTTTTGGTCTGGTGAAATAAATCTCTATTTTTGTCGTTAAGTATTATATACCAAGGTTTTGATTCTCACCCAATCATTCTCCTTGAATAGATTTGGGTGTTCTTGAACAAGTTTCAAGCATTCATTCTTTTTTGGTGCCAATTTTGAATTGATATGTTTTTTAAAATGCTTAAGCACTAGTTGTTTTTCATCCGCGGACCATGTATGTCGACTGGATTTCAACTTTTTTTTAACCGAAACACCCTCAGTATTTTTTTGTTTTTTGGTTTTAGATAATAAGTAGTCACTTTCGCTCTCCTCTATTTCCTGTGGGATCCAGTCACTATCACTATCAAAATTCCTATATGTATCTCTCTGTGTTTCATAAAATGTAGTTTTAAAGTTATTATCATCCGTATCTTCTTCCTTTCTAATCTTTTTACTATCCACTATGTCTTCACTTTTGTTTTGTTCATTTTCTTTTACAATTGTTTCAAACTCTAACATATCTTCCGTAATTTCGATTTCCGCTAAACATTTTCCTTTAAATTCTTGTCCTTTTCCCTCATTAAGAAGCATCAATACCTTTGCGACTTTCGCAGTTTGATAAACATCTTCAGGCATTCTAAAAAAATGTATAAAAACTAAGTAAACTTAAATTAAATAGTGGTATATTTTGAATATTGTTATAAAAAATATTGTAGTTAGTATAGTACCTATAGAACTCCTTGTGAGTCTGCTCGGTGTGGCCCATAAATGTCGCTATTTGTTGCATTTCATCGGCTTCAAGGTTCATTAATTGCAATATGGTTGCTATCTGCTTGCGAAATCTCGTGCTGGTTAACGTTTCAGGATTTTTGGCTCCACACATATATGCGTATTTTCGTAAGACGCTTGGTCCGCTCATCCATCTATCTGGACATCCTGGATTTGCGAAGATGTAAGGATTAATCTTTGGAACAATGTCAGTCTCAACTCGTACCTTTAGAATTAGATCAATATATTTTTGCATAAGTTTAGTAAAAATAATAGGCACTGGCTTACTACCTTTTCCAAAAACTATGACCCTTTTAAATGCAGAACTCATTGCTTTTTCAAAGTCGGTTAGCGAATCCATAATTTCGCTTTGATTGATGGTAAATGCATTTGATTTGTACGATTTAATATCAAGAAATTGCACTTCTCCAATTCTTTTTCTATTAAACGTTAATACTAGAACCAACACACATTCCGTTAAAATTTTATAATTCTGTGTATCGTGGAAATCGGTATCTAAATTTTTATATGCTTCTTCCGCTCTCTTTTTAATGAATGTATTCAAAGTCTTAACATCTTCCGTTACTGGTAAAATTTTTGGGTTTTCCACTTTGTGCTCAGTTAATACCTTGTTTGCTAAACTGGAGACATCGTTGCACCAGTGATTAGCAATTAGATCTTTGGTTTCGTTTATGTGTTTGATCCTTTGTTTCCTTTCATCCGTTTCATAGCCAAACAAAGGATTATGTGTTAAAATAGCTTTTTTGGCCACGTCACATAAAAATTTCAAATTTGTTCCAAAGTGCAATGCCAAAGAAGGAGACTTGAAACTTTTTGTATTGGGGTCATACCCGCATACCACTTTAGCTGCTGCTACAATAAGTTCATAATTATGGGGCTTCATGACATCTATTAATGATCTTATATCACTAGCTTTCATAATTGATAGTTTTAAACGGCCCATTTCTCTCATCCTGTTAGATGCTACAACATTCATTTGTTTTCTTTTGTGTTTGTTAAGATATGATTCACCATATAGACAAATAAGAGGGTCTGATTTTGCTGCGTAGCTTATATCGTCTGGTCTCATGACACTAAACACCTCCGTTTTTATTCTGCTTCTGTTTAAAAAATTTCCCAGAATTCCTGTTGTTACCAAAAATGTTGTTTGAGCATTTGCGACGTGTTTATTGGAATTCTTGAAATCATTATTTGCATCCGCTTTACATACCTTTTTATGTCTCCATAAATAAGATTTTTTGTAGTTACCAAGACAATTCACACATGGATAGTAATCTTCTGGATTAACTGGATTTTCATCGCTGTTAACACGTAATGCTTTAAATTTGTCCTTTTCAGTTTTAAGAATATAATTGCCTTTTTTTCTTAGAGCCATTATAGCTGTCCTTCTTTTATCACTTTTAAGTGGCATTCTTAATATGTTTTTCACTATTTCATCATCATTGTGCTTTCTCTCTAAATGTCTCGCAAAATGTCCAACCTCTTCATAACATAATGGACAAAAAATTTTATTTTCAGGTTTTTTGGGAAATCCTGTATGTTCACAAGTGTTATTGATCTTCTTTTTTTTTCTTATTTCACTATCCATTTTTGCTTCCTATAACATGATAAGATTAATATTAATTAATAGTATTGATATTATTATTATTATTCTTATTATTGCTAAAAAAATTTTAAAACTTATAAAATAATAATGCTTTACACTTTAAGTAAAAACAATCACTTACAGCTTTAAAAATAAATTCTGACACTTGTAAAATATCTTCATCGTTATTCGACTCAGACGTGGAGGGTAGTTCGTAATCGACGTCAAATGAATTGTTGCTGCTTGAACTAATAAATGATGTAGGTGAAAGTCCTCCTCGATTTGATGCTTTCTTCTGAACATGTTCGGTTTCCGATTCAAAAGAATCTACTCTTACATTCTGAAGAATGTTGATTCTATTTTTTGGTTTTCCTATTTTCTCCTTAGGTGACAAAGTTATTTTCAAACAAGGTGATTCATCGAATATATCTAGATATGGAATTGAAGCTTTATTTTTTGGTGAGTTGGTATTTTTTGTTAGATTAATACCCATATCACTATTATATTCCGATATTAAGTTTTTATTAATTGGTAATTGAAAATTGGTAGTATAAACATCATTGTACAGTGGCATTATACAATCAGACTTATTTTCAGTGCTACTCGTTCCAATTTCTAAAGATTGAAGATAGGAATAGACTTTATCTTCACTTGAAATTTCTTGATGAACCTTATAAAAAATATAGTATATTATTCAATGAGAAACATTAAGAAACATTTCTTAAAAGGGATATGATTTCTGCATCTGGATTACCCTATATTTTATTCAATTTTCAAATTAAACGTAAAAAAATAATATCTGTTTTATAAAGGTTTTCTATGCCAATATTTTATGGCTTTCGATATATCTCGAATTTTGCGGAATGCAGCGAGCTGCAACAAAATTAATAACGGAATAAAGCTTCAACATATCATAAAAAAGGGTGCACAAGTTAATAAGAAGGCCTTAGGACCACATTTTCTAACATTGATGATTAAAAAAATGTACAGAATACCCAAAAAGAAAATTCAATCAATATAAAAGTATTTATATTCAATATTTTTCAATTAATCAAGAAAATACTTATTTTTAGACCTCTATTGTTTGTAATAAAGATGTAGTTGGCTGGGTATAATTGAAATTTAAATCATTTACATTTTGATAATACAAAGATATTTAATTAAAAAGTTAACTAAATCTTTATTATAAACATATAATGTCGAAAGCTGCCTAAAAAAAAGTATTTTCTTAATCACATGGAGAATACTGATTATGGATATAGAATACCACTATATCTATTGAGAAGGAATTATTCACTACAACGAATGAAGTAGAAAAATACAGAGGCTTGCATTTAGACTGAGAAAGTTATTTAGGTTAAAAGGTGTCAATGATATTTCCCACTTTTTTCGTATTCTGTACATAAATTTTTTTGAATCAACAATTTTTAAAATGTTGCCTTCTTACTGACTTGTGCACCTATTTCATAAATTATGTTGTACATTATTTCTCACGTTCAATTTAAGAATTTGATGAAATATAAGGTGTTCAACTTGAAACCATAACTTTAAAATAAATAATCATTCTTGGATCACCCCGTATAATCCAAATTAATCTTAATTTGTGATGTTAATGGCCCTGCATATTGCTGTTAACAAATTTTTTCAATGTATAGCATTTTTTGTTACAGTTATTATGGGTAGTCTTATTTTTCAAGCCACTACATACATCTCCTTTGCTGTAGATACCAAAGCTAATAGACTCATTTTCTGCTTCTGCCTTTTTTAGAATGGGAATATCTAAAATTTAAAAAAAACACAAAAAATGAGTATGAATTCATTTTATGTCCAAAAGCTTTAAAGCTTTTGTGGATCTATGCGTGTTAATAAAAGCCTCTTTTACTCCCTTAATACCAATATAACTATTTAAACATGCCTTCTTACCTGCATTTTGATTTTGTACTTCTTTTGCTATCTTAACAATCAATTTGCTTCGTGCCGACATTGTGTTTGTTCAAACCACATATACAAATGTTTTTATCATATTATCCTATTCGCGCCCTTCCAACCGGCCACGTGGGGATTGATATGTTTTTACAAACGTTCGATCAACCCTACAAGTCCCATATATTTGGCAACACAGCTAGGTTTGGTAACGTTGGTAGGACATAACTATACAGTATATTCGGGCGCGAGAAGACGGTTAAGTGACGCGGGTTTGAAAAATATAATTCGGTATACAACTTTTTTTATATAATGGAATCCTTTCCCCTCTGAGCATGCATCGAAAGTTATATTTATTAAAAGCTTATTTTCTGTTTATATACACCCCTCAATAATTCCGATCCAGTGGGTCTAAGGTAGCCTGAATAGTGTATCGGGACTGTGAACGTGGACTGGATAAATATATATATATATATATATATATATATATATATATATATATATATATATATATGCCTACCGTTGTCTAACGCCACGTAAACTGTCGTACAATGATATTTACCGCGCCATTTCTGTGCTTAGAGCGACGTCGCACTAAATTTTTGATATTTACCGAATTTTATCGCAACATTTCGACGTTGCCAGATGAATATTACTCCTTGTGTATAGGGAATATTTACTATTCAAGGATATGAGTGCTAAAATTTAGGTACATTTTAAATTGTTTTTTATGGAACTATAATGATTTTTGATCAATGATTAAGAGATCAGAAATTTTGGGAAAATTTAAACTTCAATAACAAAACGGGTGATAGTTATTAGTACATCCGAATGCTGGTTCATTAGGAACTCATAATAAGTATCTTTTTGATTACCTTAGTGAAGTCAACTGAAATTATATTTCGGAACCACTTCCTTATAGACCACCATGTAGTTACGCCCCTGGCGCGGAACAATCACTAGATTTTATGAAGACAAACACAAATATTCACCTTGCCGGCCTCTGGCCTCTCTTGACTCCTTATGTTTTCTAGTGCGGAACGATACATACGATAGTAGGGGAGCCCACGATGCTAAATGGGGATTTACTCGAGCGTCGTAGAGACCTATTGGGAAGCAAAGCTTGGATGATAAAAAGAAAAAAATGTTATATGATGTATACCTTTACATCGGTGGGGGAAGCGGCTATAGATTTTTAAATATGTAAAAAAAACTGTTGCATGGACATCCTCGAGCGCGTCAGATATTGATAGCATCAATGCCCTACGTATTTTTAATAATGTACGTATATTAATCTGATCGTTTGCATGATGCGGGTGGTTGTATTTAAGGGTTGGAAATGAAAAAAAAAATTAATCGAGCGCGTCAGATTTTCTAAGGGAGTGTTAAGTGCACCAAAAAAATGGTCTAATTCACTAATCTGACGATTTCGATGGGACGCAAACTCGCGGCCATTTTCATAATGTGCAAAAAAAAATCGCCATTTTGAAATACTCAAGCGCGTCAGATTAAGATATATATGGTTCATCTTTATGTTCTGAACGTACTGTCTCATAATCTGACGATTATCTAGAGGGATTCGCCTGATCTGACAAAAAAAAATTAGAAAAACGGTTCACATTAAAGGCCATCCCTGCAACTTCCCTCTAATTCTATTCCTTGGCGCTTAAAATTGTACTTATGACATTTTTGAGCTCAAAATATAATTTATGTGATATTTTGAGCTCACCGAGTTCAAAGAAATAATATTTCCATGCATTTGAGCTCTCCCAGCTCGAAAGTCTGATAGAAGTTTCATAGAACACTATTTTTGGAATCTTCAAACCGCAATAACTTTTGAATAGATCAAGCAATTTTCACGCGGTTGGCGGCATTCGACGCAGTTTTATCATCCTCATAAGTAATTTTGCAATTTCAATTGATCGAACCACAAATTTCGGAGTACTCCCGAAAAAACACTTTTTCGGGTTTTTTTCGTTCACGATATCTCTTGAACGAATCAACCAATTTTGACCAGCTAGGTGGCGATCGACGTGGTTTTTCAAGCTCAAAGGCGGATCAGTTTTTGAAGTTAATCAATGAACCTGGTTGAAAGATATTCCAAGAAAACCACTTAAAAAAAAATTCTTATTTTTTTTGAGATTTATCAAAAATTTTCAAATCTATCAGTCCGAATCGGTTGAAATTCACAGCAAATCTAATTTTTAGGGAAATCTTTAGAACGCCGTTTAGTAGATTGCGTTCGGTTTAGTCGTTCAAAAGTTATAAGCGAGTCACACACACAAACACCCACACATACATACAGACTTAGTGACAACATCACGGGGGTAGTCAGGGAAGCTTCCTATGACCTTAAAACGTCAAGATCTGATGAAAACTCGATTTTCGTAAAACGGGGTAAAACCAATAACTTCCCGAATTGTTTAAAATTTTTAATTTTTCTTAGCGGGAAGTCAAAAAAATTTTTATTTTTTAAATCATTGAACTTAATTAATTGAAAAGTTCAGGAAATAGCATGCAAATAAATAAGTGTATGCTTTTTTAGTAAAATACATGTATTTATAAAAAAATTACTTAAAAAAAACTTAAACGCGGGGAAGGAAAAGTAGGCATCAGGCAGCTGCACATTCGTCGATAAATTTAAATGCTTAAATTTATCGACGAATTTCTGTTATTTCGGCTTGCGGAAATCGTCAGATTATATATTTTTCATTATTCTTGAATTATTTCCTTCAAAATAAAAAAAAATTTAGCTACGCTCGAGAATGTCGAGATGGCGTTTTTTTTTTACAACTTTGTTGCCCTCCCCTTTTTTTACGTCACTCTCAAATTGTCAGATTAGTGGAATATACACTTTTTAGGATGTAATTAACTCACCCTACCTTAATCTGACGCGCTCGAGAATTTCTGATGGTCAATTTTTTTTTACTAATCTGATCCTATATCCTTCACGGGCGGCCTTATATATGGGCCTCTTGTTTTGTGGAGGTACTTAACCGGGTACAAGGTATCCCTCTGTATATTAATCTGCCGCGCTTTAGTGAATCCCGAAATCCCCGCTTGGGCTCCCCTACTACGAACAATGTCGCCGAAAAAACGTGCCGGTACACCTAGCAAAAGAAAAAGCAAAATTCTTAAAATGATGGAATCTTTGCTTAATGGTATTTCAAGTAAGTAATAATAACTAAAATTTGACTTACAGCTATTAACTCGAGATCGAGCTTAGCGAAATCTGATTATGTGCAATTATATCGCACCAGAAAGTAGCCAAAATGACACTATGTACAATTTTACAGTATTAATGTCATAAATCACGTAATTGAAAATACAAGTGCAATTATACTGTACTAGGTATTATCCTTTATCCTATATGTATATATATGGGTACTTACGTAAATCACGTGGAATTAATTTCTGAGGTTTTGCAAATTAATATTCACAAACCTTCGTCGATATATTTCCTAAATCTTATCAGTGTGATTCATTTTTTTTTTTTGTCGCTATTATTACTAATAGGATCGTAACAAAGAAAGTGATTTATTTGGCTAAATGTTATGATCCTATAGAAGGTATGCACAATATAGATGTGAAATATGCTCAACTACTACTACTTAATTTTATTCGAATAAAGTAGATGCTTTTTAGTATATAATAATTAATTGAAAAACACACTCACACTTATTACTATATAAATCCCCTGGGTTCTCCTTATAGGTGACGAGACCAGTTCTTCTTCTGACGCTGAGACTGAGCGAAGCGGAACTAGAAAGACTAAGCATTATAGACAGCGACCAAGACGTATTATAGAGTCGCCGTCACCCTCTTCAGATAATGAGGAACCTGAGCCCCTAAATGTTGATAATATTCAAAATAAAGATGATACAAATAAAATTTTTGAAGCAGATCAGAACCTTTTGGGTGAAGACCCATCAGATAGCAAAGCCTCTGGTATTCCTTTAAATGAGGCAATTGTGACTCGTTGGTCTTACTATCTTACGAAAGGTCTAGAAAGTAGCGTAAGGGAAACCTTGACGGAGAAATGGAAAATTCCTGATAACTGTCCATTGCTGAAACCACCACAAGTTAATCCAGAAATAAAGGGAATAATATCACCGAATGGGTCAAAAAAAAGATACATACTTATGTAGTATTCAAGAAAAAATAGGCCGAGGACTTAGTGCCTTAGGTTCTGTGCTAAATCTTCTTGTCTCAGACGAGTGTCCACCAGACCTTAAAACCAAAATAACACCTAGTATAGTAGATGCGGCTCAATGTTTTTGTGAATCACACTATTTACTATCAAAACATAGGAAACATGAGCTATTACCCGTATTAAATCCTTTAGTAAAGAAAGTAGCGGAAGACAGTATTCATGACACTTTCATTTTTGGCCAGAACTTCAATGATCGCTTTAAAACTGCCCAGCTTACAGAGAAAGCAAATAAAGAAATGGGATCCAAACCCAAAGTGATATTTAAGAAAAGTAATTTTGTGAACAAAATTCCATCTGCAAGTCTTCCTTCTCACACTATGCCACCAAGTACACCTTCACAGTCTTTAAACGACAGGCGCCCTTACTACAAGCCCAGATTTCGGAACCAAGCACCATACACGAAACAACAGCAAAGGAAAAAACAACCGATGTTCCGGCGGACTTATTAGAGGTAAATAAGGAAGGTTATGCTGGTAGAATCCGTCAGTTTTACAGCCGGTGGTCTCGTATAACTTCTAATGCTACTATATTGAATTGGGTTAATGGTTATTCTATTCCTTTTAATGATATGCCAAAGCAACCAAACAAGTTGGTTACAAAAAGATTCAATAGCAATGAATTTAAGATTTACTCAAATTGCATTAAGCAATTAGAGTCAATTGGCGCTATTCGGAAATGTAAACCATGTAAAAACCAGTTTTTGTCAACATATTTTTTGGTACCCAAACCAAGCGGAGATTACCGTTTTGTTTTAAATTTGAAAAAATTAAATTCATTTATTTCCTTATCTCATTTCAAAATGGAAAATATCAAATCGGTCAAGGATATGATAAATAAGGACTCGTATATGTGTTCTATAGATTTGAAAGATGCGTATTTTTCTATTTCAGTTACAAGGAAACATAGGAAGTACCTAAGGTTCACATTTAACGATTATTTATTTGAGTTCACCTGCTTACCCTTTGGGTTGTGCACGGCACCCTTTGTATTTACGAAGTTGTGCAAACCAATTCTACAATATTTAAGATCCAGGGGTATTATATTAGTGATGTATCTAGACGATTCAATAATTATTAGTAACTCTAAGGAAATATGCTCCAGAAACACCAATATGGCTGTGGAAACCTTTCAGGATTTGGGCTTTGTAATCAACTATAAAAAAAGTGCTTTACAACCAAATCAGATTTGTAGGTTTTTAGGCTTTATAATTAATAGCAATAGATTTATAATACAATTGCCTGAAGATAAGGTCATCATTGCAAAACAAAAAATTTTGAACCTGTTACATGCTAAAATTTTCAAAATTAGAGATCTAGCAAAACTTTTGGGCTATTTAGTCTCAATTTGTCCCGTTTTTTTGTACGGTTGGTTATATACCAAAGCCCTCGAGAGACTGAAGTATGTTTCCTTATCAGAGAAGAACGGTAACTATAATAGTAAAGTATCCCTCTCCCTCCAAGCTCATAGTGATCTTAAATGGTGGCTTAACAATGTTGCCTTATCGGGAGTACAATTGGGGTCCAGATCATACCAATACGAAATTTTCACAGATGCTTCTTCTAAAGGTTGGGGGGCAGTCTGCAATTCAGAAAAGGCACATGGATTTTGGGACGAAAAGGAGAGTGAAAATCACATCAATTACCTAGAAATCTTAGCCGTATTCTATGGCCTGAAGTGTTTTACCAAAAATCTTAATAACTGTAATTTATTGTTAAGGATTGATAATACAACCGCTATAAGCTATATTAACAGAATGGGGGGAATCAAATATTTAAAACTTCATGAAATTACAAAACAAATATGGCAATGGTGCGAAAAGAACGGCCTTTGGGTATTTGCATCATATATTTCTTCCGAAGATAATGCTGATGCTGATAAAGAGTCCAGATCCTCATCCATAGAAACAGAATATTCCTTGAATACTCAGGTTTTTCAAGAAATAGTTAATGCATTTGGTAAACCTACAATAGATTTATTTGCATCAAAGTCCAATGCAAAATGTAAAAACTATGTTTCTTGGAAAAAGGATCCAGACTCGGTGTTTGTCGATGCCTTTACTAAACCATGGTCTTCTTTCTTTTATGCCTTTCCACCTTTTCCTTTAATATTGAAAGTCCTAAATAAGATTATCATAGAGAAAGCGAAGGGTATAATGGTAGTTCCTGCTTGGACTACACAACCCTGGTATCCATTATTTTATAAGTTATTAATTAAAGAACCCTTAGTTTTTGAGCCTCATCCAAACTTAATTATATCACCTTTCAGAGAGAGTCACCCCCTATGGAAAAAGCTTACCCTGGTTGTAGGGTTCTTATCAGGGAAGCGTATCGCAGAAGAAACATTTCAGAAGCAGGAATAAATATTCTATTAGCGTCTTTAAGCCAAAGCTCCTTGAAACAATATAATACCTCTTTAAAACTATGGTGGAGCTTTATTATTAGTAAAAACATCACCTTAGAAAAACCCTCTATACAAGATATTTTACAATTCCTTACCGTAGAATTTGAAAGAGGAAGCAGTTATGGCTCACTTAATTCGCATCGCTCAGCATTGAAACTATTATACAATAAGTTTGAAGATGAAGATATACTTAGTCGTTTTTTCAAAGGTGTTTTTAAACTTAAACCTACCTTTCCCAAATATAGTGTAAGTTGGGACCCAAGTGCTGTTTTGAATTATTTGTCAACAATGTTTCCGTTAAATGCTTTATCCTTACAAAAATTAACCTTCAAACTTGTAACATTATTAGCCCTGGTTTCGGCACAAAGAATGCAGACCTTATCAAAGATTAAAAATTCAGATATAAGACAAATGCAGAATCATATTGAAATTAGAATCTCGGATCTAATAAAGACCTCTAAGCCGAATTGGGCACAGCCCTTAATTACTTTGCCATTTTTTGTGCAAAAGCCAGAGTTATGTGTGGCCAGTACTCTTCTTTCATACATCGATAGAACTAAAGATATTCAGAAAAATACGCCATACCTTTTTATAACACATAAAAGACCTTACCGCAAAGCTTCAGTACAAACCATTTCAAGATGGGTTAAAACCGTTCTCAAGGATAGCGGTATAGATACGTCTCAGTTTACTGGACATTCTACTCGCCATGCTTCAACTTCGGCTGCTTATAGAGCAGGAATTAATGTGGAAGCAATAAGAAAGGCTGCAGGATGGTCCTCAAAATCAAATGTTTTCGCAAAATTCTACAATAGGCCAATTTTGACCGAGGAACATTTTGCAGAAACTATTCTAAAACTCGCATAAAGTAATAGTAAGAAATACAATGGATAATGTGTTGAAAAAGGCGGTAATTCCTAGTAAGTAAGATGTTAAGTTGTTACTTGTCCGATATTACTTCCCTTTAATAATAATATTAATGAATATCTTACAGTATGTACCTACTGTTTATATATATATATATATATATATATATATATTGTTATGAATTATTTGTTTTTACTTTATTATTTATGTGTGATTTATTTATTATTATAGTGTAAATTTAATGAGTTGTGTTGAGCGCCAATTGATTAAGTTTTATTAAATGAAATGTGAATTTTTTATAGTGTATGAGTTGTATGTGTATTATGTTGTTTATGTATGTATTATGATTATTTAATTTTGCTCCAACTAACAATTAAAATATTTAGCTCAGTCGGTTTTCATGAAATCTCTTAAATAAAGGAGAGTTCAAAATAGGCAACCACCATCACCAAAAGAGTTGTCTCTTGAAATGAAACTTGTTTTTATTTAATTTTGAATTGATAAAACGTCTAAACTTTTATTTCTTGTAATTGATGTAACAAAATAAAGATATAAAAATACGTTTGTTATTAATATTTGAAAAATTTTACAAATGGCAACAATGTGAAGAGAAATCTCGTTTCTTCTGCAATGTGGCAATAATGTAAGTTTTGTGAAATTATATAAAATGGCGAAAATGGTATTAAGTAAAAGAACGAAAATTAAACATGAACGAAATTTCTATAAATATCTAAGAATGACGTCACCCTTCATAAGGTAAATAAATAATTATGCTAATTTGAACAACCTAAAATCTATCTTATTTAATCAATGGTACTTATTTACGCAAATAACCTTTAAAACACTTATAACATAACCTTATTCCAACCTTGTTGTCGCACTCTTTCAAATATCGCTCTATCCTATCTGCATTCCAGGAAAATTAACGGTGGTGGACCAAATTTTGTATCGAATGGTATCAAAATATTACACACGTACTGTTATTTAGAAAATATTCATAAATATACCACATCTGCTTCTCTCGTTCAGGTAAGTTACGTAAATTTATGTTAATTTGGCTTACCAATTCTGGTAATATTTGTTGTAGAATCACTGGAAATATGGACCAACTATTCCACAGTCCTTCCTAATGACTCAAGCACTAAATTTTAACTATTTTGCAGTTTAATTTTGCATTTCAAATTTTTATCTTTATTTTAAAACTTCTCACCATTCGGCATTTTTATATTATTAACAACCCCTTAGTTTCCTCTTAGTTACCATCATCCAATCCTGATCATTTATTTTCTTTTGTTAAATTAACAAATTTCTATTGGATATCAAATTTTGACACATTGAAATAGTTTTACTTAAATTAAACTTATTATGTTAAAATATGTACAGGAAATTGGAAATATTAATAACAGAGTAATTTTAAAATCAATAATTAATAATAAATGACATTAGAGTTTATAATTTTCAATCCATTTGACAGTCACATCTTTTGATTGGTTGACATAATTTTTTAGATTGTTTGACATTATTTTGTTTTAATGTTATTAAGAGACTTCAATGAAATTATATTCTACAGGGTGTATTAATAAAGTTTATGGAACAATGAAATGAGTAATAATAAAATTGTATTTATTTATGGTTGTATTGTTTTATGACTATTTTTGAATAAGTAATTTATTTTTGGTTATATTCATACCATAACAACATTCCCAAAATTTGTTTTCTAGGTTTATTTTATTTATAAAAGAAATGAGAAAACCAAATTTTAATTCTTCTTTATAATTTATTCTCTATTATACCTAGTATTTCATTCCAATAACATTTATCGAGTAGTGATGAAATGTTAATAACTTTATCAGTCATGTTCTTTTGGTTTTATGTAGAAAATCGATATAATTGATTAATGTGGAAGATTCCTCTTATTCTATCACTAATGGGGTCTTTCAAAATGTAGCTGTTGATTCCTTCCTCATTACTAATTACATAAGGACCTTCAAATGGCAATTGTAGCTTAGCACATTTATTGTCTCTTCTATTTGGTACCATTAACGCTTTTAAAATTACTAGATCTCCTTTCTTAAATGTTACTCTTCTTTTTATTTCTTTTGATTTTCTTTTTACAAATTTTTCTCCAGCTCTTTTCAGCTTCAAATTTACCTTTTCCACTAATTCATCATATTTTTCTGTGTTTTTAGGTATCCATGGTCTATTTGGCAAAATTTGTTTCATTAAAACAATAGGAGAAATTTCAGTAACTGTATTTGGTATTCCATTTAAATATTCTTCAATGCTTGGAAGCTGTTGTTCCCATTGTTCATGATGATTATGTGTTAAGATTCTAAGATATTTTATCACTTCTCGTATGTATCTCTCTGATGGATTTGAACAAGGATGCCTTACACTGGTATATATGGGATTAATATTAGATTTTCTTAACCAAGTTTGGATTCTTTTATTATTAAAGTAAGTTGCATTATCCATTATACAGTTCTCTGGTATACCAATCTCTAAGAAATAATTTGTTAAACATTGTTGCACAACCTTTGTGTTTGTTCTTTTTGTTGGGTATAATTTTATATATTTTGTAAAATTATCTAATACTATTAAAATATGTACATTTCCATTAATTTCACTTGGAATTAAATTTGACATGAAATCAATTGCTAATATTTCCAAAGGTTTTGTTACTTTTATATATTTTGGTTTATTTTGATTCTGTATATTCTTTTCTTTTGTCATTTGGCAAATTTTACAACTCTTTATTATATTTTTTATAATGGATAAATCTCCTTTTGCTATATAGTTTTCTCGAAAAGTTAGCCATGTTTTCCTACTTCCAATATGTCCATATTTTATATGCAATTCCCTTAAAATCTCTTCTGCCAATTCCTTTGTAATTAAATATAATTCTATGTCGTTCACAATTTTGTAAAATAAATGATTTTCACATAATGCCCTTGATTTTTCCTTTTGGGTCAATTTTGTTTGGTCTTCTAAAATTCTTTTTGTCGAAAATAATCCTTCTATTTCTTTTAAAATATTCACACCTATTTTAATTTGTCTTCCATTATCTCTTGATTTTTCTTCCATTCTGGTAATGGCATCTGGTACCACATTTAACTTTCCAGGAATATATTTAATTGTGAAATCATATTCCTGTAGTAACAATGCCCAACGATGGATTCTATTATTACCAAATTTATTATTCAAGATAGATGTTAACGCTTGATTATCAGTTTCTATGGCAAAATGATTCCCAATTAAATAGAATCTTAATTTCTTTATGGCAAATATGATGCTTGCAAGTTCAAGTTCACTCACACTATAGTTTCTTTCACTTTTCTTTGTTGTTCTAGAAACAAAACAAATAGGAACTTCCCCTTCTTCCTGTTCTTGTATCAATACTCCAGCCAGTCTATTGATAGATGCATCAGTTCTTAATACAAATGGAATATCATACCTGGGATGATAAATCTTTAGGTTTTCTGCAAATTGTTCCTTAATTTCTTGAAAAGCATTTTCTCTTTGTTCCGTCCATTGCCATTTTACATTTTTCTTCAGCAGCTCTATTAATGGTATTTCTTTATTGCTTAAATCAGGAATCATTCTCTTATAATAATTTAACATTCCTAAGAAACCTCTTAAAGTCTTTAAATTTTTAGGTCTAGCATATTCTTGAATTATCTGTATTCTTTGAGGATCTAATTGTATAACATTTTGGTTTATTTTGTATCCCAAATATATTATCTCATTTTTGTAAAATTCACATTTTTCTTTATTTAATTTAAGGCCTGCAGAATCAAGATCTTTCAAAATGGTTTCAAGATGAAATTGATGTTCTTCTATATTTTTGGAAAAAATCAAAATATCATCCACATAATGAAGAACAAATGATTCATGTTTATTTAATATTTTATTTAGTGCCCTTACTAATGAACTACATGCACTTTGTACACCAAATGGCACAACACAAAATCTATAGATTTCTCCGTCTATGGAAAAAGCTGTAAAATCCCGACTATCCTCATGTAAAGGAATTAGCCAAAAACTATGTTTCAAGTCTAGTCTTGAAAATATAGATGTTCTTGTTATACGTCCCAAAATAGATTCAACTGACATAGGTGCTTCATATTGAGGTTTTGAAAATTTATTTATATTTCTTGCATCTAAGCAAAGTCTTAATTCTCCATTCTTTTTTACTACCACAACAATAGGATTAATGTATTGTGAGTTGCTTCTTTCTATTATTTTATTTTCCAATAATTCTTTTATGCTTCTTCTCACTTGATCTTTATACTTGTATGGAATAGGATAGGTTTTAGCTTTGAAATTCTTAATATCTTCATTCACTTCTATTTTATGTACATAATCTTTCGCAATTCTATTTTCCTTTGAAAATAAATTATCATATTTATTCATCAACATTTTTATTACTTCTTTTCTGTCCTCTGGACAATCCATTATAATTCCATCTTCCCCTTCTTTTTCATCATCATAATTTTTGTTCATTTCTTCCTTGTACATATTACTTACTACTTTACCTTTCTTTTTCAAAGCTATTATTTCAAAGTTAATCCATGTTCCATCCAATTTTAATTTTCTTTCTTCAATATCTATTATGGCATTATGTTTTTCTAGCTCATCATATCCTATTATTAGTTCAGTTTCAATATTTGGAGCAATTAATACTTGTAAATTAAATTCTTTTCCCTTAATATTTGCGCTTATATTTATTAATCTATTAATTTCACATATTTTCTTTGAGTTAGCACCTATTAAATTTATTTTTGGGATTTTAATAATTTTATTTGTAGGAATATTTAATTTTTCAACAAAATTTTGATTAATTATTGATGCTTCCGATCCAGTATCAATTAGTAATTTAGCTTCTAAATTGTTAATTAACCCATTTATAATAATTAAACTATTATTCTCATCTGTGTCTATATTTTCATTTATTTTTATAAATTCATTTGGATTTTCATATTTACAGATATATAGATTTTGTTTATTTGATGTGTGCATATTTAAAAATTTTCATTGTCATTTATTTGTTCAGTTGTCTGTCTCGTATTTTCCCTATGTATTTGTGCTGTTTGTAATCTTGATGTCTCGTTTAAATTTGTTATATCATCCTCTCTGTTTTCTGATCTGCTTCTTCTGTCTTGATTAATTCTTTGATAATTTACTTTTCTTGTTTCTTGATCTCCATTTCCTCTTTGTATGTTTGCTTCAGATTTTCTTCTCTCTGGTTCTCTATATTGTCTATTGTTCCTGTCATTGTAATTATTTTGTCTGTATGAATCATTATTGTTTCTATTATTAGTATTGTAGTTTCTGTTATTGTAATTATTGCTATTGTAATTATTGTTATTATTATTTTGTGCATTATTATTAAATCTATTATTTGTCCAATTGTTATTTTGATTGTTGTTTCTTTGATTATTCTCATTGTTTATATAATTTGTTCGTCTATTTTGTTGTGAATTTTCTTGTCTTATTAAATTTCTTTCTACTCTTTGTAAATACATAGATAATTGATCCAATGTTCTTATATTTTGTATGGCAATGGTTTCAGCCAATTCTGCCTTGAAATGCCTTGCTATGAACATAACAATTTCCTCCTCAGGAATTGGTGGTTCCAAATATTGTGTCATCGCATGTAGTTGGATTGCATAATTGTTTAAACTATGGCTCCTATTTTCATGGAACTTTCCAAAATATAAATTTTCCCTGATGGTTGATTGAGCATTTTCTCCCCAGAAATATTGTAAAAATGCCGTTTCAAATTCTTGAAATTGTGACATATCTTTTTCCCTGGCAGCAAACCATATTAACGCATGATTTTCTAAATGATCTCTTATTATTTCCTTCATGTCTTCAATATTATTTATTCCTCTTACTCGATTTTTCAAAATTCTTATGAATATTTTTGGATGCAGTTTCTTGATATTTCCGTCAAATTTTTGACTAGTTGTTCCATAGATTGTTTTTACTCCTCCAACATATTCCATATTCAACCCTTTTTTCTCGATTTGCTCTACCTTTCCTTGTATGTTCTTTATTTCCATTTTAAATTCCCTTTTTGTTTTATAGTTCTCTTCTTCTGCTATCTTGAAATTCATTTTGATTTCCTTGTTCATCTCTTCCTCCATATCTTGTAAGGTTTTATTTGTTTTCATTATTTCTCTATCTAATTTCTTTATATTTTCGGTATTTATTTCTATTTTCTTACTATTCCCACCTATTTCCATTTTTAATTCATTTTCGTTTTTCTTTATATTTTCCATTTCTCTGGATTGTATTTCTTCCACTTCCATTAATCTTCCTAACATTTCATCTCGAATTTCTTGTTTTGTTTCTTGTATCCTTTCTTCTGTGTATCTTCTTGATTCTTCTAATTGTTTTCTCATATCTTCTATTTTCTCTTCCATTCTTTGACTATTTGTTTTCATTTCTCGTTTTATTTCTTCTTTATTTTGGTCCAATTTTGTATTCATTTCTTTTTTAGATTCATCCATTTTGTTTATCATAATCTGGAACATACTCATTATGTCCATTTCATCTTTCTTTTCCTGTGAAATTTCTACTATTTGATTTTCTCTTTGTTCTTCTGCTTCAGTTCTCTCTGTTTCTTCATTATTCCCTTGTTCCATGTAATGTGCTTGAAATTCACCCATTCCATGTCTGCATTCTTCTCTCTCTTTTCCAACTGAATCTACCTCTGCTCTTATTTTTTTACCATCTCTGAGTGTCATTCTTTCTTCCATTTTTCTTGTTTTAATTTGTTTTTACTGTCACTTCTTTTATGCCAAATTTTGTTATGCCTACTTTTGTTATGCCCACTTTTGTTATGCCTACTTTTGTTATGCCTACTTTTGTTATGCCTACTTTTGTTATGCCTACTTTTGTTATGCCTACTTTTGTTATGCCCCACGTTGGGCGCCAATTGTTATGAATTATTTGTTTTTACTTTATTATTTATGTGTGATTTATTTATTATTATAGTGTAAATTTAATGAGTTGTGTTGAGCGCCAATTGATTAAGTTTTATTAAATGAAATGTGAATTTTTTATAGTGTATGAGTTGTATGTGTATTATGTTGTTTATGTATGTATTATGATTATTTAATTTTGCTCCAACTAACAATTAAAATATTTAGCTCAGTCGGTTTTCATGAAATCTCTTAAATAAAGGAGAGTTCAAAATAGGCAACCACCATCACCAAAAGAGTTGTCTCTTGAAATGAAACTTGTTTTTATTTAATTTTGAATTGATAAAACGTCTAAACTTTTATTTCTTGTAATTGATGTAACAAAATAAAGATATAAAAATACGTTTGTTATTAATATTTGAAAAATTTTACAAATGGCAACAATGTGAAGAGAAATCTCGTTTCTTCTGCAATGTGGCAATAATGTAAGTTTTGTGAAATTATATAAAATGGCGAAAATGGTATTAAGTAAAAGAACGAAAATTAAACATGAACGAAATTTCTATAAATATCTAAGAATGACGTCACCCTTCATAAGGTAAATAAATAATTATGCTAATTTGAACAACCTAAAATCTATCTTATTTAATCAATGGTACTTATTTACGCAAATAACCTTTAAAACACTTATAACATAACCTTATTCCAACCTTGTTGTCGCACTCTTTCAAATATCGCTCTATCCTATCTGCATTCCAGGAAAATTAACGGTGGTGGACCAAATTTTGTATCGAATGGTATCAAAATATTACACACGTACTGTTATTTAGAAAATATTCATAAATATACCACATCTGCTTCTCTCGTTCAGGTAAGTTACGTAAATTTATGTTAATTTGGCTTACCAATTCTGGTAATATTTGTTGTAGAATCACTGGAAATATGGACCAACTATTCCACAGTCCTTCCTAATGACTCAAGCACTAAATTTTAACTATTTTGCAGTTTAATTTTGCATTTCAAATTTTTATCTTTATTTTAAAACTTCTCACCATTCGGCATTTTTATATTATTAACAACCCCTTAGTTTCCTCTTAGTTACCATCATCCAATCCTGATCATTTATTTTCTTTTGTTAAATTAACAAATTTCTATTGGATATCAAATTTTGACACATTGAAATAGTTTTACTTAAATTAAACTTATTATGTTAAAATATGTACAGGAAATTGGAAATATTAATAACAGAGTAATTTTAAAATCAATAATTAATAATAAATGACATTAGAGTTTATAATTTTCAATCCATTTGACAGTCACATCTTTTGATTGGTTGACATAATTTTTTAGATTGTTTGACATTATTTTGTTTTAATGTTATTAAGAGACTTCAATGAAATTATATTCTACAGGGTGTATTAATAAAGTTTATGGAACAATGAAATGAGTAATAATAAAATTGTATTTATTTATGGTTGTATTGTTTTATGACTATTTTTGAATAAGTAATTTATTTTTGGTTATATTCATACCATAACAATATATATATATATATTATATTATGTTTATACATCTTTCCTACTTAGATTGAAACTATAAAAAATGGTATTAGGTGTTTCATTCCAAACAACCTCATTTTATTTATATATCTATATGGTCTTATGGAGAGGATTTGCTTAGATTGCTTAGGCAGTTATGCTTTCAACATCTACATGGTGGTCTATAAGGAAGTGGTTCCGAAATATAATCATAGATTAAACGACTTACCTGTAAGGAAGTTCGATCTTGATTATATGAGGAACCACTTCCTTATAGACCAACCCTCCCAGTAGTCTCACTACAGTTAGAAAGGATTATCCCACCCTTAGGTCTCCTACGCAATCTATGCACTAAAAACATAATGAGTCAAGAGAGGCCAGAGGCCGGCAAGGTGAATATTTGTGTTTGTCTTCATAAAATCTAGTGATTGTTCCGCGCCAGGGGCGTAACTACATGGTGGTCTATAAGGAAGTGGTTCCTCATATAATCAAGATCGAACTTCCTTACAGGTAAGTCGTTTAATCTATGAGTATAAGTTAATATCGACATCAGCAAGACACGATTTATTTTTTCGTTATTATTTTTCAATGGAATTGACCGTTACAGGTTAATTTGAGACTTTTTAACGTGACTATTTCAACCTAGAATTGAACTTTACGTAGGGGTAGAAGTCTTAATTTTTTTTCAATACAAAGAGGTACTTTGAAATTGAATTCTCTCCTATTTGATAATGTACTGAGAGCATAAATTAATTCATGTTCCATGGTCCTGTAGTTTGGAAATTATGTGTACAATCTAAAAATTGCTGCAGATGATGATTTGGCCGATAGTTTGAAAAACATCTACTATTGGATTGTTTCATTTGAAATTTCCGTACATAAACAATTTCTTTCTTTAATTTCAAGGCATGATACATTAATTTATTCATTTTAGTTGCACAACATTGAAAGAAGAATTCAATTTTCTTTCAATTGAAGTATAATAAGCCTTCCTTCTCTATTGAAAAAGTTGAGGGGACTGGAATAATCCCGATTGAAAGTTTTAAATTGAAATAAAAAAAAATTTCATTCGTTACTTATGCCGCTAATTGTATATGTTTGAATTTGTTTACGTTGACTCACTTTCTCAACACATCCAAAGGTACGAAGCTTAGCGCAATGTCGGTGCAACAAATGGGGCGGTAAATATCATTGGACAACAGAATCCATGGCGTTAAACTACGGTAGGCTTACTAAATGTTGATCGTAGTAATATAGTATTATATTATATTATTCGTTTACACGTGTTCAAGTTAGTTCATGTTTTTGCGTTCATTCTGTTCGTTAGCTTTTTTTGTATTCAATTACAACAGTTCGTTTTTGTTCGTTGATGTTTGCAGTCTTTCGTAGTTTTTCGCCATAATAACACTGTCCTGTTCACGAACAAATGTAAATAAAACAAGTATATACGGGGTTGGCATAAAGTATAGAACCAAGTGAATATCTTTCAAAGGAAAATAATGATATTTATGAAAATTTCCAGGTAAGTGCAATAAAACAAAATGCATCTGATGTACATTTTTTTGTTGATAATATACTTCCGGTTTAACCGGAAATACCATCAACTTCTTCAATTTAAATGGGACACCCTGTATATTTTTATAGATTTTGAAAAAGTTTATTCATACCTAGTTAAGTTTGAAAAAAAATGTAAAAACGTGTAATAACTCACTATTAGTTGTACGATAGGTGTACGTATCATTATTTGAGATCGCCGTTTACTCAATTATCAATAATTATTTCTCTGAATTCCTGTAAGTTTGTTGGTCGTCTAGCGTAAACACGTGATTTTAGATAACCCCTTTGCAAAAAATCTAATATGCTAATATCTGGAGAACGAGCAGGCCACTCTATGAATCCTGTACGTCCAATCAATCTAATACAATTAAAGTGTAAAATTCACCTCATACTACTCGGAGCAAAGTATTCTGGTTATGAAATGTGTTAGTTGGAATAATATCAATAAAGTTTTTTTTAAATCACTCTCTCGGTTTCTATAGCGACAATCACACTGTTGCTAATTTTCATTACAATTTGGGGCGTTACGTACCTTGAGTTGTGTTGAAAACGTGAGTCGCCGCGAACTCCTTTATACATATATAATGCCTACCGTAGTTTAACGCCACCTAATCTGTCGTAAAATGATACTTACCGCGACATGAGTGAGTAGCGCGACGTCGCGCTAAATCTTCGATATTTTTTATAGCTTTATCGCAACATTTCGACGTTGCCAGCTATAGTAGTTTAGCTAACTCACTTCACGACGTGTAAGGTACAATATTTTTTCTACTAGCGTGAGGAAAAAAACCCTAAAGTTGACAATACAGGAACATTTATTATCGAACATATATCAACAAATTGATTATTATTATTACTAATATTGAATTGTGATTTGTAGCACTCTGCGAATTATTTGCACAGGCTATAGTACTTTGTGCAACTAGTGTGGATATGATAGCCATATTGCACATGGACGAAGTTCGTTCGAGTGCGATATGGACAATCCACACGAGTCGAACAGTATATTTTTTCTACGACACACTTTGAAAAATCTAGAAATTAAACAGTTTGTCACACTAAGTATTATATAACTTGAAATTGAAAGTTTTCAACAATTTTATTTATAATTTCACCTTTTCAATTCTACAATTTCATTGATTTTTTTCATGAACGTACAGTTCGTAAATATACAATTTGTATATGTTACTGTTTCCTTTTTCAAATCTGCCATGCTGTTATTTGAGTAGTTGTTTGGAGTTGGCGCACGAAGGGTACAGCACCAATATTTATAATAATAAATATTCCGCTAAATATTTCAAGTGTCCACCTTTTGTCGTTATCAATATAGATCTGAATACTTATTTAGAAATAACATTAAAAAAAAATCCCCACTGGGATTTGTACTCTGGCCCACTGCGTGAGGGTCTGGATTGCACATCACTGGGCTACCGAGGCATATTTCATGCTTGTATCTATAACGTTTAATATACAACAGCATTTTATGATAACTGACGTCGGTCAGGAGTCTTCTCAAATATCCATTTTATTTTGTTTTCAGTATTTTTTGTGAATTTTGAATGATTATTTCACTCAAGCTTGCTATTTTGAATAAATATTTTTGATCCAGTGCTTCTAGAAGAGACTTTTTTGACCAGTTATTCCAACAATTAGTTTATCTAGATAGTTTTTTGCTCTTCTGCAAAAAACTCAAAGGAGGTTAATTAGTGTACTATATTCCTCGTTTTCACAAATTTTCACACTCTTACTCTGTATGTTTGATTTCAAAATAACAAGCTTTTTCAATATCTGTAAAAATATATAGGGTGTCCCATTTAAATTAAGGAAGTTGATGGCATTTCCGGTTAAACCGGAAGTATATTATTAACAAAAAAATGTACATCAGATGCATTTTGTTCCATTGCACTTACCTGCATATTTTCGTGAATATGTTTTTTTTTCGTTTAGAAGATATTTACTCAGTTCCATGCTTTATCCCAGCCCTGTATAAATTAACATACAGGTAAACACTGCAGATGATTGAAGATGCTTCTAATTTGTTTGTAATAACGCAAGTCTGTGTTCTGGACTGATACATATTTGTGATCAGATATTGTGATCTTACTAACCCAATCGAATTTTCATCTGGTAACTCCGAAGGGTTGTAACTTTTTTCGCAAGCACATTTGTACGAGGGTAACTTGGGTTAGATCGAGTAATTTCTAGCCCCAGAATATGTTGTATGATTTATGACCTGCATTTTTGTTACACCCTGTATAAAATATTTCAAGGTATTACATAATATAAACCATAACCTATAAATTATGCTTGGAAACAATTTGGATGACTGTTTTTCGAAAATGTGTTTATAAGTCTTGTTCTTGTTCTCACTTAATCCTGAGGGCCTAAATTAACTGCTGATCCTTAAGATATATTTTTTGTACTTTCGCTAAAGTTATTATTCGCGCCCATTTCTCGAGATTAACCTCTGTCGCGGTAAAAACCACTACGATTGTGGTGATTTCTGTTTCTAAGCGCATGCGTTCTACGAGTTGGATATATACTAGACTTAAGGAGGTTTTACACCAAACCCTTAGGTATTTGTGTTCTCATTTCTCTGGACACATTACTATATTTTAAAAACCCAATACTTAGTTTCTTCTATAAAAATAATAAAAAATGCCCAATTGCCAAATGCCGTTATTCCGTGAATAACTACCCAACTCTGGTTTTAAGGAACCATCCTGAAGAATAATCCCAAGCTCGAATACAGAGTGTCGTGCTAATTAAACTATGCATGATTGAAACTAGATCGTAGTATACGAAGTACAAAAATGATAGTGAATCAAAACAGAAAATCCTACCATTTCTACTTCGAGTTCGTTAATAGATGAAAACAAATCTATTGCAATCATTCGAATAATGCTATTTGGATTTAAAGTTTTTGGATTTGCGGATTTTTTTTCCATCATTATATAGTTATTTTTGGTTTCTCTTAACTAATATAATAACTTCATTGCATTTTATATTCTCAGGCTAAAGCTCAGGCCAAAAAAATCCGGATCAAAATTATGAATACTAGGTATTGAAGTGTTAAATTCACCTCATACTAGGTACTCGGATCTAAGTATTCTGGTTATAAAATGTGTAAGTTGAAATAATTTCAAAAAACGGTTTTTTTAAATCCTCTCTTGGTTTTTACAGCGATAACTACACTGTTGCCAATTTTTATTTTCATCTTCATTGCAACATTTCGACGTTGCCAGGTATAGTAGTTTACGTAACAATTGTGGAAAATTCACTTCACGGCGGGTAAGGTATACTATTTTTCTACTAGCGTGAGGAAAAAACTCAAAAATTGACATAAAGGAACATTAACTATAGAATATATATTATATCAACAAATTGATTATTATCATTAATATTGAATTGTGATTTGTGGCACTCGCGAATTAATTGCAAAGGCTGAAATGTTTTCCAATGAAGTCAGATTTCGGTTTTTCACATCTTTGTCAGCATTGATGAACTATGAATATTTTGATGCAAGATAAATAATAAAAATAAGCTCAAACGTTCAGGAATTTTAAAAAAATTTGAACTTGAATAACAAAACGGGCGATATTTATAGTACATTTTTTGCTTGAAGGTTCATTGTAAACTCAAAATACCTTTTCATGTAATCAAGTGAAGTTAACTTAAAGTATAAGTTTATACCGACTTCAGTAAAAAAATATTCATTTTTGCTTTACTATTTTTTCATGAAATTGGCCGATACAGGGCATGATACAGGGGTGGCTTGTCATTCATTGATTGAAAGGAAATTCAATTATTTATTTGATGGTGCGGTACATAATGAATTGTGTCTGAAATTTCAAAAACTAAATTTATTCGTAGTTTACGTTCATTTACATGTTTTTTGAATTACAAAGCCCAACAAACAATTAAATTTATTCGAGGTCCTTACCATCGAGTGAAGAATTAAATTTCTTTTCAAATGATGATTATAAATGAACATAAACGTGCACAAATGTCAACAAACTAAAACTAATGCCACACACACGAAATGGAAACAAACATGAACGATCACATAATGAAATAACTTGAATGGGATGGGAAAACGACGAAAGTTACTGAATGAGCAAACATGAACAAAACGAATAATCGGAAACACGGAAAGGTGCTTACAGAAATAGTCAGCGATTACTAAGCGAATAAAATTTCGTATTTATTAGTACGAAAATTCTGGAATGACACAGCTGTTATCCTGAATCAATTCTAACTAAAAATAGAATACTTTTGTTCAAATTGGTCAAATTTCCAAACTATATTCTTTTAACTATAAGAATGATTGGGTAAATACTCCATCGTAAATCTTTCACAGCCTATTTTTGCCATGAATTCCCATTTAAACCGTATTCGTAAGCTGAGCCTTAGCGTATACTTTCGTCTAATTCTTTGTGAAATCAAAATGGAAAACATGCAAACGAAATTGAAAATTTAAAACAATAATCCTTTGGTGGAAAACCACCCTAAGCGTTGGTTAGTAGCACCGTAGAAAACACGTGCGCATATAAAGAGTAGTGGTATTTACCGCGACAAATATTGGCGGGAATTATTTTAGCATGCCAGTTACATAATTTGGTTGAAAATACAAAAAACAAACAAACTTTTTTAATGGTCCACTATAATAGAAAGAGACACAATAATAGCATGTTCACATTTTATAAATTTCACTAACGAACTACTAATTCCAAATTAGTATTGTTCTGCTATTAAAGAAAGATGTATTATCTTGTCCAATTTGAAGATGGGATTTATTATATCTGTAATAAATCTCGAATTGTACTTAAGGAAAATAATGTGAGTGTCAAATATACAGGTGGTGGATGGTATCCCGCAATAATAATTGATTGTCATGGTAAGTACCAATAAATATTTCTTGAATATATAACCACGTGTGTACATGTGTTTTTGTCCGTGAGTCCATATTTTAAATGTATAAAGATCACAGCCCAACTGATAAATTGGGTTGGGAGAACCAGGATTTTTTTGAATACTAAAAGCAAAAACATTAACGTTGGTGAAATGCACATTCAAGGTCAAATCGAAAGCTATATTTATCAAGTAGTGATTGGATTTTTTTAAATATTATTTTTTAACCCTTACTCAGATACTCCAGCGGGTCCTAATACCAAAAACTACTGTTATAAATTGTAAATAATTCAATTTATTGTTTGGACCCTTATTTCTATTACGTAATTCACATAATAGAAATATATGTAATAAAGTAAATATTGTTAAAAAGTTTTTCCTTAAAAAAGATAATTTTCCAAATATGTTATTTTTTAGAAAAAAAATCTCTGTTAATGGATACGAAGGCTAAAATAGAAAATTGCAGCAAAAATTGTTTTCCTGAACCATCAGTTCCAACTGCTTCTTGTAACAACTCCCAAAAAGAAAATGATAATCCAGAATTTGTTGAGCTCACAAATGATAACCCCATGAAAAAAATTGAATCAGTCACAACAATAATGGGGACAGGGGAAGACACACAATTGACACAATTAATATTAACTGCTACTTGTGGAAAACCCGATAATCTAAATGTGTGCGTGAACTCGGATTTTGTTGAAACAGCCTATGATAATACTAAAACAGTTTCAACAGAAATACAGAATATGGAACTGAAAAACACTGAGTCAGAAGTATATACTACTTGTGAAAACCCCGACATTGAAAATATATGCGAATATTCAAAATTTGATAATAATGAAAATACTACGCCGGAAACCAAATCAGCTGCTATAGAAAAGGATTGTATTGAAGGCCGAGATACTGAGCCGAGAGTAATTGCTACTTATGAAAAACCCGATATTGAGAATTCAAACGAAAATTTAGAATTTTTCGAAGCTACTGCTTTACTGAATTTTGATGAAAACCAAGACATTTTTTCGGAAAATTCACGGAACAGTGTAAATAAAGAAGGTATTTATTTATTTCATTTTATTAAAACTTTTGAATATCAATGTTTCAGAATTTCTTAAGTCGACAATTTTTAATACAAGAACTGTATTATTTCATTTCATATAGTGGGTCTAACCTTTAAAAATCCTCAATTGAATGGAACTGAGTTGTATTTTTTCATTTCAATATATCAATCTTAAATCATTATATCTTGAGGAAAAAGTACGAGTGAACAGTTAATTAGGAGATCAAGGCTCAATTTCGTCCTCTTTTAGTGGTAGAATATAAACGTTAAGCACTTTTTTGTTCATCAACTTTTTTGACTGAAGATTAAAAAATTTTTGCATCATTGTCGCACGTGAATATATTTCAAATGTGGCACAAGAACAAAAAAATTTCAGAAATCACCAAAAATGTTTTCAATATTCAGTTTGTGAAATTGGCAAGCGACTATCGAGTTGAATAAAAATTCTCGTTCAACTCATTCAACTTTTGAACAGATACGCTATGCGTTCATAATTTTTTCAAATTTGACTATACAGGATTTTCAAATGATACCACAAATCTATCACCAACTCAAACTATAATTTAAAAATATTTCAAAATATACAGGATGTTCAATAAAGTGTGAAGTATCAAAGTTATATTTTTTCCAATGGAACACCCTATATTTTATTGCATTTTTTTATTGCCCCTAAAAAATATATCACTCCTTCACCTTAATACAGAGGGTTCCCAGTTATGTTGACTTTCTTTATTGAAAATATGAACATTTAAGAAAATTAATAACTGATTGATATAACAAATTCTAGCAATTTTTTTATACATACATCTGAATAGCTGGACATTCGTTGAATGTATCCCACGATTGAGTACCAAACATCTCTTTAGAGGATGCTCAGAATTTTCAGTTTCAAATCTGCTACAGTCAGATGCAGTCTTCTGCTGGTCATACGATTCAACAAAGACATACTCACAGTTTTTGTTTTCTTTTATTGCGTTTAATTATAACTCCCAAATAAAATCCGTAAGATGAATAAGGGCAATTTGGACGGGAAAAAGAAGGATATGTATTTAGCTTTGAGCGATTCTGAAAAGTCTTTCACCAGCTTAGTTTTTTTGAATACCTTTATCAATTTTGTGACTTTGACAAGAGACAATATGAATAATAAGCAATTTTGGTAACTCAGTGTTTTCTGATTTTGTTGCCTTTGTTGAATCCGCACGATAAGAGTGCTTTTGACTATAGAATTTGTTATATCAATCAGTAATTAATTTTTTTTTTAAAAAGTTAGCATAACTCGAAAGCCTCTAAATTCAGTTATAGGGAATCCGTATATTTTTTGAGCAATCAGAAAATAAATATACATTTAATAAAATTTGAGGTGTTCAATGTTTTTCCATCAAAATAGGCCCTTTTACGTTTAAAAAACAACCTGTTAAAAGTCATATCAATATATTCATCCATTCTAAGGTTATCAAATTGAAAAATTCAAATGTTCCTAGATTCAACACCATTCATATTTAGAAAAGTTGATGGGTTGGACCCCCCAATCATTTTTTAAATTTTACGAGAGGTGTGTACATTCAAAAGTTGTGTCAATTGAAAATACTCTGCATAATAATTTCCACCACAATGTAAAATTAAATCATTTTCAGGCGAATATGAACGAGTGTTTCCTAAAAAATCAGGGCATAAACAGCATTCATGTATGTACTGTAAAAAAGTAATCTACCAGTTACCAAGACATTGGTTTCAAATTCATTTTAGAGAGCCAGAAGTGAGAGAAATTATGTCTCTCAATATGAAGGATCCAGAGAGAAAAATAAAAATCGATAAATTAAGGAAAAAAGGGGATTATCATTTTAACCAGGAGACAGATAATAGTGAAAATATTGTTTTGAGAAGGGGTATAGGAGAAAATAATGATTATGGACCTTGTCCTTCATGTTTTGGATATTTTAGGAAGGACAATTTACGACATCATCGAAAACGATGCTCGCCTAAAAAAGGTGACAGGTCTCTCTAGGGCAATTCCATTAAATTAACCAATTATATTCATAGTCGGGCATCAAATATGTTAAGAAATGAAGTTGCTCCACATATGTTTAAAGATGAAATTAGCAAACATTTTCTTTTTGATGAAATTATTATAATTTATGGAAATTTCCTATGTATTAAATACACAGAATCGCATTTGAAGACGCATATACGTGCTCAATTACGTTTGTTGGGAAGGTTCATGCAACAGTGTAAATTAATTGATCCAAAAATAAAATGTTGCAAGGATTTAATGCATCCAGCTTGTATCGATACAATTAGAACGGCAATTGATGCGGTTGCAGAGTTCACTCCTGAATCCGGCGTTTATAAACATCCTACGAATGCTAGGACTTTGGGTACAGAATTTAAAAAAATACTGGAAGTAGTTTTATCAGAAAGCGATAAAAATTTAGACGACCAATTGAGAAAATTAACAAAAGCCTTGACACGTCGATATAACTTAGAATTGGCGCCATATTTAAATCGAGTTTGCAAACTCAGTGAAAACAGATACAAAAGATTAAAACCAATTAATAACCTACCAGAAAATAGGCAGATTGAAAAATACTTGAATTACTTAATAACTAAATCAAGCGATCTTCTCAATAAATTGGAAACTGGCTATAATTTTCATAACTGGAATAAATTATGTGAATGTCTTCTGGTAGCTTTAGCTGTATTCAATCGAAAACGACCAGGTGAAACACAACGAATTGAATTGGAAGACTTCTTTAAAAAAGAATGCGTTAGCCAAGAGGACTTGGTAAATCTGAGTGAAGAAGAAAAAATTCAAGCTGAGAAATACATTCGAGTAACTTTTAGAGGCAAACTTGGCAACAACACTGCTTTACTGATAGATAAGCAGAAATTTATGCCAAGTTTGGAGTTAATGATAAAATATAGAATAAGAGCTGGCGTTCATCCAGATAATCCATTTTTATTTGGTCTTCCATCGAAAGATAAAAATATGACTTACTGCACCTATAGATGCCATCGCCAATTTTTAGAAGAAAGTGGTATGAACTCATCATCTTTAACATTTACCAATTTGAGAAAACATTTCGCTACCCAAGTTGCAAAAGAGGGTACTTCACATCAAGAAGAATTGAGGGTCTCAAATTATATGTCTCATAAATATAGCCTTCACAAAACAGTGTACGATCAAAGTACACCATTAGTAGATATTACGACAGTATCTCAACATCTCGAAAGAAGCGCCAAGAGCGGAACAAAACAGAAACATACATTTGAAAGAGGATTTGAGGATAATATCCTACAGTTGAAGAAAAAGCAAATAACTGAAAGTGATTCAGATGAAGAATATAAACCAGAAAACAAAGAATCTGACGAATCTGAGGAAATTGATCCATATCCAGATTTGTCGATGTCTTATTCAGGTAGATTTTCATTTTACGTTGTATAACAAGTGCCTGCTCAGGAATAAAGCGAGGTAAATGGCCCAAATTGAGACACTTTAACCACACTTTTTAAGCAGAATCGTACTCAAATCAATTCATGGATTTACATTGTTATGTTTCCTGAACAGCTTGAGACTTTTAAGCAGTTTTTTAAATAAATGTAAGAATAATGTACGCTATCTGAATTTGGGTCATTCACAATCACTCAAGATCAGATACAAAGTAACAGAAACGCGTCAGAACGTCTTTACGAATGTTGACGTTTTCCCGTTTCATTATATCTGACAATCATCCCTTTTTTTTTCTCAGTATAAACTTCCACAAATGTTATTGTTTTCTAGGGAAATTTAAAAGACGGAAACTATGGTCGACAAAGGAAAAACATGTAACAAGAACTTATTTTCATAGTGAACTGGAAAATGATGGGTACATCAATCCCGATAAAATTCGCAAGTTGAAGAATGTACATCCCGAAATATTACAGCATAGAAGTATTCCAATGATCAAACAATGGCTGGAAGGAGAAAAACAAAAGAGAAAAACAAAAGCCGACGGCATTGAAGGTACACTATTTTGGAATAATTATGAATAAATAATAAAAAATAATTATTTTCAGCGAAACGTTTGAGATACTCAACTCCAGAGAGGGAGTTACTGGAGAAAAGTTTAGAGCACCACTCACTTAATGGAAGTGAACCTTCCATAGAAGAATTGGAGAATTTGATAAAAGAGAATAATACTCTCAAAAGAAGAAGTGCTGATTCCCTTTTGAGAAAATTTAAATACATGCAAGCTTCTAAAAATATATAAATATTAAATATATTTCGGCATAAATTTTGTCTAGAAACCTCTAATTCGACCGATTTAGTTTAGTAATAACGAAGATTTTTATCAAAGAATTTTAGTTTACATTTTTTCAATAACAGACGACTATTCAAAGTATTTTGTGTTTTCCAGTAGGATGTATTTTTTGAAAATGTTACTAGCTTTATATGTATTGTATTAAGAGCATATTCGTTTTGATGATACGGGTTGTCCCAAATAAATGGCACACATCAAAGTTAAGTTTTTAAAATTTTCACAATACTCAAATTTCCTCAATAATATTTATATGCAGTGAGTATACTACAATTGAAGGTTATTCTATGTTTCTTTTTCTGCAAATATGTTGGAGACAAGAATTGGAATCATCAATTAGTATGGCCTTCTAATGGGGCATCAACTTTGTCTCTATTTAACTGGTTTTATTTATCATGCCATTTCCGACATCTCAATGCTACTCATTAAATTTATAATGCTGTGTATAGGTACCTTCAACAATATAGATAGTGCTTATTTTCTGTTTAAGATTTTTCAAATATATTTGTTATAATCATATTTTGTTTTATTTACTTTTTTGTTGAATCAGAAAACTCATTGAAGACAATCTAAAATATATCCAACTATAAAATATATACCGGGTGTCCCAAATTATCGTATACATACAATAACTCGCTTATTTGACAAGATAATTTAAAAATTAAAAAACTGTTTTGAATGGTATTAAAGTCCCTTCATAATGACTTATGAAAAAAGTGGATTGCATTTGTCAGGCTTGTGCACCCACCCATCACTTTTTATTTTAAAATAGTACCCACTGTATATTGTCATTGAAAATTGCGTGTTATTCTATTAGGAATACAACGATACAACATACTTATACTTATTTTTTATTATTAACAACAAAAAATTAACATTTTAGACTTTTTTATAAGTATTACCCAATTATCCTTATAAAAATGTTGCCTCCGCTGATGGTTATAAAAATGTCGAAAAGAAGTACATTAATTTTTTGTTGTCAAAAACCGATGCCTCTGTAAAAAAAAGAACTTGTGAATAGTGGACACAACAAACAATTAAGTCATCGATTAACTACACTAGGCACTGTTTAACAATAAGTATTTGAAGTTCTTTTTTTTGACAGAGGCATCGGTTATTGACAACAAAAAATTAATGTACTTCTTTTTGACATTTTCATAACCATCGGCGGAGGCAACATAATTTTTATAAGGATAATAAGGTAATACTTAAAAAAAGTCTAAAATGTCAATTTTTTGTTGTTAATAATAATAAATAAGTACAAGTATTTTGTATCGTTGTATTCCTAATAGAATAACACGCAATTCTCAATGACAATATACAAAATAAAAGTAATAATAAAAAGTGAGAGGTGGGTGTACAAGCCTGTCAAATGCAATCAAGTTTTTTCATAAGTCATTATGAAGGGACTCTAATACCATTCAAAACAGTTTTTTAATTTTTGAATTATCCTGTCAAATAAGCGAGATATTGTATGTATACGATAATTTGGGACACCCGGTATACTGCTGACCAAATTTTCTGGAAGTAATGAGGTTGGGCTTTCCCAACATGGAGTGGAGAAATTAGATCTCGATACAAGAGTACAGCGACCACTTCAGTGAAAGAAACTCTACAATTTTATGAAGATTGTGTTTTCAATATCTATTTACTTCATTCATAGTTTCCTGCAAATAAATTGACACTTTGGTGGTACATATTATAGTCCAGAAGCTCTGACAGCATAATTCTGGACTAGAGAAATCATTATTATCGCACAAATACATCAATCTTCTTAGTAAAGAAAATATGAAATATACTTATCAATGAATAACAAGAATAAAAGTGTTACAATTATCAATAGGTAGTATACCGTGTGACACTGCGGGATGATACCTCACTTATTTCTCACATTGACTTTTTTGTACTGAAAAATATTCGAATGAAAGTGAATACCCCACTTCTCAAATATGAAGGAATGAATATTTTCATGGGTAATAAAATAAGTTGTTTTTACAAAAGGTATTACATGATATAAAGCATTACTAGACGCTTGAAAAAAAGGTATTTCTGATGATTTCGTGTATTTTTTTTCGAAAATGTGTTTATAAGTATTTATTGTTGATTTTTTCTCTTTTTGGGAATCAAACCACCAAATTTTATGTTTTTTCATCTTGACGTTTCGGTGGCGTTCCGGCTACCGTTTTGTCAAGATAATTTTCAGTCCCTATCTGACACAACGAGAAAAATTTGACAACTAGACATTATTGTGGTTTGATTCCCAAAAAATAGGAGGAAAATGAATAGATAATATATATATATATTATATATACGCACAAATTCAACTATATAAAATAAAAATAAAATAAAATCATGATAAAATTAGTGGATAATAAAAGTAAAAAATTCTATAGTTTAAATAAATATATTACAAAATTAGCGTACAAAATTACAAAGTTAATTTAAGAGTTGGAAATAAATTCTAGCAAATATTTTTCAAACTAAGGTAGAGAGGTACTCGTTTCAATTTCATTAAATTCACATAATCCATATAGGTATGAAAATAGATTTTGTTGCTATGGCTAGTCTTGCCACAAGGAATATATAGAAGTCTTTCTTGATCTCACTCAAAATGTTTCAGAACCTTTAATGCTGATCTTTGGAATATATTTTTGTACTCCAATTAAAGTTATGATTCGCGCCAGTTTTCTTAGATCAGCGTCTGTCGCGGTAAAAACCGCTACGATTATTGTATGTAGACAATACTAAAAGGTTTTACGCTAAAAACGATAGGTATTCCTGTTCTTTTGCATTCTTCCGCATAGTTTTGCAATAGTTACTTTCAAGTACCTAACTTAGTTTCTTCTACAAGTAAAATTACTTAATATTATCATTTACTTATTTTTGGTCTCTCTTAAATAACAGAAGTAATTTCTCTAATTTAATTATCATGAATATTTAGAGGCTCTAGCTCAGGCCAAAAAATCTGGGGATCAGAATTATGAATACTATTATAGTGTTAAATTCACCTCCGGGAAAGGTATTTTGGTTGTAAATTGTGTTGGTTGAACCAATTTTGATAAAGGTTTTTTTAAATTAACTCTCTCGGTTTTTAAAGCGACAATTACATTGTTGCCAATTTTCAATACAATTTGGGGCGTTTCGTACCTCTAGATGTGTTAATAAAGTGGGTCGCGGTGAGCACCTTTAAACATATATATATATATATATAAGAAAGTAGTTCGTTGCCAAAACTAGATAGGTTTCAAATTTTGTGGGGAATGCGGCAATGTAAATGAAGTGTACTCTTTTTAGTTAATTCTTAGCTTTCGGTTTTTATTCAAACCATTTTCAAAGAAAACTAATTGAGATTGATAATATCTTTGAATCTTAAACATGGAGAAAATATTCATATGTAAAAAATATTGTAAAAAATGTTATATATATGTAAAGGTATAAATTTAATTTAAATTTATTTAAATATACAGATACAGATATATATATATATATAGAGAAGATTTATGTGGGGATGTGGCAAGAAAATACCAGAGAGTACTCTTTTCAAAATTTATTCCAAGCTTTCGAATATTATATATTCATTCTCAAGGACTAAAAATGTATAAATTAATGTATAAATTCACTTACATTATCTAAATGAGGATGTTGGTATAATAGTAAAAAATTGATATAAAATTCATAATGAAACTCAAAAAAAATATCTATGACATTCAATATGACATTAACCAATCGAATCTCCTCTCACAAAAGCGATAGTAAATTGTATCCTGATAGATGTGCCCTTGCTGAGCACGCATTTTATGAAGGTCATTCAATTGATTATCAATCAGCCAAAGTATTAATCACAGAAAAAAATTATAAAAAACGTCTATTTCTAGAAACCGCATTTATTTCACAAGAAAATAATTGCATTAATAAAAAAACTGACCTGAATAACCTTAGTGTGCTGTATGCCTATCTCTTAGATTTTGAAAAACAATCTACAAAATTTAAATTTCAATCAAAATTAATTAACCTTATTATTCGAATAGACCTTAATATCAGAAATAAAAAAATGAAAGAAAAAATTTTTTTTTTGTTTTTTTTGTTTAATGTCATATTGAATGTCATAGATATTGTTTTTTGAGTTTCATTATGAATTTTATATCAATTTTTCATACAATTTTTTACTATTATACCAACATCCTCATTTAGATAATGTAAGTGAATTTATACATTAATTTATTTAATAATTTGACCATATACATTTTTAGTCCTTGAGAATGAATATATAATATTCGAAAGCTTGGAATAAATTTTAAAAAGAGTACTCTCTGGTATTTTCTTGCCACATCCCCACATAAATCTTCTCCATTACTGAGTTGGCAAATATTTCTAATAATTTATATATATATATATATATATACAAGGACAGGAATATTGGGGAAGCGGCAAAATTGTAAAAAGAGTACTCTTTACACTAATTTCCAAGCTTTCGGAATATCTTTATTTCCATTTTCAAGGATAGTATTTGAGATTGTATTACAATATATATATATATTATATATATATATATATATATATATATATATATATATATATATATATATATATATACATCCCGCTATACTTAGGTCTTGAAGTAACAGGAATCATTGGCAATTTACATTAATTAGGTCTTCCATGTCAATAGGTCTTCCGTATACGGAAGACTTTTCTACCTGTAGAAAAATTTTGGGAAGGACGACTTAATACGGTTTTTTTGAAAATTTTGTATATTTTAGTTCACTTCTTTCATGCATGCGCGTTGGCGCTGCTGTTGCGTGTATATTCGAGCAAGTATATTTTGAACCATGCTATCACTTCTTGCTCTTCCGGCATATATGTTCTTTTCATTTATCAGCTTTTTGGTCTTCTACAAAACCGGCAACGCTGGTTAGCTATTGCTTACTACATGGTGGTGTTTGAACGGTCTGAGAATAACAATTTCAAGTTCATGGTGTCTCACCACTGTTCATTTGCAAAATTCGCTGTGCGCGCTAAGTATAAATGCCGGTTTTACTAATTCAAAAGGTACATAAGACATAATGCACAATTGTTTAGTATTTTTTTTTGGTCTATTTTTCATTCAAAATTACAGAAATATCCGAAAACTTTATTTTCAAAGCTTACCCTTGTATTGTACATTGAGATGAAATATAAAAAACATATTAATCGTTTTAGAAAACGACGAAATAATTTTCAACTAAAATCCCTTCGGTCAAAAAGTACGATCTGATTGAGCTGGTTGTTAAATCATAACATAAGATGAAAAAAATTTCAAATTCCACAATTTGTATAGCTTGGCCAATTAAATTTTATGAATTCTACTAATTTTTAGAAACTATAACTATAAATGCAGAAAAGAATTCCTGTAAAACAAAAGGTATAACATAATCACCAAAAATTTGAATGACAGATAGTATGATGCTAAAAAGATAGAATACCTATTTTATATATTTAAATGCCCATAATGCTCTAAGAGTGCATTTCAAATGAAGCATCGAATACGCCTGATGAATGTTGACATTTTCTATAAATTCATACCTAAAATGTAATCACTATATAAGATACAGACAAACCACCTATTTACAATAATTATTAGCCTTCTGAAATTACCACTGGCTCCATCCGATTATGTGTTCAGTACGATTCTGCGCCTTTGAGATAAGCAGTCCGGGATGCCTCCCCTGCCTCCTGCCTTTTCTTAGTCTCAGTACAACCGCCGAAGTGTGGATATTATATTATATTATCGACTAAGTGCCAAGTGTTACCAGGTAGGGATATATGTATATATTTAATTGTATTTTTCTATAACTTTTCTTTTTTATTAAAAATTGATAATAAAATAATTTTTGAGATCATTTCCATGGTTGAATTAAAAACTAGAATTCCATTATTTTCAATCCACTCACATATAATGTAGTATTCACGTCTTCAGAGTAAAATATACGGAAGACTTAGTTATGTTTTTACACTGAAAATATGCAGTATATTAGAATGCCGAATATTTATAAGACGGTTGTTTGCACCAAAAGAAGACTAAATCCTCTAAAAGAATTTTTTAACAGCTCTCACCTTAGGAACTGAGTATTCGAATTTTGAAGTTACACCCAAAAAAAAGTATTTCTGTGATAGTTCCGGAACTGTGAACTGGTACCTATTTTTTATATAAAATGGAAAATGATGCTTTTTTCAGAAAAAAATTTCTTATCAAGCTGTTGCAGATTATAATTGAAAACACATTGTTATTGTTATTATATTTTGTGTCACTTAAACTGAAATTACTTTTCACCGGTTAGGTGTATTATCTCCTCCGACCGTTCGGGTTGATTTCACAATTTCCGAGATATCATGGAAACATTATTTTCAGGGTGCGACGTTAAAATGAATAGTTCCGAAAGGAAGAGCCGTTTTGAAAATAGGTGTAAAACACTTTTATTTTGTTTCAACTAACCGTCATTCAAATGTCTCTCCCGATTCTTCTGGATCACCTCGAATAATTAATTTTTCTGCACAACCAAAGATTAAGAGAAATGGTTTTTCCACGTATGAGAGCTGACCACATATCTCTTGCTGCAAAAAAAGATCCTATTATATGTGCATTTGCTTCAAGGTACCTATCAATACACAAAGAACCTCATTTCATTCCTGTTACTTCAAGAAAAATGAGAGAATTAGCTAAACTATTAATAGAAGTTAAAAAAATTGAGCCTTCTATCAAAGATCTTTATGGTGCTCTTAAAGCCTTCATTATGATACGTTAGTAGCCGCTACTAAAACCGTTGCCAAATATGATGTGATAAATCAACAGTTTGGGGCCCCTACGTATGCATTGCAAATGGGGACAACACTTAAGCAGTGTTGTGATATTGCAATTATGCATGCATTAAAAAAATCGAAGATGGGCTCAGCACTAGAGCTAGCCAATGATGAAGTGGAACTCAAAAATTTAATCCAATTGATAGGAGGACACTGGAAATTCGACATTTCTAGCCAAGCCTCGAATGACATAAATATAAAAAAATGGAATAAAGTAACTCTCGTGCCTTTGGCCAGCGACCTTAAATTGTTAAAATATTTTCTCATTAATAAAGCTAATAGCTCTTTATTAAAATTGAAAGAGAACCCACAAGATGAAGTGGAGTATGTAACCTTATTGGAAACTATTTACTGTCGAATATTGTTATTAAATAGAAAGCGCCCCGGAGAGCTGCAAAGACTTCTTGTCAATACATATAAATCTTCATTAACACAAAATAACACTCTGGGATACGAAGAATTCACAGAGGTTATTTCAGAAGCAGAAAAAATGCTCATGAAAAATTTCAAAAGAATTGTGATACGTGGAAAGAGAGGTCGTGGAGTGCCTGTTTTATTCAGTAATGACGTCCAAGAACATTTGTCTGTCATTTTGAAAATTAGAGAATCTTTCAACCAAAAAACGAATATTTATCTCTTCGGTCATCCAAGAACAGGTGAACCAATAATTGGGTATAAAGTCTTGAAGAAATATGCAGCTGCTTGCGGTGCCAACAATCCAGAGGCTCTGACTTGTACACGCCTGAGAAAACATCTAGCTACTCTCACACAATTATTTAACATGAATGAAAATGATATGGAACAGGGCTAGCTTTATGGGACACACATTAGGAATACATAGATCATCTTATAGACTACCCGACGATGTTTACCAAACGTCAAGAATATCAAAACTTCTTATCCTCATGGAAAAGGGAGAGGCAGGACAATTTAAAGGGAAAACCCTTGACGAAATTGATTTAGATTTAAACGAAAATTTGCTCCAAGATTCAGATCAGAATTTAGAAGAACGTCAGGAAATATTCCCTTTTGAGGAAGAAAAAGTAGAAGAAAATGAGCTAAAAGAGGATATATATAAATTCAAATTCAAATTTCTTTTATTTCCATAGTAAAGTACATATTTATAATAAATTTGTGGTTATAAACATACATAAAAATACATAAAGACACCTAACTGAGCATTTACCTAGGCATGTCTGCCTGTTTTGTTTATACACAATCAGGTAGTATTTACTCTGCACGTTTTATCTTAAATAGCTAATATTAAATAATATAAAATTAAGTAGATAACAACAAAGAAAAGAAAAGAAAAACAAAACTAAATTAAAGTGCAAGTAGAGTTTTGAGACGAACAAATGTAGACAATTAATAAAACTAAAATAGATGATAATAAAAAAGAAGACAATACTCACGTGAGGAAGTAGTAGACAAGCAATGAACAACGAACCAGTAGTTTGTATGTTATTGAGCCATTATATCATATATTCTATTTTGATTAGTTATTAGATAGTTTTTCTATTCAATTTGAAATTTCTTTAATTTTTTTATTTGTCTGAGGTGAATCGGGATTGTATTAAAAAATTTTGGACCGAAGAAGGATGATGATCTTTGACTGACTGATTTCTTAAAGAATTTTAGAGGTATCTCCATATTAGTAACTGATCGAGTTAAATGGGTATTTTTGTTGTTAAGTTTATCGCCGCTTTTGTATATTCTTATTATACATTGATAAGCAAAAAGTAGTTTAATGTTAAGTATATTTGATTCATTATACAATTTTTTCGTTGAAAATAGCTTTTCTTTTTTTAGGATGATTTTTAAAATGGTATTTTGTGTTGTCTCTAAAATTTTAATAGTGGAGTGAAATGCTCCACGCCAAACTACTATACAGTATCTTAATAAGGATTCCACCAGAGAATTATATAGTATTAGTATATTTTTCTTTGAAAGAATTTCTCGAAGAACATAAAATTTATGCATTAAGGCTCTCAATCTATTGTTAACATGGACAATATGTTGTGACCAGCGTAGGTGTTGGTCAAGTATAACACCTAAATATTTAATTTGGGACACTCTATGTATGATGGGGCAGTTACAATCGATTATTTGACAGTCATTAGAGTGCAGTTTAATTTCAAAGTTTTCAGGTTGTTTAACGATGGTTGAGCTGAAGGTAATACATTTTGATTTCAACACATTCAAGGTTAGTAGATTATCATTTAACCATAAACTTATCTTCCCCAATGCTGATTCTGCGGTGAGTTTGACCTCATGCCATTTTTTACCAGTGAAAATAGTTACAGTGTCATCCGCGTAGCATATGACTTTACCAGGGAAGTTATCAATTTGTGTAATGTTATTCATATAAACGAGAAAGAGAATTGGTCCTAATACGGTCCCTTGTGGAACACCCACCTTTACTAGGGAATTAAAGCTTCTGTCTTTTCCGATTTTTACGCGCTGGGTTCTGTTTGATAAATAGTTCTCAATGAGTTCTAGTGCTACACCTCTTATGCCGTAGTTATACAGTTTGTCAAGTAGAATGTTATGTGAGATGGTGTCAAATGCTTTAGCTAAATCGAGAAATACTGCAACACTTTTTAATGAATCATCTACTGCGCCAACGGTCTTTTCTAGAAAATCAACTACTGCATCTTCAGTGCTTGAATTTTGTATAAACCCATACTGACATTCTGTTATAACATTATGAATATTAAAAAAATGTATTAGTCTGCTTTTAATCGCATTTTCAAATATTTTGGCTAAGTTATTGATTACTGAAATTGGCCTATAGTTGGTTAGTTCTCCAGGATCACCGGATTTGTACACGGGGGTGACAACAGATTCCTTCCATTGACTTGGAATTTTCCCTGATTGAAAGGAGAGATTAATAATATGCGTTGATGGAAGAGTAATATGTAATATGTATATTTTTTATTGTAGTTGCTGTTAGATTGTCTGGGCCAGGTGCTGAATTATTCTTTAATTCACTTATTAAAATAATTACTTCATTTTCTGTTATAGGTTTCAGGAATATATTTGATTTAACCGTATCCTTTTTAAGAAACTTGTCTGGAATTTTAACTTTATTTATTTTGTTGGCCATATTTTCACCCAAATTTGTAAAAAAATTGTTAAATGCATCTGCTTTTGATTTATTATGGTTGATATACTCATTTTTTTTTGACTTTATAGATATATTTTCAATTTGTTTAAACTTTTTTGTACAACCTGTATGTCATTTATAACCCTCCATACTTTTTTGTAATTATTTCCGGCTTGAGAGATTTTATTTTGATAATATTCGTTTTTTGTTTTTCTTATTAGGAAATGGAGTTTATTTCTATAGCTATAATAGTGGTTTTCGAGCTCTAGAGTATAATTTTTTGATAATTTCTTTTTTAGATAATCTCGCTGCTTTATGGAGTTTATTAAACTAGTTGTTATCCATGGTTTTAGTTTAATTATATTATTGTTAGGATTTTTATTTTTAACAGCTGTGTTGCTCCTGATGAGCTTATCAATTTTATTAAAAAATATATCGTAAGCTTGTTGCGGATCAGTACAACTAATTACATCAACCCAAGTCACTGTTTTTAAAGATTGCTCTACATTTTTAAAATCTATCACAGAAAGTTTGTTTTCTAGTTCCGTTAAGTTTTGTTTTTGTGAGGAAAAGGATATTAATACAAAAGGGGAATAATGATCTGTCATATCTGTATGGAATATAATTGGTTCAATTTCAATGCTTTCTTTTATGGTTTTCTGAGCTCTTATAAAAATATGATCAATGGCAGCTTTTACTCTCGTCGGTTTATTTATATATGAAACAAAACCTTTAGAATCCATCATATTTAAGTAGTTATTTGTTATGTTTGTTTCTCTTTTCAATAGATCGATGTTTATGTCACCTACATAAATTTCTAAATTTTGAAGTTCTATAGAATTAAGGTATATTTCTAAATTATCTAAATACGTGTTTGCATCTGTAGCTGGTAGTCTGTAGAAACCAGTAAGCCCTATTTTGCAATTTTTAGGAAGATTACTAGTAGTTAATACAGCTCTTAGGAATTTAGTTTCATTCACAGGCTCAATATTAATAATAGCTGATAAAGTATTTCTTACATATATTATAGTAGCATCGCATTTGTTAAATACTGCCTCGTTATAGTGGATTGAAAACTTGGGTATAGAAAAATCTTTAGTATTTTTTATGTTACCTGTTTCTGATAATATAATAACGTCAAGCATATCTTTAGCCATTTCAACGTACACCAGCAACTCATTAAAATGTTTTTGTAAGCTTCTTATATTTAGGTGAACAACTCCTAGCCCACATCTGTTCTTGTCTACTCTTCCCCGTATATAGTCCTCGAAATTATCAATAAGTTTTGTCTCTATTTCTTCGTCGTCTAAGACATTCAAAAATTCTATCATAACTTATAAGAAAGTTGACTCAATTACCCTAAAAATTTATAAAGAAAATACATCTCTGGTTATGTTCTATGTTATAATAAATGACTATGAAATGTAGAAAGTGAAAAAAAAAAGAATTTTTACTATGACCAGAGAAAAAGGTTTGAAATTAACTTTTCTCCTTTTTCCCTTTTACTTTAAGGTTTTATTACTTTCATGATGGGTTACAAATTTTTATATATTTTTTTTATTTACATTCACGCACATAGGAGAAATCATTTAGCTGAAAATAGATTATCAACTTCATTTCTATTTCTGATAATAGAACTCTATTGTCCTTGTTTACATAAATTTTGCCATACTCTGTCCAAACATTTTTCAAACCTTGGATTCCAATAGCTTCGTTTAACAAGTTCACTCCTAATCTGTTTAGATCTTCTCTTATGACAATCCCTGTGCCCTTAAGTAGTTTTTTTTACCATATACCATTTGTTTTGTTTTGAGATCTTTTAATTTCAGAAAAATACCTCTACTTTTATTTCCTTCTCTCTTCCCAATCCTGTAGCTTAATAGGATATCATTTACATTGAGTTTAAGCGACATATTTTTATTTAGATTATTTATTATGACTTGTCTAGTGTCTTCTTTTGGAGTTTCTTTTAAATTAAAAACTCTTAGCTTAGAAGATCTAGTCGACTGATCTATTTGATCCATTTTCAACTCAATCTCTACATTTTCCATACTGAGAGTAGTTATTTTATGTTGCAGATTATTCATTTTGTCTTCAAATTTATCATTTAATTTGTCAAAATTCTCCTTTAATTCCGCCACTGTAGTTTCAATGTATTTCAGCTTGTTTTCAAACGTATTTATTATCGCTTCTGTTACTTTTTTGGCAATTTGACTGATAAGCAATTCATTTTTAATAGCTTTGCTTACCGCTGTTTCAATTTCTTCGCGGATTTCTCTGGTTATAACCATGATTTTGTTATTATTTAAAACTCACGTGTGTTGCAGACACTACCACGATCACTGTATCACTTGTTTATTTATTTAATTTGATGTAATACCTTGTATTTTAACTTTATTGCGGGAGCCCAAATTTCGAACAACTATTCAGTATCGGCCATAGGCGTAGAAGAAAAAAGAAAAGAAAGTATCTGTCGGAAAAAAAAGAAAATTGGTACCTTGGACACAAGAACAAAAAGACGTTGTTATTTGTTTCTTTAAAAATCACATAAGAAAAAAACAAGAGTGTGATGAGGTGAAAAGAACCAGCTCCACACTTTTGCAAAATAAGGATTGGTTGAAAATAAAAGTATTTATACAAAACCAATATACAAAAAAGTAGTAACAAGAAAAATTTTTATATTTTGGACGATGAAATAAAACAATTTAATTCGTGTAAAACTTGATTATATTTCAATTTAAACTTGTGACGCGTTTCGCTAACACAGTAGCTTTATCAAACGAGTGAAGGAATATTGGAAAATTTTCAATTTATGAAGTACCAACATAAATACGGAACTTTGTAAATATTGACAAAAGTATTAAAGAATGTTTACATGGAAATAAAGTGCCCAAATATGGAATTCTATGAATATTAACAAAAATATTGAACACGTTTTCCTCGGAACGCAATTTACAACAATCATGCATCTAATAACGGAGAATGGTGGATAAGAAAATTACCTGATTATTTGTTTTCATTCATTTCAAAAGCTTCTAAAAGATTTAATTATGAAGTGAAACCTATTTACTTGTTCATTATTTTTATTCCGAGTCCGTCTGACAAGTTTGTCTCATAACACTACAGCCTGATGGCTTATTGTATTTTTGCTCGTGCTTTCTCATAGTACCCGGTCCAGCACCTTTGTTCCCTGCACCAGTTTGTACAGGTTCTTAGCTGGGTGATTGCTATATAACATTTTTGTTGATATCTGTAGGTACTTTTTGCACTTTATTTCAATGTGAACATTCTATAATACTTTTGTAAATATTCCCAAAATTCCGTATTTATGTAGGTACTGTATAAATTGAAAAATTTTCATTAGAGGTATACTTTTCGTAATACGTATTATGCGAACAAGTTGTCGGCTCTTTGTTTGATACGGTACCGTCATAGTCCGCCATATAACTTAAAGGAGATATAAGATTAGATAGCTGCATCAAAAATATACCTTCACCCGTTTGATGGAGCTACTTTGTTAGCGAAGTGCGTCACAACTTTAAATTGAACATAAGTTCAAATATAATGCATGCATCTTCATCGACTAAAATCCAAACAATTTAATATTTTCTCCTTTAATGAGTATTACATTTTTGCAGGAATTTTAATAGTTATTTTTATTTAGAAAAATATAGGATGTAGTTTTTAGGCACAGTTTTAAATATAACAAGACATATGCTGACCGTAAAAAATATAAAAAGTTTTATTGTCTTACTAAAATAGAAATTTTGGAAATTAGGTATTTGTATTTATGAAATTTTGTATTAAAAGCAAAAAATTTTCCGAATATTAATCTGTGGAATTTAATGTTTTTTTAATGAAATAAAGAGTATATTAAACAAAGAATAACTGAAGTTTGGTGAAAAAAAAATATTCCCAAGAATTGAACACAATACTCATGTACGGCCTTACCTATGCAGTAGTTTATATCTGATAAATTTGGCAACTTTTTTATTCTTAATTTCAGGATAATAAGCATTCAAATGAAAACTATCCACCCCACATAATTCTGAAGGAGTCACTTTTATGAAAAAACACGTCAAAAATCTTAGTGTAATAAATCATTTTGCTCATATGTAGACGTGATAACATCCCCTCCCCCCCATAGTTTTCCATCCCAATTTTTTCATTGGAACACCCTCCATTTTACTTTGAAAATGAAATTAGCTCCACTTTGCCATTCGAACAATATGAGGTTGTAATCTGTTAAATGGGATATTTTAAAAGTTATAACCAATTTTCAAAATCATAACAGGTTCAACGCCCTATATAATTGAATAGTGGAATACATTATATTTCATATCATTGTCGAAAAGTACTATTCCCATACTCCTATTTTCATAAAACATTTCCCATATCTATTAGTTTTTGAGATATTCAGCAAAGTAGTAATTAGGTATGAAATAGTTTACCAGATGTTAGTTTACAGTTGGAAGTTTACAAAAAATTATATTCATGGGGAAATGAGTATATGGAAGACAGAACTTTTAATTTAGGAAATCAGATAAATCTGGAAGAGTTATGATTTTCAAATGAGAATTAGGAGCACGAGGCTTCCGTATATCTAAATATTGATTGTAATATATGGAAGATGTAGGTACTACAAATTTAATGAAATGTGGCAACACTGTACGGAAGACCTATGTACTGAAAATTTGATATTCCCAATATACTCGGAAGACGTAAAAACAGCATTTGAGTCGGAAGATTGAATGCAATAAAAATGGTTAAAAAGAAAATATGTTCCATTATTTTTTTCATCAAATACTATACTATACCGTTCTTCTCTGATAAGGAAACATACTTCAGTCTTTCGAGGGCTTTGGTATATAACCAACCGTGCAAAAAACGGGACAAATTGAGACTAAATAGCCCAAAAGTTTTGCTAGATCTCGAATTTTGAAAAATTTAGCATGTAACAGGTTCAAAATCTTTTGTTTTGCAGTTATGACCTTATCTTCAGGCAATTGTATTATAAATTTATTGCTATTAATTATAAAGCCTAGAAACCTACAAGCCTGATTTGGTTGTGAAGCACTTTTTTTATAGTTGATTACAAAGCCTAAATCCTGAAAGGTTTCCACAACCATATTTCCTTAGAGTTACTAATAATTATTGAATCGTCTAGATACATCACTAATATAATACCCCTGGATCTTAAATATTGTAGAATTGGTTTGCATAACTTCGTAAATACAAAGGGTGCACAACTCAAAGGGTAAGCAGGTGAACTCAAATAAACAATCGTTAAATGTGAACCTCAGGTACTTTCTATGTTTCCTTGTAATTGAAATAGAAAAATACGCATCTTTCAAATCTATAGAACACATATACGAGTCCTTATTTATCATATCCTTGACCGATTTGATATTTTCCATTTTGAAATGGGATAAGGAAATAAATGAATTTAATTTTTTCAAATTTAAGATAAAACGGTAATCTCCGCTTGGTTTGGGTACCAAAAAATATGTTGACAAAAACTGGTTTTTACATGGTTTACATTTCCGAATAGCGCCAATTGACTGCTTAATGCAATTTGAGTAAATCTTAAATTCATTGCTATTGAATCTTTTTGCAACCAACTTGTTTGGTTGCTTTGGCATATCATTAAAAGGAATAGAATAACCATTAGTCCAATTCAATATAGTAGCATTAGAAGTTATACGAGACCACCATATAGTGATAAGTGTGCGTTTTGATTAATTATTATATACTAAAAGGCATCTACTTTTATTTAAATAAAATTAAGTAGTTATATTTGAGCATATTTCACATCTATATTGTGCATGCCTTCTATCGGATCATAAACATTTAGCCAAATAAATCACTTTCTTTGTTACGATCCTATTAGTAATAATAGCGACAAAAAAAATTAATCACACTGATAAGATTTAGGAAATATATCGACGAAGGTTTGTGAATATTAATTTGCAAAACCTCGGAAAATAATTCCACGTGTTTTACGTAAGTACCCATATACATATAGGATAGAGGATAATACCTAGTACAGTATTTTTGCACTTGTATTTTCAATTACGTGATTTATGACATTAACACTGTAAAATTGTACATAGTGCCATTTTGGCTACTTTCTGTTGGGATATAATTGCACATAATCAGATTTCGCTAAGCTCGATACTCGAGTTAATAGCTGTAAGTCAAATTTTAGTTATTATTACTTACTTGAAATACCATTAAGCAAAGATTCCATCATTTTTAGAATTTTGCTTTTTCTTTTGTTAGGTATACCGGCACGTTTTTTCGGCGACATTGTTCGTATGTATCGTTCCGCACTAGAAAACATAATGAGTCAAGAGAGGCCAGATGCCGGCAAGGTGAATATTGTGTTTGTCTCATGGACGTATAAATGAAGATGGACTTAGCATGCTAGAATTTATTTGAAGCCAATATAAAAGTAAACATTGCTGTTGTCACATTTCGTTTTAAATTTTGGTTATATCAGGCCAAGTTTTAGTATAAATAGTTTCATTCAAACCACTTAATTTTATCAAAATCCAAAAAGACTTTCAATTTTGAGACTTTTTATCTGTTTTAAATGTAAAAATGTACAGCATTTAGCTACTACTATAATTTTAAAGTGATGTACACGATGTCCCTAGCCTGTAATATGGCGAAACAAATGTAAACTAAGCAACACTGTTTGTTTCCCTCTGCCTTTGTTTATTAAATTTTCGGTGCGTGGTTTGTTATATTTAACCCAGTTAACTTATTATAAAAGCTTGGGTATTGTGATAGTGAGGGCCGGTTTATCAATGCTTAGATAAAAGTGCTAGTTAGCTACCTAACAGTTAAGCCTAACTATTAGATAAAGTAACGCTACCGTTTATAGGATAGGCGCAAAGTTGTGTTTATGAATTTGAAAATTATAATGAATAAAAATTTAAATTGTGAAATAGCAGGCTTCGTACAAATATGGAACAGAGAAGAAAGTGGCTATCTGTACTTGAAATTCTGAAAGAAGATATGCCAAAACTGGCTCATATTTGTTGTGCACATTTCAAACCAGAAGATTTTTAGTGAAAAGGTCCAGAGAAAATTTTTCTGAAAAGAAGCGTGATACCTCTACCATATTTTTCAAAATATTCTGATAATACAGATAAAACAGTTAATGGACTATCTTCTAATAAAAGGTATCAGATATTAGCTGTATGAATTATTATTATATCTCAATTATTTAAACCTTCAATAACATATACTTATTATATTGAATATTTCTTACTTTTTTTACAAGATTGAATGAAATTAAAAATTATAACATGTCACTTAAGTATGCGGTAACCATCCCATTTTTGATTTAGGTAGAAGAGCTGAATTTTTAGTGTGTATAGAGAGCCTTTTGGTTTTGTACAATAATTATCTTCACTCAAACCAAATTAAATATATTTTAACCTATAAATTATCACAGGATCACTTAGAATTATTTTTTCGTGCTATGCTTCAGTAACAACCCAACAGTACGACAGTTTGAACATGCTTATAAGAGACTTCTAATTAACCAAGAAGTTGAAGCAGGTAATACAGAAAGTGTTATTAGGCTTGATTCTACTGGAATATTATACTGTAGTAGCAGAGTACCTAGTAATATTGAAAATGGTGTTATTGTAGAAAGTACAGAATTTGTAACCTCAATTGAAGAGCTTGTAAAGAGTTTGATTATTCAGTTTCAAGTACATGGAACTTATGTTTTAGATGTAGTTGGTTAACCAATGCGTCACAGTTAGTCATTACAGTGTGTGAATCTGCTGAAAAATATTTCAGATTTTTTAACAAGCCAAAAACTATTTTTATAGGAAATATTAAAAATTTGGAGTTATCCTTAATTTCTGGTATAATTGCCAATTTGCATTTAAGATGATTTCAAGGACTATCTGTATGAGGATGACCCTATAGAAAATCATGGGATTCAAATGGTGGAATTGATAATGAAAAAGTATTTTAAAATTCGAATCCACCATGAAGCTGCCACAAAAACAGAGAAAACACTATTCGCCAACATCTCACAAAAGCAATTTTATTCAAAAATCAGTAATTTTTTGATTATCTGTATTATTTTTTACGAACTACTATTTTTTTTATTTATGTTACCTCTAATGATCTAAATAAAACATCTAAAACTTTTGTGGTATAATTTTGTCTGTAGCTTTTCTTGTTTTAGTTTTAAAATTAACATTACCCTTACCCTTTCCTCAATTTATTATTATAATAAAAAAGTTCATATTCAATTTTAAAGCTTGAAATGTGATGTATTTATATTCCTAAAATCATGAATGTATCCATCCCAATGAAACGCCACTGTCCGCAGTATGAGAATTTCCACTCCGACTGCTATACTTCATTTAAAAACCAGGAGGAGCGATTTGAAAAGCCTCACCCACACCACTAAAAGTTACCAGATTAATTACTAAAGGGTGTGTTCCGAAATAGTCGTGTTCAAAATCTATGAAATATGCCTTGATTGACTTGACGGAGAAACTAGCCAATCATAGGTAGCCCTTATGTACTGAAATTGTTCTTAAGATCTCGAGTTGAGATGTAAACACAGGATGTAAACAAACCTGTAAAACTTTTGTATTATTTTGATTGTTTCCTATTTGATGTTATGAAGAGATTAAAAATAGATCTTTCATTGTACAGTTATATTGAAGGTCTCTTTTTGAAACTATATTGAAAGTATTTATTTTATAATTGTGGTAATACATGTAAATGTTAAAAGATATAACTTCTATAAATTCCAGTAAATCGGTGTACATAATCGACAAATTAAAGGTGAAAAACTTGTGTATGGGATTTCTTACAATTCCACAACCTCCACATGAAATTATTATCATACTAAATGAGACCTGGACTTGTTAGTGTTATTATATATAGGGACATCATTAATAATCTCTCTTAGTTTTGATGAAATTTTTCATCTGATGAATAAAATGGTTCCAGTAAAATTATTCTTAATTAAAAGTCAACACATATTGTTAATAATTTATTTATTGAAAATATTCTACAACTTTTGCTTCACAAAATATATCACAATATTTCATAATAGTAGGTATTAAGTTCCTTATGTATATTCCAAAGTTTTACGCAATACAAATTCATATGATAAATGTTATGTATAAAATCTTATTCATTGGTTTATATGTATCTTAACAAAAATAATAGTAGAAATATACAATGTCTCTACTTAAGCGGAAACCATATAGGACACTTTTTTCTTATTTTCAATTAACACACTCTATTTTTTTCACAACTAAGTAAATATGCCATTTTTATTGTCATTTTATGAATAGTAACTCACTCTGACATTCACTGAGAAATACTTGATGTCAGATTTTACATTGAATTGTGTCAGATAGAATCATTAATACAGAAAGACTGATTAATAAATAATCACAAAACCTGGAAATTCATGCTAAATAACTGGAAATTTGAATATTTGCACACATGCATATTTGAATATAACTTTCAATTCAAGATTTTCTTTTGTAACAAGCTCAAGAAATTTGTGAGTTCACTAATATTTTCCTCAGTTTTACAACCAAATTGTGACATTTCGAAAAATATCAAATATTAGAAACTTCAAAATAAAATGAATCAATGTGTCCATAGCCACATGAAAGTAGCCCATGTTATGTTATATGATAAAAAATGAAGAAATTTTATTTGTTCTTGGAGCTGTGAAAAAATTTAATTATCTGTATCAGAAGATTCTGTTTAGTCTGAGCTTCCAGTGTTGGCAGATATTATTAGAGGCTCTATCATGTCATCCATTATTCCATCCGGTGTGGACATTTTCTCCTCTTCCTTGATGACATGTTGTATACATTTCTGCCAATTTGCAGGAGTTACATTTTCAACTGCACTCAATAACAGGTCTTTGACATCTGCCAACTTAAAAGTTGTGTTTTTAACTGCCACCTTATTTTTTATTTGTGCCCATATCAATTCAATTAGATTTAACTCACAATGATATGGTGGCAGCCGTAATACAACTTTGTTAGATTCTTTTGCCATTTCATCAACAACATACAAATTATGGTTATCTTTATGTTGTCGAATTAGGTATAAGAATCCACACCTTCTCAAATTTTTCTTCTCTACATTGTTTTATGGATCTTAAATAGTTCAACCTCCATCGACATATATCGTCACAATCTATCAACACACTTTTCCGATTTCTCTTCAAATATCTAAGAATATATTATATGATGATAAACAGTACACTTGACTCTTCAAAGTTACACACTTACTTGAAGTTAATTTGTTTTAAGAAAGTATATAAAGATGACCGGGACAATTGTAACAAATCTGAGCGTTCCTTCAAAGCTTGTGAAATTTTATCAACTTTAGGTAACTTGTTTCAAAAAAAAAACTATGAACTATTCTTCGAACTTAATTTTTATACCCTTCATCAACATTTTTAAGAAGTGAGGGTCTTCCACCAATATTTTTTGGGCTGGTAATTGTTCCACTACTACTGTATTCTTTCAGTGTTCGGTAAACTGTTGACTTTGCTACTCCTGTAAGAAAAATGATCAGCATTTAATACTACTCTTAATTTGGAAGTTATTATGATAACTTACCTGCTGTTTGAGAATTTTTTTATATAATATCAACAACTTTGGTATTCGGCTTATCATTCAAAATTTGTTTATACATATTCATTTTGTATTGCTTTTCTGACATTCCTAAATGGCCTAAACTTAGCCGTTTTCGTGGTTTTGGCGGAGTACGCGAACAACTGGTACTTGGAGTAGAGAATCGCAGAAATTCAACACAAAAGTTCTGAAAAGAACTGTTTTAGCGTAATAGAGTGGAAAACTGACTAAAAATGATGAAATTACTAGGAAACGAAAACGATGATGAAAACAACAAAATTTATATGTCAGAACTGTCAATTATCACGAGATGGTCGAGATGTCAAGTCAATGTTAAAAAGTGTTGTGTGAAACTGGGCGGAATCTGACCAATCAGAGGTCTACAGAATTGCCAACTTAAATTCAAATCGCTCCTCCTGGTTTTTAAATGAAGTTTAGAAAACAATAACAAAGCATCGTTTATTTGGCTTCATAGGTCTGCATGTAGTGTGTATTGGTACGCTAGGTCCATCTTTATTTATACGTCCATGGTTTGTCTTCATAAAATCTAGTGATTGTTCCGCGCCAGGGGCGTAACTACATGATGGTCTATAAGGAAGTGGTTCCGAAATATAATAATTGATAATCTTATTGCTCTGATAACTTTCACTACTTCAGAAATAGTTAGAATAATTAATAATAATATTGCTCTGATACCTTTCACTACTTCAGGAATAGTTAGAATAATAATTGATAATAATATTGCTCTGATACCTTTCACTACTTCAGGAATAGTTAGAATAATAATTGATAATAATATTGCTCTGATACCTTTCACCACTTCAGAAATAGTTAAAATAATGATACATCATTACCATATTTTATCAGGTTTGCATTTGTTTACATTTTCTGACAAGTAACAATTCTTATAAATCCTCAAGAGGCCTCTGACCTAATAAGTTAAGTTCAATAAACTTTCCAGCTACCTATTAAATTAACCTTTGACCTTCTCGCCTGATGCTAAGGGGTATTAAGTAGAAGGAGACTGACCTTGACCTTGTGAGGTTTGGACTGATCCATTATCCTTCTTTTTGGTGTTCTGGTGCTTCAAAGTGGTCACTCTTTTTGTGCTCCTTCGAAATATTTTCGGATCTAGTCCAGCTCCAAATATAACCTGTTGGATATATTGAGTAATACCTTAAGTGGCTATTCAATCGCAACTAGCGGATTTCCTTCTAACAGGAAAATATATAAAACATTGAGGTCACCCTCCATCCCTGGTAAGTGCTTGTTCTTCTATCTTATTGACCTGGTCATCCTGGGAGTATCGTATTTCAGATCTCTTATTTATGGTCTTATTCATGGACGTATTCCTGTTCTCCTTCGTAGACTGAATCACAGTCGTCACCATCACCCTCGTGATCGTCATCTTCACCGACATCTTCTCTTGAAAGCAATATAGATAATTAATAGAAAGTACTACGAGTAGCAGAGAACTCAACATTAGAGGGCCAGCCCCTTCATCTAGTGCCTTCGAGTTATTGAATTCACAACACCTGGAGTATTGTAAGTAAGATCACTCCTACTTATCACTAACTGTCCTGTGCTTGAGGCCTGTTAGAACAGTTTGGGTGTCTCAGATAATTTGAAGACAACATTCATATAGACTATTGGTTATATCGCCCAATTCGGTAGGAACTTGAAACTTCCCATATACCCCCTAAAATTGAGAATTGTAACCTTTGGTATCTGTAGCTTTTGTAAACTTTTCAGAAAATAACTTTTAATACTAATTTCCCAGTGTAATCCAAAAGTATACTCTTGGAATCGATTCTACACAATAGTCTTGTTACCTTTTTATTAACAATTATCATGCCATAGCTGATACCATTTGTACATTTTAGTTTTACCAATTTTATTCATCTTATATTTCATAAGATTCACCCACGTGCACTCGATTATCATTTGATATCGACAGCTAGCAGTAGGTCTACTCTGTGAATCAACTACTATCAGGCCCACTTTACACCAAGGCTGGTGCAAGTCGTGAAAAGTGTGGAACTATCTTTTTAATTAAACATAAATATTTGATTGGAACCGTGAATGATTGTGTTTAATTTGTTTCATTTACCTCGACCCTTCTCCGTTGAGGAACCGGGTATGTAAAACTTTTATAAGCTTATCTTGTTCTAGATACCCCCTTTGTCACCACTATTCCTGTAAAAACGGAAAACTAGGGGTGGCAAATTTAGCGCCCAACGTATTGATAATTTCAGTATTTTTTTAATGTATAGATAGTTGCCGTTTTTGCGTCTTGTAGCAGCTAGAGTAAGGGTTTCCCTATAGATAAAGTATAACCAATGTTAATTTAATGACCCATATTTTAATCCCATTGAAGAAAGAAGCCGCCCAATGGCGTGCATAAATTTTTTTCATAAATTCGAATATTGTGAAATAATGTATACACGCGTATATATTTAAAACAACGCGTTGACACTGAACATGTGAATCTTTGTTTTTAAATTCGGCCTTATCATCATTTATTGATAAGTCATTTGCTTGTGGTGCCAAATTATTAGATTCCCGCGCATCATCTTGGACTGTCGTTTCAAATGGTCTCCAAAATGCCGTTCTAATTAATTACAAATGAATTATATTCTCAAAACATCCTAACGTCTACGAACAAATAAATATTATATTGATATCAATTCACTCAACTACACGGACAAATAAATATTATATTGATATCAATTCACCCAATATAGGTATTATTATTTCATTAAACTCACTCAACCAAGAAATAGATACTACTATATTATTCTAAATAGGTCTACATATAAATATACAATTAGAATTGCACACGCCTATGAGACTAATGAATTTAAACAAAAGGCTAAGCCCATTAAATTTTTTATGTTATAGTGGACCACCTTAGTAGCTACCCGAATTTTCCGATATTATGAGCAATATTCCACTCGGTAACTGGTGATACCCTGCAGGTGCACCTGCGGTGCCAGATTTTCAAAATATATCGGGCATACATGAAGTTGTTCTAATTAATTTCTCTTTTTATAACAGTTTCGAGCGACTTTTTTTAATTCTTACAAATAAATTTATATTATGTATTTTTTATTAAATATTTCCAAACTAGTTTTCTAAGAAAATCATGAGCTAACAGTATATTGAAGTAATGGGAAACATGTAAAATGAGCACAACAATTTCAGAAAATATATCTGACAACATTGCTTTATTTTATGGTCCTCAAACTGAAAATGGTCAAAGTATACCATATATACATATTTTTGCTTTTGCACATATAACTTAACAATAGCAGAAGGCAAAACGGATTGCTATTCCATAGTTTTTTTTTGTTTCCCTTTTCGCAGGGTTGAAGTAGTTTTCCTTGTTCTAGTTTTTTTCTTTCTCTCAAATATTTCTCGTTTTCATTATCTCTGTCTTCTCACAACGGTATTCTATTTGATGTTCATTTACGTTGGGGTTATACATCCACTACCTGTGGCTGGTACCTATAGTTCGAGTGAAAACAAATTTTAGAAGGCATCGAGTACATATCGATACCGAATCACTCGATTGGTGTAGATTTCGGACAGACTGGACATTTAGAATAAACTTGTTTTACAATAACTGGTTTACTATTTTTATAATTTGGGATTGAAACTAGACTAGATATTCATTTTGGAACTTTAAACAAAATCGCAATGAATATTTATTTTGTTTTGATTTTAAGAATCTCAGGATAATCTTAGCTGTAAAATTACTTGTTTGCTAGTGATACTTGGATAATTTATACGACCGTTTCATCTCTAATGGATGCCTTAGAAGCAAAGTTCGACAAGACTCAAGAGACATTGGAATCGATTTTAAGAAATGTCTCTAACAAATCGGAACCAGACGAAGAGGTTAAATCCATTTAGATCGCTCTGTGTATGATCCAGAAGATGAGAACTCTGACGAGGTGATGGATGACGAGAGTCAGTGTTCAAGTTGGAAGGCACCTGTCCTAGTATCTGTACAAAATAAAGAAAATGTTTCCGATTTTGATTTTCCGCCCACAACACAGGAACAATTGGAATAGTGATAGTTGGATAATTTATACGACAATAAGCATACGTAGAAAAATTTTCTGAATAAATTAATAGTATTTTTCACCGTTTATGGAGAAAAAAAAATATTTGATTCAAGGAATATCAGAAGTTTGATATACTACTACTACTACTACTAAGTTTGCAGGCGAACCTTGTCCTGGACAAACTCAAGCCAAGGTTCCGGCACCGAGGCCACTGGCGGGCCCATTGTGCCATTCCTGCTACCTAGACATCCATAAAGCCGAGCCGAGCCGAGCCACAACCTTTTTCAATGGTGGTTTATGGTGGAAAAAAAATTATTTGATTCAAGGAATATCAGAAGTTTGCCATACAATTGTCATTTATAGGAGTATTTATTGTTTTTACCTAATAATTTGGGACAATATACTCAAGTAATAATTTAAAATTTCAGACTTTAGTTTTGAGCAAACGCGTAGATTGATATAGTCTAGGATTAACAAATAGATATATAACGCTTTCTGTTTGTTTGCGCAGGTATTAGTAAGGTGGAGAAAACTTTAAGATTTGATAACTTGAATATATTTCCACACTTATTGGATACAACCTACTACTATTTATTATTAACAACTTAAAAGCTATTACTACCTATTCTTACAAATAAAATCAACTTACAAACTATCATCTATATGTATCTATTTACCTATTTACAAGTTGAATGAAAACTCTTCTTAATAGTGTAAGGTATCGTCGCTTCGTGCTAATCTCTCCTACATTCTTTTCTTGGAAAGGGTGGGGTGTTGAGTATATTTAGTTAGGTATTGACAAAAAAAAATGGAATTCAATAGGCTTAGAAGCGATGAACTCACTTATGAATTACGCATAAGAGGCTTACCAGGATACCAGACCGTAGAAGAAAAACGAGCTGCATCACGTCCAGTTCTGAAGCGGGAAAAAGCAACAGGTTTGATGACTGGTGGAGAGAAATTGGAGCTAGACTGTCTAAGTGAGCTAGAAATATGTGGGAATAAAGTCACGGACCTATTACAAGAGATTGAGTTGTATGATCCAGAAAACTCAGAAAATGATAGTAGATGTATAAGGCGGTTACGACTATAGAGATAGGGAAAACAATGTGTTGGAGAGAGAGAGAGAGTGATGGATGCAATGTGTAGGAGAGAGATGCCGTCGCCATTTTGGTCCTTCATTGCGCCATCTATGAGATGCCGCAATGATCACCGTCTTGTTGGGTCGCCGACGTCACGCCGCCATTTTTGATCCTCTAATTTCAGCTCAGGCCGATGAATTAAAAAATTTGACTGGTCCGGGGATTGAACCAGGGACCCACGCATCCAATGCGCTCCACTCAACACACTATGCCATCAGTTCTCTCATTTGTAAGTTATGAAGAAAGGTATCGCTGCCAGCCGCCCTCAGGCGCGCTGTGGTTACGCAATATGAAATTAGAGTCTCTCGCACCAAACATTCCTAAACAGAGTGTAGGAAAAATTAGAGTAATCATGATCTGGTATATTATGCTGTGTGGATAAAACTCCAATGTGATTGTGGATGACGTTATTTCAGAAATCATAGAAAAAGGGGGCCTTAGACGCGCTGTGGTTACGCAATATGAAACAAAAATTAGAGTCTCTCGCACGAAACATTCCTGAACATATACAGAGTGTAGGACAGAGTAATAAATCATGATCGTATAACATGAAACGTTACATCAAAGCCGTGGGCTCTCTTTTGTAATATGGATCCAGAAGAGTACATAGAGTTGAAGAACTTATCTTGAACATTGGTAAATTAACATTTATTAAGACAAAAGTAAGGTTATGGCGCAAATAGAGAATCTTAGTTTATATGATGGGGAAAAGTAGAAAGTCAGACGTGAAGTAAGGCTGCAATGTGAAAAGCGCGCACCGTACGCTTCTTGCTGTAAAATGTGACGTAGTCGAGAAAGATCCGTTAGGATGATAAGGCGGCGCGGCTAAATAAAATAACATCGTGTCACCGGTGTGTTCTTTTGTAATATGTCTTCAGAAGAGTACAGTCATCGTTTGGAGGAGTTCATTAAAAATATTGGTAAATTAAACAAAGACATTGCTTTTTACGAAGATAAAAGTGAGGTTATAAATCAACTGGAAAATCTTAGTTTATCTGATGAGGAAGAACAGACGTGGAGCAGTCTTCGTATAAACTGGGTGCCTGAAGAGGTTCATCAGTTATCCCGTAGACTGCCGCAAACTACTTATCCGTTAAGACGTATTCAACCTACACCATGTTCAACAGAACAGAAAAGGAAATAAAAAATGAAATTAATAATGTTTTCGCCATGTCATGTGAAATATTAGTGGCTGTATTTGTTTTAATTTTAAAAATTGTAAAACGAAAATTCCAATCTTCATGTAATATAAAAGTTGATGAATATACAGAGTGTTTCAATAAAACCCATGTTTTTTAAAAAAAACTTTATTTATAACGGTAATACAGTATTTGAAAACCAGTGACGGAGTCGTTGTACATTTCTTTCGGTACACGAATATACTCCAGAGGCGTGGCAGGGGTTGGGATCTTGAACAAAGTTTCCAGTTTCACAGGGTGTGCCATCGAATTTGCAAACGTCAATAATGTGTGGAAAAATACCAAAAATGTGACATTTCTTTTGCAGAAACTCGGCTTTTTGTTGTCCTCGAACGTAAATGTAGTCTGCGGCGTGCAATAACTTGCTTTCCAATATTTCATCTACTTTAGAATATTCTACATCTCCTGAAGAGTATCGAATGCCATGCACATTCCTTTCCAAGTAGGATGTAGTCTTCTTGTCTGCGTGGCTCAATGTGGAAAACGGTTGCGGTGGTAAAAATATGTAATGCGAGCCTTTAAAGCCAATTTCTATGCTGAGTTCTTTGACAACGAACAGGTCGTCTACGACAAAACCTTGAATGTCTACGAATGCTACTCTCATGTTGATGTCTGCTCGAACACTAACTCACAACATCTAGTTCAAGCTTTTAACAATTTCGGAGAGGGAGAAGTATTCCATTACGCAATCGTGAATTATGATGCAATAGACTTTGGTATTTTCGGGGAAGCCTATGTTTGCTTCAATGTCAAGTTTCACATCGACTGTGGACGCCTTCATACTTTCCTCCTGTTTCGAACAATCGATAACAAACAATGCTCGTTTCTTGAAAGAAGAATAATCCAGCAGGGAGCGCTTCTGTGTGGAGTTTGCGTAGTTGGGATAGAATTCAGTGTGGTTGAAATATGCCTCATTGTAGTCAGTTTTAGCGAAATCCAATTGCATTCTTTCATTGGGCCAATAGTTACCATTAAGTGACAGTCTTATACTTTGTCTTGCTCCTTTAGTAATTGAGGGTAATTCGTGTAACTCCCACTTCCTGAATGGAATAACTATAGGTTGATCTTTTTGAATGGATTTCATGAGATTTAATTTTATGTCGTCATTAGGGAAGATATGTTTAACTTTTAGCTCAACACTTGTAATGTTAATTTTAGCTGTTGTGGAGAGCGTTCCAGAGAAATTCTTTTCATTTTCATTGAAAATGTTGAAAATATGTTTGAGAGGTATTTGAAGGTTGAAGGACTTGTCGCTGACATTCAAAATAGGATCTTTTGGGTAATTCCAGCCGGCTATAGCCATATGATTGGAATCTTCTTGGTTATAACAGGTCATGGCACGTACGGCGCTTACTATTCCAGGATCTCGAACTGTTTCCATTTCCCTGGCACTTTCACTGTACGTACATGAATCGAATAGAAAGGCTCCAACATTATTTGCTAATTTTACGTCACCATCTCCGTGTGTTTCGAGCGAACCTTTAATGCACAACAAAGTTTCGCTCATTGCAAAGAACGAATCAACCTAATTAATGCTAAACTCCACAATGTCACTGCAATTGAATGATTTTATGAATGGAGCATAGGTTCTATATTCGGCCTTTCGAATTGACTCATCAAACATCGGCTTACGATAGATATCAAACATTGGAGGTATGTCGTTTTGGCGTAAACGTTTTCCATACATGGTTGTCATTTTTCAATTTAAAACCCTGCGAACGTAAGCTGTTTCAGCTTTGGCGACTGATTAGCTAATGCAGTTGAAAGTGCTGCAGATTGTCTTTTATGATTGATTATTAATCCCATCGCGCTCTAAGCTCCAACACCAACGTACTTAGTTCTCCACGAAAGTTTACAGGCTGACCGTCCTGGTCTAAGGCTATGACAGTGATGTTGGTTATTTCACGTTGTGGTATAACGGGTAAGTAGAGCAAATTATGAGGAATTTCGTCAATGGAATATCCTGGATCTACTTGTACGACGAATTCGTAAATGGTATGAGCAGGTCTGTTTGCATCGAAGGCTCCAGTGGTAATGTTACAATCGACGCGTATGCTAGATACTTTAATAATTTTGACGGGGAGATCTGAAGAGTGCAATTTGTTAGCGTCGAGTATTTTCGGTGAAAATCCCAATATTCTTCCAAGACTATTGGCCTCCTTGAAGGAAATTTTATATTTACTGGAAATTTCACATTTCAACGTATTGTGATTGGGTTTTAGTGAAAATATATCCTCTGGTCTAGTTAGATTGCCCGCACCCAATTTATCTCGGATAAACGCTTCAGGATCGGCAATTTCGTAACATCCTGTGGGAAAATCAAAGCTTTGAAGCTTGCCCTTGGTATCGTAGTAGTAAAACTTACAATTTTCAATGTTCGGTATACTGTGATAAGAATGAAAAGATCGTAAAGCTATTTTGTATTCTGTTAACTCTCAGCAACTGCGACATGATGACTAATGAAATACGAATAATGTTTGAATTTAAATATCATTTTTTATTTTTTCAATGATTGTTTACAAAGGAAACAAGTAGCTTGCGAACTCGGAGCACCGTCAAAATGCGTCGTCCAATCAGGTCGGTTGTAATGGATGAAACAAGGCAGTCGTATTTGTAGTTCAAAATTTGCTCGATATTCATTGGGAAGTTTATGCCACATTTCCAGCAATTCCCAAGGTCTTACACACTCTATTAGATGTTCAATGGGAAAGTGCTTTAGTTCTTCGGCAGTGAAACTACTCAATGTTTTTCCATGGTAGATATGTTGTAGTAATAGTTCCGTAATTGTTGCTGTAGAAATTTCAAACACAAATGACCGCAATTGATTTGATCGTAATTTTGATATTGGGTATTGTTGTAGAAAATTCGCACACTTTTTCCGAGATATTTAACAACTTCCTTCGGAGGTTTCAAGTTACCAAATGAATCGAAATACTCTACATTGTTGTTTATCTTTCGGTAAGCTACCCAATGACTTCCGCTATTCTTAGAGGTGTCCAAATTCACCACTGCGCATTCTTGTTTTCGGGGCCCAGCTTTGGGGAGAGTGTTTCGCATGAAAACTCCTCGAAAATGCGGTATTTTAAGCTATTTTGCGTAATGTGTTATGTCAAAGTCGGTTAATGCATGATTGGGTAGCTTTATTGGTTTTTTGCTTTTTCAAATACAATCCGAAGCCGCCTTTTGGGTACTTTTTCAGATACATACCAGATCCTACACGTTCCATAGCCTTATTATGACGTACATCTTCTTCCAATTTCTTTTGCGCATGCTTAGCATCAATGACAGTTTTAGCAACCCCAGCAGCACCACCTGACAAAGCTCCAAGTGCCGAAAGGCCAGCAAACAAAGGGATAAGTGGTAGGAAACCTCCGGATTTCGCTACAGGTATCACTCGAGGAACCTCGACTTCTTTTTTCCCACCAAATTCCTTAATAAGTGCTTTGGCTGCTCGTAAGGCAAACGTTGCGGTGTCTTTCAAAGATGTTCCCCTCTTCAATTACTTTCCCACTTTTAGAATAACATCTCGATGCAAGGAACGACGTTTGCGACGACAGCCCATTCCCAGCTTTCTTTTCACCTTCATTCCGCCTGTTACAAGTAATGCAGCAGTTTTCTCTCCCAGTGAAGCGCCTTTCGATTTGACGTGTGCCCAAGCTTTATCTTCAAGTATTTAATCGGCTTTGTGTCGTTCTTCGAGAGACTTATTCTTCCAGTGAGAAATATCGTGTTGTTTACAAGCAGCGTCCAAGGGGTTGATGCCCGGATCTCCCGACGTTTTTCCAATTTTGTACCAGCTAACAAAAAACAATTAATTTTTCGCAAAAAGGGTGGGGCGATTTACTTACGTCCGCAGTACTGATAGCTAGGTAAGTGAAGTTCAATAGGTAGTTTATTGATGAGAGAATTTAAGAGGCCTTCTCCTTCAAACACCAACAATAAGACTGATACGCGTAAGTGGTGACATCTATATTTAAAGAGTAGTACTACGAAAAACGACACACACAATGAAAATAATTCAAGAGCAGACTATACCCATTGAAAATCTGGATTTCACCTCAACGCCATCGATCGGCAAACATGGTAAATTGTTACCAAATTCTTTCCGTGCCATTATATGCGGTCCAAGCGGGTGTGGAAAGACGAATGTCGTGCTGGCGCTCCTATTCAATCCGAATGGCGCGAAATTCAAAAATGTTTATGTCTATGCAAAATCGTTATTCCAACCAAAGTACCAATTGCTGCAAGAAGTTATAGCACAAGTCAAGGGCGTTGGCTATTTCCCATTTAAAGACAACGAGGAAATAATTAGTCCAGAGAAAGCTCGACCAAATTCTGTCTTTTTATTCGATGACGTTGCATGTGACAGTCAGCAGAAAATTCGTGAATACTACTCCATGTGTAGACATAAAGATATTGATGCTGCATATCTTTGTCAAACAAACTCAAAAATACCGAAACAGCTTATTCGCGACAATTGTAATGTTATTGTGTTATTCAAGCAGGATGAGGTAAACTTGAAACATATATTTAACGAACACGTATCTCCTGACATGACATTTGACGTATTTAAAAATATGTGTTCAAAGTGTTGGTGTGATCGCTATGGTACATTGGTATTTATGAAAAATTTTGCCCTCAATGATGGAAGGTATCGCAAAGGATTCGATAAATATATAAAATTGTAGCGCATGTCTTTAGTCCACACCAATATGTCTAACGATGTCTAACGATACGGTTGCTATTGCATTGCGCAAGAAAAAAGTGTCCGAACTTGCCAGATCGATTTGAAAAAAATACTTGACATTGAAATTGGGTAAATCATAGCAAGATGAGTCTATTAATAAACTATTCAAGCCAATATCCAAACCACTAGAAGAAATTGTACAATCCTCAAAGACATTACAAAAATCGATTATAAATTTACATCCAAAGGAGGAAATAAAGAAAGAAGAACCCGATGATGATGTGTTTACACCTCCTTTTCTCGAAACGGAACCTGTAGCCGAAACCGATGACTCAGGCAATATTACACGTTCTGAATCTCCAGAAGAGATGCGCCCCGAAATTTCTCAGGAAGCTTTCGAAGACTATTTGGACCAATATCCTGCCATCAGTTATCAGTTCATTGAAGATTACTTCCAAAAAGATGATAAAATTGATAAAAATTATGGACCGATATACAACGACGAAATCGGTTGGTCATTAGGCAAACGTCGAATTGCGTTTGATGGAAAAACCGGTAATATAAACATACTACCTGAGAAAAACGAAGTAGGAAAATGTATAATTGGAACACCAGGCTTGTATGAGCTTCTATTTCACCGAGACCCCAGTTACAATGATCAAGATTTACAGAACTATAAAAGTCTTTTGACAACAACTGAAGTTCATTTAGACACGTTAGATCGTCTTAAGGGGTCAAGTACTGAGAAATATCACTACATCATAAAACCTTTATTCAAAACAAAATCTCTAACGACGACTAGATCGTCTCAGGAATTGACTCGTCTAAAATCAATTCCTTTTGCAAAAGGAAAAGGTATCGATCGTTTAAGATATAATGATAAACCTATGGAGTATATATATATATATATATATGTCACCTACGCCTATGTCCTAGGTGTAGAACCTTATTTAGCATAGTCATCATTATTTTTAGTTGTAGTTGTATAATAATAAATTGCTGAGTTGTTCCTTTACTTAATTCTTCATTAAATTAATTCTCATGTAAACTTATCAGTTTAGAACTTGTATCCGATTAGATAAGTTGTCTTAGTTAATAAATTAATTTTTAAAAAGGCATTTACAGGGTGTTTTTATATAATTGGCGCAGTCAGTAGGATAGTCAAACGAAGTGTTAGTGCAAATAACAGTCGGTTCGTATTAACGATTTATTGACTATTTCGAGTGAACAACGTTTGAACTCTTGGTTAAGTGAATTTAGTAGCTTGACTCGAAGATTCTCCTAGTTCAAGAACCCAGAAGACCCAAGTGGAAATTGGAGTGTTCCTGTACTTCTGAGCCCATGGAGAAGACGTTGATGATTTTACTGTAAGTGCTTAATGTCGTATAAAGAAAATTTTACTATTAATTGAATTTGAAAACTTTGATTATTCTGATTCAAACTCTGGTCAAGTTCTAGCTCAAAAATTATAAAAAAAAAAATATATAGAAAAATATCTTTTCATAAAATTTTAACATATTTTTTTTTCTTTTTTTCTTTTCATTAACAAAATGGCTATACCAATTTTAAAGAAAGAATTCTTAGATATGATACCAGAATTTTATGGTGATAATGCACTTCTTCCAAGATTTTTGGAAATATCAGAAAAGTTAGTTAACAAATTTTATAATGCAGCAGATGTGGGAGACTTTCAGAATGAATATCTGATGTCTAGTATTCTAGCTAAAATTAAAGGCGAAGCCGCCATAAATATTTCCTCATGCAATATAAGAACATGGGAAAACCTTAAAGATGCGTTAGTGAACACATACGCGGATAAACGCGATATTTATACTTTAAATTTAGAGTTATCTGATTTAAAACAGGGTAACGAATCTCCCTACGAATTTTATAACAAAATACAACATATTTTAAATTTACAGATATCTCATCTAATGACTCATTCTAATTGCAATGAACAAATAATTTTAGGTAGTTATTTTAGGAATTTAGCTCTTAGAGTTTTATTAAGAGGACTAAAGGAACCTTTAGGTACACTGATGCGTACCAAAAATCCGGAAAATTTAAATGTAGCTTTAAGTGTTCTCACAAATGATTTCCAAATATATTTAAGTCAAAATAATTTTTCAAAAAATAGATTTAGTGGCGTAAATAGCCAAAATAAAAATAGGAATCAATATCAAAATAATTCAAATTTTTCGCAACAATCAAAGCCAAATCATTATAATCAAATTAATCCTGTAAATTCTATACAGAGAAATCAACCATTAAATACTAATTTGCAAAGTATACCAAATACGTCAAGAGCTTCATCTGAGCAGAATAATACAAATTTTAATAAAAATAGTACTAATGTCTTCAGACCCAGTCAAAATCATCGGTTTCAAAGACCAACACCTATGAGTGTATCTACGGCAAACACATTTAGGCCTCAACAAAATCAATATCACTCACAGAATCAAAATAGTTCTGTGAGGCAACACAAAAATTTTTTTTCTGAAGAATTGCACAATTTAGATGATAATCAATGTTCTAGTGTGGAACAAAATGATTTTTTAGAGATAACGGCCTCGGGACCACAAGAACTAGAGTAGAATTATTGAATTTAACAGATCCAGTAAGTGAATTACCGTACATAGTTTTTCCAGAGTATAACTTAAAAGTTTTAATCGATACTGGGAGCACAAGATCTTTTGTGACACCAGAAATCGCGGAAAAATACTTTAAGAAATCTTTTGTCCGGAAACCATTTCAAGTAACTTCAGCACTCGGTACATCTAGACAAAACTTCTGTACGAAAATTCCTACTTCTAGTATATTCAATTATAAAAAACAATTTAATTTAGAATATTGTGTTTTTAAATTCCACAATCATTTTGACTGTTTGTTAGGATTAGATAATTTAAAAAAATTAAAGGCAATTATTGATTTTACAAAAAATTCTCTCGTGACGCCATATAGTCAGATTGAGTTAAATTATTTCAGCATAAAAAAAGAGAGCATGAATTGCATAGTAGTGCACCCTCGTTGCGAACAAATAATAAGTTTGAATATAAAAAATGTAACTTATGGTGATGTTATCATCCCATACACACAAATAGGGAAATTAGAAATTCCTGAATGCATAGCAAAAGTTGAAAATAATAAGGCTATTTGTACAATTCTTAACCCTACAGAATCTTATTTTAAAGTAGATTTAAATTGTTTTATAGAAGCTGAAACGTTTGATGAAAACGAACGTATTTCAAACTCTAATTTAAATACAATTTTTACTGAAAAATTTAAGTTTGATATTTCTAAAATTAAAACAGAACACATGAATTCTGAAGAAGCTGAAACTATTTTAAAATTAGTTAAGCAATATACAGATATTTTTCATGTTGAGGGAAACCAATTAACTTTTACAAACAAAATTAAACATCATATTAAAACTACTAATGAAGTACCAATATATTCAAAGTCATACAGATATCCTGAAATTTACCGTAAAGAAGTACAAAACCAAATCCAAAATATGTTAGACCAAAATATCATACGACACTCAAATTCGCCTTGGTCGAGTAATATTTGGATTGTTCCAAAAAAAAGAGATTCTTCTCAAAAGCCGAAATTTAGGATAGTTATTGACTACCGCAAATTGAATGCCATTACCATTGGTGATCGGTATCCACTACCGGAAATAACAACGATACTAGATAAACTAGGGCGTTGTCAGTATTTTTCAACACTAGATCTTGCCTCTGGTTTCCATCAGATCGAGATGGCTGAGGAAGATATTCCGAAAACTGCTTTTACCACAGAGCACGGAAAATATGAGTTTTTGCGCATGCCTTTTGGAATGAAGAATAGTCCTTCAACATTCCAACGAGTCATGGACAACATTCTTAGAGGTATACAAAACGAAAAATGTTTGGTGTACCTTGACGATATTATTGTGTTCAGCACAAGCCTACAAGAACACGTAAATAACTTGAAAGAAGTTTTTGACCGCTTGAGAGAATCAAATTTTAAACTTCAAATTGATAAGTGCGAATTTCTGAGAAAGGAAGTCGCTTATCTTGGGCATATTGTCACATCAGAAGGTGTTAAGCCCAACCCTGACAAAATATTAGCTATTAAAAATTTTCCAATACCAAAGAATATTAAACAATTGAAAGGATTCTTGGGATTATTAGGTTATTATAGGAAATTCATTAAAGATTTTTCGAAATTAACAAAACCCTTAACTTTGAGATTAAAGAAAAATGCAGTTATAAATATCAAAGATGTGGACTATACAAATTGTTTTGAGATGTGTAAAAACTTGTTAATTAATGATCCTATTCTTCAGTATCCAGATTTCTCTAAGCCTTTCAATCTTACTACGGATGCCAGCAACTATGCTCTAGGCGCTGTCCTTAGCCAGGGTAAAATAGGTTCTGACCTTCCTATTGCTTATGCAAGTAGAACTCTTAACGATTCTGAAATCAATTATTCAGTAATCGAAAAAGAACTTCTTGCTATTGTATGGGCAGTAAAATATTTCCGTCCATATCTTTTTGGAAGGAAATTCACAATTGTCACTGACCATAAGCCACTGCAATGGCTTTTTTCACTTAAAGACCCTAATTCTAAACTAGTTAGATGGCGTCTTAAACTTGCAGAATATGATTACGATATAGTATATAAAAAGGGAGCTTTAAATACTAACAGTGACTGTTTGTCACGAATTCAATTAAATATTAACGAGACTGGATCGGAAATTCCAGGAAATTCTAAACAATTTTTTGAATACATGGAAGATTTCAATAAATCTCTTGAAAATGATGTTAACATGGAATCCGAATCACTTATAGTTGAACTAGATGATGATCATAACGTAGAAGATGACGAGAATATCACTGTTCATACTAACATAGAAAATCCTATTGTAGGTATACCGATTTCGGAATCAGCGGTAAACATCGGAAAAAATCAAATATTAATTTCTGTAGTTAAATTTGAACCAGCAAAAACTAAAGTTATCAAAATTTTCGAAAACAAACAAAGATTGCTATTACAATTATCAGAAAATAACTTTGAACACGACGTTATTAACTTTGTCAAAGAATATGTTGTTCCGAAAGTAAAATATTTCATTTATTTTGAAGATCCCGTATACGAAAAATTCAGTGTTGCTATCCAAAAATATTTTAAAAACTCTCAAATCTCATTAATTAAATGTACCAAAAAATTAATTGATGTTCCGTTAAATGAAATTAAAGAGGTTATTCAGAATTACCATGAAGGTAAAACAAACCATAGGGGACTAGACGAAACGGAAAACAGAATTAAAATGCTTTATTATTGGCCTAACCAAAGATCGTCAATACAAAATTATATTAACGAATGTGAGTTATGTCAGTTAGCAAAATATGATAGGAAACCTATCAAACCACTTTACAATATCACCCCAACAGCTACTAGACCCTTCCAAATTTTACATTTAGATACGATAACATTAGAAAATGTTAAATTTCTTACCATAGTAGACTCATTCTCAAAATATTGTCAACTCTATAAAATTAACTCCAGTCAAGGAATTGAAATTGTAAATAATTTAATAAAATATTTCAGCCACCATTGTATTCCAGATCAAATTATTTCGGACAATGGAACTGAATTAAAAAATACTGTTCTAAGAGAATTATTAGACACACACAAAATTAAAATACATTTCATAAGCTCGCAGCATCCAGAATCAAATGGAATTGCGGAAAGATGCCATTCCACTATCATAGAACATATAAGACTTTTAAATAACCAAAACGATTTTAAAAATCAACCTATAGAACAAAAAGTTAATTATGCAATATTAGCTTACAATAACAGCATTCATTAAGTGAACAAATAAAAACCATAAACCCAGAACGTAATACAGCTAAAATTATAACAAGACATAAAAATACTGCCGAAAATATACATTTGTCTAATATTAAACGTCCTAAAAAGAAATCTTATAAATTTATTTCAGATTCGTCGCAGTCGGAAATACCGCAGTCGAAATAAAGGACATAACACAAAATTTAGGAATTCTTCCTATCAATCTTGGACCTGCCAAATTGCAAAAATCCAGTCATACCTTTGTACATTTTTATGATTTAAGCCCACTACTAGTAGAATATGATAATCTTAACTTACATTATATTAACGTTAAACGTAATATTTCTGGTAAGCCTTTTTTTCTGAATCTAACAGAAAATATAGTAAATATTATAGAGTACACGAAGTCTAGTATAGAAGATAAATTTGATAATATTAATATTCATTCGACATTAGATAGACAAAAAAGAGGTTTAATTAATGGCCTTGGATCAATAGTAAAAACTATTACAGGAAATTTAGATTATGAGGATGGTAAAAGAATTAATTCTATTTTAAATCATTTGAAAGAAAATCAAGAAAATTTACAAAATCAAATAAGTATGCAATATTCCGTTAGTCACCAAGTTATAGAAAATTTTAATAAAACAGTTAGAGACATCCAGTACAATGAAAAGTTATTAAAGACAAAAATACTCGAATTATGGGATGTTTTAAATTACCAAGGGAACGCAGAAAATCTAATATACTTGATAGATGTGTTCAATGAACTTTTAATCACATTCAACGTAATACTAGATACTATGACAACAGTAGAAAATTCGTTAACCTTTTGTAAACTTAGAACTCTACATCCTAGCATTATAAAATCCCACGACTTATTTGATGAATTGCAAAAAGTGCATTTTCATTACAAAACAGAATTACCTTTCGAAATAAAATATGAGAATATACTAGATTTTGAAGCAATCATAGACGTAGTTTGTAAGTTAGATAATAATAGAATAGAATATTTTTTATCAATACCTATAGACTATAACATTTTATTTAATCTTTTTTATATGTTACCAATCCCTACGAGGGTTGAATCAGAATATTTAATATTAATACCAAACACAAAATTTTTATTAAAATCAGAAAATATGATTAAGCCTTTACGCGACATTTGCATACATAGTAATATTTTTCAATGTCCTAATCACTTGCAAGATAACAATAATTATTATTGCGAGGAAAACATATTAATCTCAGGAAACTCTACAAATTGTCAATATACAAAAATTAATATTAAGGAAAACCATATTGAAATAATCCCGGAAATTAATCAATTTTTGGCAATATTTCCAATTGAAGAGAAGATAATTATCAAATGTAAACAAGAGACAGAAGCTAAAATCCTGAAAGGGATATATTTAATAGAGAATTCACAATGTAAAATTTTTTTCAAAATCCAGGAACTCATTTTCCAACAAAAATCATTTGGGCAACCTTTCATCACTAACAATTTAAAATTGAAATTTAATCAGTTACATCTCACTCCAATGAAGATAAACTTGAAAACATTGAAGTTTAAGGATATTCCAAACCAGCTAGTAACACCAGTATTTACTGAAACTAGCAATTTCCACATTCCAAGCATCTGGACTTTGACTCTGTACATAGCAGTAATATTAGCTCTTGCATGGACCATATTTAAGAAGAAACAGAAATCAAGAAAGAAGCCACCAGCATCCACAGCAACAGAAGAAAATATTCAGCTTCCTGGGGAAGCTTCATTCTGAAGGGGGAGGTGTCACCTACGCCTATGTCCTAGGTGTAGAACCTTATTTAGCATAGTCATCATTATTTTTAGTTGTAGTTGTATAATAATAAATTGCTGAGTTGTTCTTTTACTTAATTCTTCATTAAATTAATTCTCATGTAAACTTATCAGTTTAGAACTTGTATCCGATTAGATAAGTTGTCTTAGTTAATAAATTAATTTTTAAAAAGGCATTTACAGGGTGTTTTATATATTTATATATATATATATATATATATATATATATATATATATATAATAGATATATAATATATATATATAATAGAATAATACAAGTTGAAACTTGTTCAATTCAATTATGTCGGTCGATAAATTCGGACATAGACATCAAACGCCATATGCGCGTTTACCAGCGAAAATTACGTTTCCTCATACACCGGATGGTAATATTGATATTGAAAATGTGAAAATTTGTAATGTTAAGGAACCGACAACAAATAGTGATGCTGCAACAAAAAAATATGTTGATGTGCAGTTGAATGGCCTACGTACCAACAACTCGCCATTAATTCAAGCACATGGTACCGTGCTCCAGCAACAAGAACGTGATATAAAGGATTTAGCTGTAGGATTGAATGAGATAAGAAATGAGCTTCATAAAACGAAAATCCCCATATTACAGACACATATTGCAGCCTTGCAAAATAAAACCAACGAAATTGAAGAATTTATTCCGCGAAATCCCCCCGTAGCAGGAAGGGATATGGCTACAAAGAAATACGTTGACGATTCAATTGTCACAGCCAAAGTTTTCTTTCGAAAAGAATTTTCTGCTTCCATGAACAAGTGTGTTGACAGCATAGGTGAATTGAAAAAAGAATTTACAGAACTCTCCGATTTAAAAAGTAACCTTTTAAGTATTGTAGACATTAATACCCCAGATTTAAATGACCGCATTCGCAGTCTGGAGATGAAGCTAGCCAGTCATGTTACAAAAGCATTCTGAAGAAAAAATTCAGCTTGTAAACGAACTCCACAAACCGATACGGAAAAAATTCCCTCGGAGACGCACTATTATTAAGGGTCTTGACGATCTTTGGCAAATGGATCTTGCGGAGATGAGGAATTTTGCATCACAAAATAGGAATCATAAAATGATACTGGTCGTCATTGATTGTTTTTCTGAGTTTGTGTGGGCACGCCCACTAAAGACGAAGACCGGAGAGGAGATTACTCGGGCATTCTCGGACATTCTCGCTCACACTAGACGAATACCAAAAAATCTGCAATCTGATCAGGGAAAGGAATTTTACAATAGCAAATTTCAAAATTTAATGAGAAAACACAACATCAATCATTACAGCGTATTTAGTACAATGAAAGCTTCTATGGCTGAGCGTGTTATATGAACTTTGAAATCGAAACTCTACAAGTATTTCAGTTTAAATGGCACCTACAAATGGATTGATATTCTGCCTGAAATTACTCAAAACTATAACGATGCAAAACATTCCACAACAAAATATAGACCTTCTCAAGTCAACAAATCCAACGAAAAATCTATTTTGAATAACACCTATAGTTATGTGAAGATAGCAGGACCGCGAAAATTTGAAGTTGGTGACATTGTGCGCATATCCAAAGCAAAACATGTCTTTGAAAAAGGTTATACACCCAATTGGACTACTGAATTCTTCAAGATCATTAAAATCAAAATCACGAATCCCGCTACTTACTTGCTTGAGGATATGTACGGTACACCAATCAGTGCAGCAAATCTACATGATAACTTCCAGCATATTTCATTTCCGTGTGAAGAATACTGTACAATTACCATATTAGTTTATGACGATTATAAATTTATTTTTCTCAAGAAACATGGCGTGGAATTCTACATGGATGAAGAAGAGGTCACACAAATTTTAGAACTGAATAACAATTTAATTTCACCACGTCTAACTGTTTTAAATAATTTGAACTTTTGTCAGTATTATTGTGATCTTTTGGATTTTTGTAAAAACTCAAATAGCCTTAATAGCTTGCAATTGTTGTATGCATTTTGTTCTATAATGCCAAATGACCTGTTAAATAGTGCTCTTAAAGAATTGGTTTATTTTTATAAACCTAGAGTAATTAATGATTTAAATAGTAAAATATGATGATGTTCTACAATTGTACTTGCAGAAATGTTAGTTATTGTTGTGTCGAAAATAAAAGATAAAAGAAGATGAACATTTTTTTTTTTAATGGAATATGATTGTTAAAAGTAGATAAACATATTTTTATTAAAAATATACATGCATATATAAAGAGAGAGAGAGAGAGAGAAACACTCATGGATATGTTAATTACCAATTACTGCATATTTACTTCAAAATAGTCAATATCACTATCTACATCAGAATCGTCGAATCAAGTATGTCTGGGTATTTCATGTAAATCATTAACACATGAATCGTAGTCTTTCAATTCAAATAATACAGCTGCAAAACAGCTTTGACACCAATAATATGGCTCCTGATATACGCTTTCAACAATATCGTTTGCACCATAAATTTCGTGAGAGTGATCGTAGTTAACTAGTATGTATTGATTCAAAGTTTCATGTACTTTTTTGAATATATAAAAACACGATTTCCATACATTTAGACGATATTGTTGAAGCCAGTATCCACTTAACCATATACAATACCTTGACTCCGCTTCTTCAAATATATACCCCCAATCTGCTTTTCCTATTACCGTATTTCGTAAATGTGTGGATATTTGTTTGGAGCAGTGAATGAATTCCATTCCTTTATATGAGGGATTATGATCATTTTCGGCTTCGTTTACAATCGCATCCCATTTGTATGAGGAAAATCTTTTTAAAACTCTTTTGGTTACCTTCCAAGGAAGAGGGGACTGCTCTGCAAAATCTGCTGCCGTCACTATTGTATGACAAATTTTTTTGATGCATAATTCCATCAATGTTGATGCGTTCATCTATAACAAAACGCTATTCTGAAATACTATAATGCCCCCAAGGTAGAGTGTCGCAACTATTAGGAATCAAATATCTTTTGTCATCATAAGGACTTAACGCAATTTTTGTTTGCTCTATACTATATACCTTATGGGCATACGATCGAATACATCGTTGCATAATACTTTTTTCTTTAAATCATTTAAACAGTTTAGGTAATCATCAAAATTTATTTTGTTTTTAACTACATTGTTTCGAACTCCCTTTGCCTTTTTAACTATTTTACCTGATTGAACTTTGAAAGAATACATTTTAGATCGCATTCCTACAAAATGGGTCATAATTTGACCTTTGTTTTCATCTTTCATAACCCCCAAAACTTTTTTATTCATCTGCGGGATTTTGAAGATATTATTAACAGGGTAATCTGATGTATCGAATTTTGTTAAATCAGCTTTTACAACTTCCTCATATGCAGCATAGAAATTGGCTTTAAAGGCTCACATTACATATTTTTACCACCGCAACCGTTTTCCACATTGAGCAACGCGGACAAGAAGACTACATCCTACTTGGAAAGGAATGTGCATGGCATTCGATACTCTTCAGGAGATGTAGAATATTCTAAAGTAAATGAAATATTGGAAACCAAGTTATTGCACGCCGCAGACTACATTTACGTTCGAGGACAACGAAAAGCCGAGTTTCTGCAAAAGAAATGTCACATTTTTGGTATTTTTCCACACATTATTGACGTTTGCAAATCCGATGGCACACCCTGTGAAACTGGAAACTTTGTTCAAGATCCCAACCCCTGCCACGCCTCTGGAGTATATTCGTGTACCGAAAGAAATGTACAACGACTCCGTCACTGGTTTTCAAATACTGTATTACCGATATAAATAAAGTTTTTTTAAAAAACATGGGTTTTATTGAAACACTCTGTATATTCATCAACTTTTATATTACATGAAGATTGGAATTTTCGTTTTAAAATTTTCAAAATTAAAACAAATACAGCCACTAATATTACACATGACATGGCGAAAACATTATTAATTTCATTTTTTATTTCCTTTTCTGTTCTGTTGAACATGGTGTAGGTTGAATACGTCTGAACGGATAAGAAGTTTGCGGCAGTCTACGTGCTAACTGATGGACCTCTTGAGGTACCCAGTTTATACGAAGACTTCTCCACGTCTGTCCATCCTTATCAGATAAACTATGATTTTCCAGTTGATTTATAACCTCACTTTTATCTCCGTAAAAAGCAATGTCTTTATTTAATTTGCCAATATTCTTAATGAACTCCTCAAAACAATGACTGTACTCTTCTGAAGACATATTACAAAAGAACACTCCGGTGACACGATGTTATTTTATTTAGCCGCGCCGCCTTATCATCCTAACGGATCTTTCTCGACTACGTCACATTTTACAGCAAGAAGCGTATGGTGCGTTCTTTTCCCCATCATATAAACTAAGATTCTCTATTTGCGCCATAACCTTACTTTTGTCTTAATAAAAATGTTAATTTACCAATGTTCAAGATAAGTTCTTCAACTCTATGTACTCTTCTGAATCCATATTACAAAAGAGAGCCCACGGCTTTGATGTAACGTTTCATGTTATACGATCATGATTTATTACTCTGTCCTACACTCTGTATATGTTCAGGAATGTTTCGTGCGGGAGACTCTAATTTTTGTTCCATATTGCGTAACCACAGCGCGTCAAAGGGCCCCTTCTTCTATGATTTCTGAAATAACTTCATCCACAATCACATTGGAGTTTTATCCACACAGCATAATATACCAGATCATGATTACTCTAATTTTTCATACACTCTGTTTAGGAATATTTCATGCGAGAGACTCTAATTTCATATTGCGTAACCAATCCTGGTTCAATCCCTGGTTCAATTCCCGGACCAGTCAAATTTTTTAATTCATCGGCCGGAGCTGAAATTAGAGGATCAAAAATCCCAAGGCAAAATTTTGTTTCAAGTGCGGTTATCGAGGAGTTATGGTCTGAAACTGCCCTAACTGTTCAAAAACAGGAAGACGAGTCCTTAATAGGTCGGTGGGGACTCACGACCCAATCAAAGTTTTCATCGTCGTTGCCACTAACAGTCCTATTAGATTACGTAATTTCTCATTCCAAAGCAGACAATCGTCCTTATCTTACTATTAATAAGTAAACATATTAGGAAAGCAATTCTTAGCTCTTTTGGATAGCGGCTGTTCTAAGACGGTTGTTGGTGGGTCCGGCTGGAACCAACTAAAGTCAGTTTGTGGTCTGAATACCTCTTCCTCAGCCAGGGAATGTCTTGTTGCAAATGGTGGTACCTGTGAAATCATTGGGTTCATTACAGTTCCGTTACAACTGGAAGACAGAGTTAGGGTGTTAGAGTTGATGGTAGTGCCTAGTCAGCCACACTCGATTATTTTAGGAATAGACTTTTGGGTCGCTATGGGAATTGTGCCTGATTTGTATCCGGGACAATGGTCCTTTAGAACTTAGGGTGAGCTACCTTGTACCCATGTCCCTAGTAGCACACTTCGTCATTATGACGTCCTTTTCAAGTCATTTTTCGACGTCGACGTCATTTGACGAAAATAGTACGTAGTTAGAACGTCATTTTTTGTGACGTCATTTTGTCGTTCTCATAAAAACGTTATTTTGACGTCATTTTTAGTAACGTCAATAGGAAACTCTTGTGATAACGTCAAGTTGTAAAGTACAATTTGTCTCTATACAAAACAATAGATGAATCGAAATTAAATAATTTTTACTTATTATCTGATACATAATCAGACAAACGTCAATCCTAATCATTGACTTACCAAAATTTGATTGGTTGATGTTCAGATTAAGCGTAAGCGCGACCTATCAATCGGGAAAAATTTCTTTATTTAAAATAATTTTTTTTTTTTTATGTGGCTTCTTTTACGACGGTCGTCGTCTTCCGCTTCTCAACCTCCACAGTTTCCTATCTGTCCAATCATCTTCTTGGAGTCCTCTTGTATTCATGGCACCCTCAACATCTTGTTTCCATCTTCTAGGTGGCCTCCCTCGTTTTCTTCTTTCGGTTGGTGTCCAATTATAGATTTTTCTTGGCCATCGATCTTCCTCCATTCGTTGAAGGTGGCCGTACCAAGTTAATATTTTGCTATCTATAGCGTCGAGAATAGTTTCTTTTTCTCCTATAATTTCTCGAATTCGTTCATTTCGGATATGCTCTAGTCTCGAAATGCGACAACTTCTTCGCCAAAAGTCCATTTCAAGAGATAACAACCTATTTTTTTCTTTTTTGTTCAATTCCCATGTTTCAGCACCATAAGTGGTAATGCTCTCTACAATGGCTTTGTATAGCATGATTTTTGTTTTCTTTGATATTTTGTCACTCCATAGCGAAGAGTTAAGTTGACTAATAGCCCGGACCAATAGCCCGGAAGATTGTCAATGTGTCTGACATCTTTTTCCACCGTCCAACTGACAGTTCTTGTCAGGTCTGTACTTTGTTGTTCACGGTCAATTATTATTTATGAAAAGTTAATATGAATATTATTGTTATATTTATTCGAATAATACAAAAATATGCCTAGATACACGGAAAAACATTAGCATTTTGAAAGTTCTTAAGTATTTACAGTTTAGAAAAAGAAGCTGGTAACTATTAATTTCATAGCCTTGTCGAATTTTGCTGAATGAGATCCTGATGATTTTATTTATCAAATTTAGGGTTAGATATGTGTCAAAATGGCAAATAAAATAAACGACATACCCAAAACCCGAATATACGTCACAAACGATGACGCACACCAAAAAGGCTGTTGTATGAACCATATTTATCTTTTTATATATTACTATATGCTCTACTGAATTCAATTTGAAATTCGCGCTACAAATCATTGTAGCCTATCACATTAGACAACTATGATCTCAGCTAGGGGTAGGCGCCAATCAGTGATGTATATATAACGTCACGTGGTAAAAATGAACGATTCTGATAGGTCAGAAGTAGGCATAGCCTCACTTCAGCCAGACAGCCGGAGCCCGCCCCTTCCCGGCCCCGCCCCCAATGGGAGTGCCTCGCCCCACCACGCCCCCTCCTTCGACCAATGGGAAGGGGTGACATATGACAAGTGACCATAGAACTGTGACATATGACGTGACCGTGACAGATGACAAGTAACCAACTGTGACAGATAACAAGTGACCATAGAACTGCTATTACAGGATGGATCAAAAGTAACATGCTCGAAAGGCCTTGGGTGGATCAAAAGTAACATGCTCGAAAGACCTTATACAGGATGTATCAAAAGTAACATGCTCGAAAGGCCTTATTGGGGTGGATCAAAAGTAACATGCTCGAAAGACCTTATTATATACAGGGTGGATAAAAAGTAACATGCTCGAAAGACCTCATACAGGGGTGGATCAATAGTAACATGCTCGAAAGGCATTATTATCATCCATTGCAGAATTAATAGTTACAAGTATTGTGTTGTACAGTTGGAACCAAACCTATAATATCGACATTCCATCTCGCATTCTATGAATATTTTGTATCTCATATTTTCATGGTTATCAGGTAGGTTTTATCATAATTGTAATTTTTATAAGATATATTAAAACAACTATCTATTATCATTGTTCTGTAGACCAAATATTTGTATGATTTAAAAAATTGAAGATCTGATGTAAAGCTAAAATAGACTTTATAATTTTAACGTTGATTTTTGTCACAGGTATTATCCATTTAATGGCTCATATTCTTGTTGAGTTTGAAAAAATGATGGTGGAGGGATATCAAGCTTACACCGCTCTTGGTTGAATTTTTTATGAATGTGGTGAGTACACCACCAGATATTTTTGGATTCAAAACTAATTATTACTCTTATAAAATATATGTTTTGAACAAACTTTTTGGGTAAATTGAATTGTATCTGTAACAAAAACACAATAAAATGGCCAAGAAGTAAGCTTTTCATATTATTGAGGTGTTGATATAAATATTTTTTGAATTTCAAGGTAATCCTAGTGTATCCGCAACAGTAGAAGCCATCACCATACAATCTCAAAGCCGAACTAATACTTCTGTGTTTAGTTGCGATTCAGAAAAGATAAGTAAGTACCTAATTCTATTTTTTATTTATAATGCTATTGGTATACTGAGGTGAACAAATATTTACAGACAAACTTATTTCACTGGTTGCCACTATAAAAAAGCAGAACAACGAAATACTGGAGTGAATTCGGAAGCAAGATAGTAGGATATTAAAGCCAACATCTACACGTCCAAATCTAAGTGTGGAGTTACCGTTGAAGACCCTAGATGAACTTGATAAATTAGAAGAGGATTTGAGAAAAAGTGACGCAGATTCTAATGATTTGGTGATATTCTTTGTTTTTAAATATTGTATCATACCTTATTATGAATATTCCAGGTTTCTTATTTATCAACTCTGGGTGGCAAGGACACAGTCACCAGGACAAATGGAATATCAAAATACCTATTTAAAGATGTTGTCGCGAGCACATTTAGTTACTATGGCAAAAGGAGTAACAAACGCCCATTTTTGGATTTGATTTTGAAAAATATGATAATTGGTAAGCATATTTTTGAGTTTAAGGAGTTTTGATTTTTATCAGAGATCTATTTTTTGCATTTATATTGATAATTTACAAATATATTATTATATACCTATCAGAAAATATTAGATTCATACTATATAGTTTTGAACCCATATACTCAAATTATATTTACATTTTCAACAAAAAGTGATAAATTTACTGAATTTTTCAAAATCTATGCAAGATCTGACAATGTACTCTTGTTAGTAGATACCATTATATTCCCACTGTATGTTAGCTTTAGGGCTGTATAAGAAGTAAAGATCCTGGTAAATATATATTTCATTTACAGATGCTGTGAAGTTATCATCTCCTCAGAGTACAGATAGAGATGTTGAAGAATCCATTAAAGTTTGGTTAAAGCATGCACCTGAACGCATGAAGAAACATGGAGTTAGACAAGAGAATTAAATTCAAATTAAAAACCGCTGTTGGGGAAAGGCAACGTCTTCGACGAATAGTGTAAATAAAATACATTGTAGAACTGGTAAGAAATCCAATTCTTCTGCAAACTGTCATCCATTAGCGGTGTTTCATCCACATCTACATTGCCTGTTTTTGATAATATAAATGAAACTGTGGATTTTCCTGGAACTGCTGGTTTGCCAAATCAAAATATTTCTCAAGGAAGAAATGAACATGATGGTGATGAAACAACCAATTATATAGAAAATATTCCAGCTACATGCAATTTAGAAATGGAACCACATACCTATAATTTGGAAAATGAAACCACCGAATTTGTTGGTTCAAAGCAACCTACACTTCTGTCTCACTTGAGATCTTGGGCTGTTGAATTTAAAGTCTCACACTGTGCAGTAAATGGTCTGTTAAAAATATTGAAACCATATCATTCAAACTTACCTTCAGATGCTAGAACTATGTTAATTACACCAAACCGCCTTAATATTATTAATCTTGAGAATGGCGAGTTATGTTATTTGGGCTTAAAGAATAATTTGTGTAAAATTCTTTCGATAAATAATTATCGTGGTAATAATTTAGACCTAAGTTTCAATGTTGATGGTCTTCCATTATTTCATAGTTCAACTGTACAATTCTGGCCTATTTTGGCCTGTGTAAAAAATGTTGAAGTTGATCCAATTTTTGCAGTAGCAATTTTCTGTGGCAAATCTAAACCATCTCCCTTGGAATCTTTTTTTGAACAGTTTATACATGAAGTTAACAATATGTCCATGAATGGCTTCGTTTATAATAAAACAGAATATAGAATTCCTGTCCATAGTTTCATATGTGATGCACCAGCTAGGGCATGTATTAAGAAGATTAAATCTCATGGAGGCTATTCATCATGTGATAAATGTCTTGAACCAGGTCAGTATATAAATAGTCGGATTATTTTGAAGAGCACATCTTATTTGAAGAGAACAGATCAAATGTTTGTCAATCAACAAGATGAAGAACACCACACTGGAATTTCACCATTGCTTAGATTGAATATTGGAATGGTGTCTTGTTTTCCTATTGACTATATGCATGCTTGCTGCTTAGGAGTGATGAAAAAATTGTTGAATGTTTGGTTAGCTAGTAAGTTACCAATTAGGTTTTCTGGTCATACAGTTAAAGGTTTGTCTAAAGTTCTTGTGTCCTTAAAACCTTCCATACCAGGGAGTTTAATAGAATTTTTTTTTGTATTCCGTGTAAAAAATTTTTTTATTTTAAAATTGCAAAGCGCTTTCGGCTGTTAAGCTATCTTCAGTACCTCACCTGCAAGTAAGCAATAGTTGTTTTAAATTAAAGTTGGGAAATTTTTAAATGAATTACTTACTCGTCAGGCGATTACAAAAAACCCCATCCATTAAAAAGTTCACAACACATTTTTAAAAAAATTAAAATTTTCCAATTAAAAATACATGTAAGTTTTATAAATTTTATCCCTTATTTAGGGTACTGTAATTAATATGCATTTTCTATCATACTTGATATTCAGGTACACCTGTTGGTGTAACGGTAATTGAAGTGACACTGAATTGATAATTAATTTGAAATCAACAAAAAACTTACATGGAACTATGACAATTGACAGTCTAAATGGACACAGAGTTAAAGTTATCTAAAGTGAGCACAGAACTAACAAATCAACAATGAGGTTGAATGCAAAATATTTTCAAGGAATATATCAAAGTAATAATTCAATCAAAATGATACGGTAATTGACAGAAACCAATGTGTAAATTTCTTGAATAATTGTAAAATAAATCTGATAAGGTCTAATGAGAACCCCATTTTTCAAAAAATACAATAAGCTGAAAAAGATTACAGAACCCTTTGCTAAATCTCATTCGATAAAAAACAATTTACACAATAGTCCCCAGCAACTCCAAACCATCTATAACAACAGAGAACAATTTCAAAAAATAAAAAATAAAAAATCTGCAATTTTGGTTATCTCTCAAAGAGAGTAACTAATTATCCGTACTGAGAAAAGATATGATTTAAAGTCTAATGAGCACTCTTAATCAAATCTCATTCAGAACAGGAAAAGATTATGGGTCTAATGAGAACCTATTACTAAATCTTATTCCTACAGAAAAGCCATCAAAATCCTCAAGAGAATCCAAGAAAATTATATTAAACCATAATTTAAATTTGTAAATAAAAAAATTTTTTTTGTGGATAGAAAATGTAAATAATGAACAATTTCAAAATAATAAGTACTGAAAGTCGGTAATCTCTCTAAACAATCAAAATAATTATTCAACTATCCGATAAAGGAATTAATTTAGAGTGTAATGAGAACCCATTACTTAAAACCAATTTAGAACAGAAAATATTATGGGTCTAATGGGAACCCTTCACCAAATCTAATTCAAAAAATTAACTAAATTAACTGCAAAAAGAGATCAACCAAACACAATAAAGTGTCAAAAAACCAATCTAACTATGAGATAAAATAAACTATATAAAAAACCCTGAATTAAAGCAAGCAATATTCGAACTCAATATTAAAACCATTTTCACCAAGAATGATCTGATTTGTGGTCTAATGAGAACCCATTGCTCAAATATTCCTAGATCGATCTAGGTCCAGTTGATATGTTCTCTGCATTTCCATTTGAAAACTTTTTGGGTCAATTAAAACGTTTGTTACGATCCTATAATAAATCTTTACAACAAGTGTGTCGAAGACTACTGGAAATACATTCTTTGGAAGGTGAAAAGATTGCTGAAAGCAAGAAACCATTACATTTAATGGAGCATGATATTGGACCTGTAGTACAATTCAATGACTTAGCCACAATTCAAAATGCTAAATTTTGAAAGTTTTATTATTTGTACATATTTTCATTCAAGAGCTGATTCCTATTGTTTAATGAAAGATAGCATTGTCGTTGAAATCCATAACATTATTACCCATAGTTCTGATACTCAATTTGTTGGAAAGCAATTTGCTACTTACAAATCTCTTTATGATTATCCTTTGAAATCCGAGGAGTCGAATATTTTTACTTTATCAGATTTATCTGATAATCTTCTAACTTGGTCTAAGCAACAGATAAGTATGAAGTGTATAGTATTTCCGGGTGAAGTTGAAAACTGTTGGGTTTCATTTCCTGTAATTCACACAGTCTTATCCAGTTAAAATGGGTCATCTCATTTTGTATTCCTGCAAGACGGATTAATGATATTATCTAATAAAAATAGGTAAGGTTGCTTTTATGAAGTAATTGAAAAAGGACATATTCTTATTGAAAAATTTGTGAGGAAAAGGTAATTTTTTTAAAATCTTGTGTAATCCATTCCAAAAGGTATTTCGTTTTAACTTTGAATACCAACATGATTGAATCAAGATAATGCATAATAGTATGATGATTTTATAACGGAAATGTTTGACTGGTAAAATATTTAGTTTTAGTATCTGAATGTTACCGACTACGGATCTGTTACTGTTTACTGTACAAAGAGGGATTTATAAACTTTTATTATCACATCCTTAAGACCAGATACCGATTCAACGAAATATTGTGAAATGTACTTTGCAACTACACAAAGGTTGGAAATTTAATTATTTTTGTATATTTGGAACATCCCAATAAAATTAATAAATACCGAATTTGTTAGCTTATCAAGTTTCTTCTTGGGAAGAAAATTGTAATTTTTTATAGATTGACATTATAAGAGCTGCAGTTTGTTTTTTCAATCAATAAATTTATTATTTTGTCTTTGGTAAATATTTCGAATTACTTTGTTTAATCACATTCCCAGAGAAATACTTTTTGATGAAATATCGCAGTGAATAAGAGTTGGATTTCTTCCCAGTATATTTAGATGTATCACGTTATGAAAATATTGCAATAAATATTTGATAATTATAAATTCATGGTTTTGTTTTAAGGCAAATTTAGTCATAAAAGAGTAGTACACAATTTTTTTTAAACCTGTGTACTACTAAAGGTTACTTTCAATGACTAGAGCTATTTTCCTATCCACGACGACAGTGTGGCGTCTATTAACGACGTCTGTATGACGTCTAACAATGACGTCATTTTGGACATGACAAAGTGCCGTCTTTTTAAGATCATTTTGACGTCATTTGGATGGTCAATATGACGTAGAGTATGCCTAAAAATGACTTGAAAAAGACGTCATAATGACGAAGTGTGCTACTAGGGGTGTCAGCTATACAGTCCTTATAGCACCTGACGGTGGCTCAAAAGGCGAAATTAGAAGAATTTATAGAGTCCACTTTTAAGGCCATGGTACAACCGAAAAAGAATGCTTGGGGGTTCTACATGCGGTGGAAAAATTCAGGCCCTATATCGAAGGTACCCACTTCCAAGTCATAACTGATCACTACAGCCTCAAGTGGTTATAGAACTTCAAGGATCAGGCCGGTCGCGTAGCTAGATGGGCAGTACGACTGCAACAGTACGACTTTGATATTGTGCACCGTAAGGGTGTTGAACATGTCGTACCTGACGCTTTGTCGCGGTTTGTTACCAGCGTTGATGCATTCGTATATACTGTCGGTGGGTGAATTATTCAGAAGTTCGTCCGTTTCTTTCCCCTCCGGACCGCTACGGGCCGCAAGATTGCGGAAATTTTGGAGGATCATGTCCTTCTCATGTTTGGTATACCCGATAAACTAATTATGGACAAAGGAAAACAATTTAAAAGCACTCACGTAACATCGCTACTAGACAAATACGGAGTTGGGGTAACTTATTTGTGCAATTTTCATCGATAACCATCGTCTGTGGGATAGGTATCTTCAAAAAGAGGCTTGCGCTATGATATCTGGTCGACACGGAGTTACTAAACTATCGCCAAATATCATTGTTTTATCTCGAGAGCTAGATTTTCGTGGACGTGGAAGAGACCCACTCGAGACTTTCAACGAAGTGTATGATCCCTTGACGCGTAACCAGGCCCTGCACGCCAAAGACGTAGCAGCTGGAATTAAAAAAGCTTTTAACACAAATCGTAACCGCTATAACCTGAGAAGGCGAGATGAGAAATTCTTCCTCAATTAGCGAGTCTGTAAACGGGCATACATTCTGTCCGACAAGGCAAAAAGTGTTACAGCCAAATTAGCCCACAAGTTTGACGGGCCACTTGTTGTTAATCGAGTTCTCTCTCCATGGTCATATGAGTTGATAGATCTGAACGGTCGTATTAGAGGAGTGTGGCACGCTAAGGACCTGAAGAGTCACCCACCGGACAAAGATGATTCCGACTCAGAAATGGAAAATTAAGTCTATCCCTCGACTATTATTCTTAGTTGTTTATATTTATATTCATGTTGTTGTTAATATAGGTTAGTTAGTTAGTTTTAAAAGTAAATAAGGGTTTTCGAAAAAACCTTTTTTTGATAAGGGGAGAGTTGTAACGTTTTCAATTCAAGAATATTTATTAAGGATAGTTTCTAATGTTAACCATTTAATTTCATTAGAATAAATAGTTTTTAACGAATGTGCAAGAGATCAAGCACTCACCTTGTGTATTGTAACATGTTGAAACTGATAATAATAAGTTACTATGGTAAAACAAGTCTTATCGTTTAATTTAGTAAATATTTGACAGATTCTATTTCATAGAAATAGTAAAATGAAACCAGAATATAGGGGGAAAAAGGATTATATTAGATAATAAGATTGTTTGTAACTAATTTTAAGTTGTGTAAGTGACACCAAAGTGATTCTTGAGAATTACAAATAAAAGTGAATTTTTCTCAAGTGAACGTTCAAAGGTCAAAATTCTACAAAAGAAAACAAACTTTTGAATATTTGATTTTGACAAGAATGTATTTATTGATTACCTGTTTCATAAAGTGGAACAGGAATTACTTGGAGTAGGTTTGTTTTAATCCTGGTAGAATGAACATAGAAAAAAGAAAAAGCTATTACATGGTTGCTAGGAGAAGAGAGTTTTTTGAATAAATAAAGAAGAGTCATATTATATTTTTGGTGCTTTTGAAAAATTTTTAAAAATATAACTGATTGATTATATCCAGTACCATTTTCACCATTTCGATAAGTCCTATACCTCCAAATTTCAAGACACATGGTCTAGGGATGACTTACACTGTCCAGTAGCTGAAACCATAATATTTTCTGAAGCATACCTGGAAGAAGCAGATACATAAGATTACCAGGTATCAACCCCACAATATTTTGCAAAATATCCACCGTATACTTATAAGTACGTACAATTTCATTAATTTGGCCAAATCTATCTAAATTTAAATTCTGAAAGATTTTTTTTTTAACAGCTGTCAAAATTGATCAGATTTATTGAAAAACTCATTATTAATTTTAGTTGAAGTTAGTTAGTATTAATTGAATTTGAATTACGTGTTGTTGTATTTAAAATCTTAAACTAGAATATAACATAACCTCTAAAAATAAAAGGACTCCTGAATATAACACGAAATTCAAAATCACATATTTATTTGACACCCATAAGATGGTTTTATTTTAATTTTGTTTGAAATATTTGGAAACTTAATAGACTTACCTCAGCTTAACTGTTGTTTAAAATCACATAAGAATTTATGCACGTGATATAAAATCATATCGTTATTATAATAAATACTTTCTATTGTAATACCACAGATTTGTTTTACTATAAATAACTTTTCTTCTTTTCTATTTGCTAAACGTTACACCATAAAAATAAATTACATCACCCTTTTATATTTCTATGACACTACTGTTTGTGTTTGACAGAATCATAGAATAGAATTACGGTTGGGGTTAAATTTTTTTAAGGAACTCATGCTATAGGATGACAGTACTGAAGCACGACCCATAATGAGAATGAAATTGTTGTAGTTGGAATCATTTTTATTTTATTAACGATAAATAGGATTTTGTCTTTGTTGCTTGACACATTATTTTTGTCATAGCTCAAGGACTGGCGCCCAGCGGGAAATTAGAAAGAAATTAATATTATATTTATTTAAATTCACACTTAAATACAACTTGCAACAGTATATTGCTCTAATACCTTTCACTACTCCAGAAAAAGTTAGAATAATTTATAATATCATTGCTCTGATAACTTTCACTACTTCAGAAATAGTAAGAATAATTTATAATAATATTGCTCTGATACCTTTCACTACTTCAGAAATAGTTAGAATAATTGATAATAAGTAAAAGTATGTATTGTATAATGTATTGCATGACCTGTTTACCGTTCGGTCTATCGTCAGATCCAGAAACGTTTTCAAAAGTAACCAACTGGGTAGCGAGCTACCTATGAAGTCCAGGCTTAAGGATAATTGTATACTTGGACGACTGTTTAATAGCACACCAAAACCCAGATATTTTAAACGATCAAGTTATAAAGGCGGTTCTAGGGTGGCAAATGAACTTCAAAAAGTCTATTCTCCAACCAGTGAAGGAATTGGAATATTCAGGAATTTTATGGAATCCATAGAGAAATTTAAAATTAATTTCAGAACCAAAACAGAAGATTTTGAGCAAAAAGCTGGAAAATTCATTGAGGAGAAAAAGCTGGTCATGGAGAACAGTAACATCAATTTTAGAAAGCCTGAATTTACAGGGGTGCAACGTCTTTTGTTTACATAAAAGTTCAATAATAGTTTTTACGCAACAGTTGAACCAAATGTATTAGTAATTTCAAATTACATAGAAATCGCTGATTCTAGCTAGCTTGCAGAATATACTTATTGTTTTGTCTATTAAAATATATGAATTGCTTTGATGACATTATTATTATGTTAATTGCATTCATTCTATTCCACTTCGATTGGAAATAAATATGTTAGGAAATCGAACTCTTGAGTGTTAATTATATAATTGTTACTTAATTATTATCGAAATCCTGAACTTCCATTACATGGCGATCCTGCCGAAAACAATTGTATAGATTGTTAACCATCAAGCATAAGTTTTTAAATTATGCACCAAGAGCGGTCTACGGATCAAGAAGTTGCGTAAAATGGAGTTGTAAACTCAAATTTCATAGTGAAAGAAAAACAGATACAAGTGACAGGAGATATTAAAGTGTTACTTTGCATAATTGTCGCCGTTCTGATTATTAAATTGTCATTCAAAATTTACAATTGCCACACAAGAAGAATAAAAAAGAATTTGAGAAAAGAAATGGTGCGTTCCCGAACAAGTATGGTGTAGCTGTAGTTTAGTGACTGGACCGTGGTATAAGTGAGGTACTGTTGTCGGAAGTGTAACGTCGGTTCGAGTGATATTGATAATTTCTGGTAAGGTATATTTTCATGTATTCGATTTTTTTTAACTTCGTACGTTACTTATTTATCCTTATTAAAAATTGATGTGGGAACAAACTATTGTTCAATTAGAATCAATCAGAGATGATATTAGAAGACAAGCTAAAAGAGCCATTAAAAGGAATGTACCGAAAACTGCTGCCATTAGAGATGAGATAAGAGATAGCTTAACCGTTTTATTCAACAATTTTACGCGAACTTTGGCTTTTTCTTGGGAAACCTAAGACACTGAGCAAAAATTCACGGCAAATCAATTGTTTCAAAAGATTAGGGTCCCAGTATTGAGGGCATTTCAGGCTTTTAGTGTTGTTACAAAATACCTACTTCCTGCATTCAGCAAATCGACCCTCGTCTACTCGAGAAGATAGCGAAGACGACGATAACTCAGAAACCATGCCGGTTAGCGCTATTGAATTTTTTAATTTGGCGGGGAAGATAATTCCAACGAATTCCATGGTTCCATAGAGAAATTTCCATCTTTTTTAGACGCTCTAGAATTTCTAAAATGTAACACCGGGGATCATATGGGTAATGCCGTTGCTTTTATTAAGACTCGTTTAATAGGTAAAGCTCGTGTTTTAATAACAGCCGAAAATAATATTGACGATATCATAACAGCGCTTAAAAATGGAATTAGAGGCGAAAGTTTTAGCTCGCTTGCTACTAAAATGTTAAATTTTAAACAAATTTCTCGGGATACTGTAAGTTATGCCACGGAAATCGAGCGTATATAAGCAAAGGCGTACCTGTTCAAGTTGCGGAAAAATATAGCACAGAAACAACTGTCAAAACCTTTAGTAAAAACGCTAGTTCGGAAAAAAATAGGTGGATAGTGGAAGCAGGCACCTTCACTAATGTACAAAAAGTTATTACCAAATTCATTAACTCAAACTCACAAGTTTCGGAGGCTAATGTTTTAAATTTTAGATCAACTAGGAATTTTAATAACGGTTTCAGGGGTAAACGACACTAGAACAATTATAATAACTATAATAATAGAAATAATTTTGTGAATCAGCGAGACCCACAAACATACAGTCGCGGTTCCGCAAATTTCAGTAGGGGCAATAGGTTTAGATGGAACTATTTTAAAGGCGGAAATAATCATCAGCGTGTAAGAATATGTGGTACTGATGAGGAGTCGGGAAACCTTCCCGACCCCCAACAGTAATTGGGGGGGAAATATAAATGCTAAAATATTTAACCTTAACTTATCACTTTCGAATTTTGTGATCCTTTACACTGAAATGGCATGATCGGAATGTACATTTATAGTCGATACATGCGCTGATATATCAATTTTTAAAAAGGGTAAAATCATACCAAATCAAAAAATAAATTCACTGAATGCCATAAAAATTGAAGGAGTAACTAGCGGCCTTACTTCTTCTCTAGGATTAACCCGAACGGATATTGCAGTAGATAATTTCACACTAAATCATTCATTTCATGTCGTAAACGACGATTTTCCTATACCAGCCGATGCTATCTTGGGTGGAGATTTCATATCTAAATATAAATGTACGTTAAACTATTCAATTCTGGAACATGTCCATAATTATGGTCGCTTCAGGTTACATAACAATTCCAATACTTAACAGCCCTGACGAAAATACTTCAACTGTTCCACCAAGGTGCGAAGTAATTCGGAAAATAAACCACCTCAAGAGTGTAAAAAATGACTCTTTGGTAAACAACCAAGAACTACAGCCAGGTGTATTTTTAGCTAGAAGTATAATATCAAAAGAAAATCCTTATGTGCGGATTCTGAACATTCGAAAGTGTAGTCATAAAAAATCCAAATATTGAGACAACAGATCTCAATCAATTTGATATCTATGATATAAAAACCCAATCCGAAAATAGAAACGAATTTTTAATAAAATCTTTGGATTAAAACATACCAGAATTTGTAAAAAAGGATGTACTTGATCTTTGCAAAGATTTCTCAGACGTATTCGCCTGGAAGACAGACAAAACTACTGCAAATTTTCACAAACAAGAACGAAGAACAAAAAATTTTAACGGTTTGTGTTATTATGAAGTGCTGATGAGGGTTTCGACGGGACTTACCAAACTAATGTTGTGGTCAAACATAACGGCAGCTGCTTGTATGTCCCACCCGGTATCTTCAAGAGCACATACAAGATAGAGATTACGTGGTTCCCATTTGACGACCAGCATTGTGACATGAAGTTTGGTAGCTGGACACATGATGGCAACCAGGTATTGCTAAATTCTTAACAATCACTGTTAGATACACACATACCTTTACATACACTCAGCTTCAACATGATTGTACTCACTGCATTTCCAGACTTTCTTCTCAGTCGTTTTACAAATCTTCTTCCTGATATATTAATTACCCCAACAACCAACGACGTAACTAGCGCCCTGTATGAAAATAAAGTTTTGAATCTTGTCGGCCAAGAATCTATACAGTTTAGAGATTGGAAACTCTTAAAAAATCATCCTGTATATGAAAAATAAGCCTTTCCACTCGTCATATGAGGCGTAGGATAATATTGTTCAAAAACGTAGGATCAGAAGCGAGTTGAAATAAAAATTTGGTATTCTGTATTAAAATATTCAAAGAATGCATAATTAAGAAATATTTTGGAGACGGTAAATCTGAATATGTTACAGATTTTGGAAGACGAAATTGTTAACCTTGACAAATGAAATGTTTTAAAGCGGAAAATGTGGCTGCTGTTCTATCTTACTATGTTATTTTTGAATCCATAATATGTGAAAAAAGAATTCAATAAATTTTTATATCAGGAATAAGAAATGAAAAAATTATTATTTAAAACGACCAATTTCTTGAAATGCTTTTACAACCACACTCTACACTCACGTGCTAGCAGAATGTCAGCTTAAATTTCGAAAGGACACCAGCTCGTCCTTGGCAAGTCTTATTTGGTTTTATAAACGCCAATTTGAAGTCATGTTTCCAAAATTGGAAAAAAAAAGTCAAATTAAATATTTAAATGATTTTCCGTCATTCTGGCAGTTGTAAAAAACGTTTTTTCCAAATTTCCAATGCATTTACAAAGCAAATTTTGTATTAACATTCTGTAGGCTTTTCCTTTTTGATATGAAAATAAAAATACATTATTATCCTTTTCCAACCACTCTTTATTATAAATTGTTTATATTGCCTTTTTATGTTTTTGTATTCAAGATAATCATCCTCTCATTGTTGAAGATGAAACTTTCTGTATTTGTCTCGATTTCTCAACTATCTCAGTTCAAATATTTGACAAGAGAGTCAAATAAACAAGTATTCTGTATCACTACTACATTCCACTACAATGAGCTCGAGTAAATCGATTATTCACATTGGTGTATAAAATACAACTTAGATAAGACAAATATCCACTTGCAATTTGATTCGTTAGCAAGTGTTTACTATTCTTAAGTCGAATACATTTACACAAACCGATTGAAAATACCTAAAATGGTGAGTCTACTCAGTTTTCATATTATCTAGGCCTATATTTAAAACATCTTTCAATGGTGACAATAGATTCTAGTAATAGATTAGTAACGAATATTTTATATGTCCCAATCTATCGTGAGTTAAAGTTTACAGGCCTGGAACAATGGAAACTTCACTTTTTGTGCAGCTAGACTTATTATTCTCTCGTATAAGGATTAAATTCAATTTCGAATTTCTTGTAATCCACAGAGCAAAGTAATTCGATTAAATTCAATTTCGAATTTCTTGTAATCCACAGAGCAAAGTAATTCAAAAAAAAAACGATTTTACGTGATGATGTAATAGCTGATAATTGTTGTGCATAGGTTGATGGGACCATCTTATTGGTGAAAAACGTAGCAGACAATAAAGACCTCAATACTAATGTGATAATGCTTCAAACATTTTTACACAAACAAGATTTATATAATATGTTAGTGTGCAAGGTTTAAGCGGATTAAAAATGTGGACAATAGAAAATATATATAAAAAATATGCTAAATTACTGTTCAGAAAATAAATATGTAGCCTTTCCAATGGTACATTTATAAATAAAATTTGAAAACAAATATATGTATATATTTGTTAATAATTTCTATGTAATTTTTCATTTTATTACTACTAGCTGCTTGTTCTCTTCTCAATTTTTGGTCTAGAACTCCCATGTGTACTGTGTTCTGAGCGCTCAGTGAACATATTTTACAAGATACTTCAAGTTTTTTTGATAGTATTGCTACAATGGAGCAGTATGCTATTGTAGAATTCGATGACAGATTACATATAATACCGACATCTTGGTTAACCGAGAACAAGAAACAAGCATATTGGCCAACTGTTACATCAAACGAAAGATTTTCTAAAGCTATACATTTATATTTTGATTTTACAGACAAATCTGTACTAAAACGGTTAGAAAATGACAATATTAATCTAACAACTACACCTTTAAAAGATTCAATTGATACTACAGGTAATGTATACCTATAGTTTTGACAATAACTATTTATTACTGGTAAATTTTGTCGAGTCTGATTCTGTTATTACTTGTAATTAGTTTATGTGATAATTCTAAAATTTAAATATGCATACATTTTATTATTATACAATTCATTTTATTTACAGCAATCACACAGTTTGAATGATATATCATTCGAAAATTATTAAATATAGAGCATAAAGTTCCATCAATACAGGATCGCCGAAGAAATATGGATTCTAAAATGGATTATATTCAAAATCAAATTCAAACATTTGGGTTGGATGATAATAAAATAAATAAAAATGATGTTGAATCTGACTACATGAAACTCTTTTCTATAGAAACATTGGAAAAATTGCAAGAATTGGAACAGCTATTGATAAATTATGAAATCAATTGAACGGTACTAGTATGTATATTTCAAAATAGAAACTATATCACATATAAAAATGAAACAAATGGAAAGAATTGATTTTATCAATTTCATTCAAATGGAACAACTGGCAAGAATTGGTGGAGCAGATTCAGTCAATCACATTTAATATTTTACAACGGATTATGAGCGATTCAGCGGGAAGTATGTTAATTGTTCAGTTACGTTGGAGGAAAAAAAGTCTTTCTTTGATTTACATATTTTATATGGTAAACTCAAAACACATCTTTCCTTAACTTCAAATTATTTTCCAGTTTAATTTGATCACGTGTTTTATCTAATTGCTATTTATTGGATGTCTTGTACCACACTTTTTTTTGAGAAAAAGCGGGATTATTCCCAGTTAACTAGAAGGAAATATATGAAAGACCACAAGGAACATATAGAAACTATGCTATATATTTGCTTTATCATTTTGTCTCCAACTTTAATATCTTATTTTTTGTAAATATGTATTTAATATATTTCATTTCAGGTACAGTGAGAATTTTCCATCCGGAAGCTACTAATATTTCTGATCCCTTAAAATCTTGGCTGAGAATGCAAGTGAACGAAATCATTGGAAAAAGTATGGATATCCCGATGAACATATCCTTAGGAGATTCAAAGGACGTCCTTGTGCCTGTTTGGGGAGTTACTTTAACAAAAAAAGAAGTCAAAACATCTTATGATTCATTACTTGATGTCTGACAGCACAGTAGCCTCATTAGATATTCAAATAGAAATTTATCTTTTACAGAGTGATCCTGAGAATTTTACAAGTAAATACTAAAATTCTAATGCAAAACAAGTAGGTGTCTGTATTGGTTATCTATACATCCCTGTTTCAGCTCAAAATACAGTATGGTAATAAAACTGAACAATGCCAGATAAACGATAAATATTGCGGCAGTGGCGGAGATTACGATCGGTCGACATTACAGTTGAAATAAAATTCATTCGTTCAGGCCTATCAACAAGTTACATTTTCATTTTTATTAAATTAAATTAATTGAAGAAAATATAGTTTAATTTTTATAATTCAAATTTATCGACAATGAATTAATGTAAACATACCATTTATGGAAAATATAAAATTCAATCTATAGTATCAACCTCTTCGCTGACCATACAAGAATCATCCGAAGACTCGTCGAGAGAGATCACTATCGGTTCTATAGTTTGTTTTATGAGGTTATCTAAAACCCACATTTTCTCTTCCTCTTTAATCACATGATTCACAGCATCTCTCCAGTTCTCTTCAGTTATTGTTGTCAATAAGTACTTCATTAGTTCACGAACATCTTTCATTTTAAATGTTTTATTATGTCTAGCTACATAACCTTTTATTTGGGCCCATATTAACTCTATCGCATTTAATTCACAATGGTATGGCGGCAAACGAAGCACTGTTATCCCACGATTCTTGGCTATTTCATCAATAAAAAAATTTTTTGAATTGTAGCTTGTGATCTGAAGCAACCTTTAAAAGTTCTTTTTCCAACATATCATCTTCAAATGGTATATCTTTTACGATTAACAAGTTTCTAATATCAGCTTTTCTCCAAGAGGTAGATGGAAGATTTTCTGTTAATCGCGAATGATAAGTGGCATTGTCCATAACGATTACAGCATTATTTGGAATTAATTCGATCATTTGTGTGTACTTTTCGTCTTATTGTATTTTGCATATGTTCATGAAGGTCAAGTGGTTTTCTTCCAGTTGACTTTTTAGGTGGAGATATATTTCCACTATTCCTCCCCCTTAGAAGCCTGTAAATAGTAGATTCACTAACTCCTGTCATATTGGAATATGTCGAAACTATATTTCTAACAATAGCAGGCGGCATTTGATGTACAACAGCATCATGCACATTTAACACTACAGTCTTCGTTTGTACTTTACTGGGGTGAAACTTGAAGACATTTTTCACAACACAGTTAACACTTAGAGCTAAAACAGACGAAGCGTTTTGTGCCGACTCGGCAGCTCCGTTATGACACTCCTATTGTTTAAACCAGACGGTACCTTGTCGACTCGGCAGCCGAGACGGCCGCCGAGCATACCCTGTCGTGTATCATGCGACGAAAGCGTTTTTACGACTGTAGTCTGTAGTCGGCACATAGGTACAAGTTCGCCAATGGTATGAAACAGACGTAGAGCGTTTTCGTTGCGTTTATTCGTTTTTGAGAGTCTCAGTGTTGCCACTCCAGCAGATTTAAATTGAAACCATGAAAAATTTGGAAAATTTGGACATCGAAAAATTGATTGATGAGATTCATAAAAGACCTGCGATTTGGGATATGCGTTCGGATGAGTATTACAACAAAATAATAAAAAAACGTTCTTGGGAAGAGGTAACCGAGACATTTGTTGACGAGAATGCTACTCAGGAGGAAAAAAAATATAGGTGATTATGTAAATTCAAGATTTATTATTTAATATAAAACAAAATCATATTAGCATTTGAGTATATGATTTGATATATTTTATATTTTTGCATTTTGCCACTCTAACGGATTAATATTAACAAAATAGTTGGTGAATTTTTCTCTACAGTTTAGTGCTCTTGGATTTCCTCTGCTTAACGAATCAGCGCCTAAATTTTTCAAGTTGTTTGCCGATGTACTATTATCTTCATGATGTCCATCTCTTAATCTGACGTTATGGAGTACGCAGCAGGCTTTTATTATATCTTGGGCAAAATCAACATTTACGTTAAGCGGTCTGTGGAAAATTCTCCATTTATTAGCCAATAAACCAAATGTGCATTCAACATATCGAGCCCTTGACAATCTGTAATTGAAAATTCTTTTTTCAAAAGATAAATTTGATCCACCATACGGTCTAAGCAAATTTTCAGATAGGGGAAAGGCTTCATCTCCTAGGATTACAAATGGATAGTCTATCAAATCTCCTTCGATGGGCGTTGCTGTGGGTATGCTCAGTGTACCATTTACCATTTTTTCATATAGTGTGGAATTTTTAAAAATCCCAGAGTCACTAGATTTTCCGTATGAGCCAATATCGACAAATGTAAATAAATAATTGCTATCATACATTGCAAAAAGTACCATTGAAAAATATTGTTTATAGTTGTAGAACATAGAGCCACTATTCGCAGGTTTTACCAATCTAATATGTTTTCCATCGATCGCTCCTATACAATGTGGAAAATCTGCATTTTTCTCAAATCCTTCAGATATTTCGAGCCATTTTTCAGTAGTTAATGGCGAAAAAGCAATATGTCTACCGTGTGTCCATATTGCACTACAAACTTCCTGAACAATCAAACTTGCTGTTGATTTTCCAACTCTAAAAGCATAGTGCAAATCAACAAATGAACAACCAGTTGCTAGGTATCTGGAATAAAAAAATACAAGGTTTTTGTTTGTGTTAACGATTTTATACAGTTTTATTCACGATATTAAAAATTAAAAAAAATATATGAAATACAGAGTGTTCCAATAAAAACTACCAGGCAAACTATTTCGGAAAACACATTTAAATTCTGTAAGCGCTACTTTTAGCTTATATGCGTAGCTTTAAAATTATTTACGTATCTTTAGGTATCTTTTACTTCAAAAGAAGTGGAAGCATATAAGAGATAGGTACTCTCGAGATTTAAAAGAACAGAAGGGAAAGTCTGGACAAGCTCGAAAGGGCAAGAATGTATATATGTACGCCAACCAGTTGGCGTTTTTGAGGGATGTGATTCATCGCCGGCCTACAGAGACATCTTTGGATAATGTGGATCCCGCCTCCCCAAACCAAGAAACTGATTCGGCGCCAGTTGTTATCGATGAGCCTGACTTTCATGTGGCGAAGAGAAAAAAGGGAAATTTGGTGGAAAAAAAGCTTTTGGAGGCAATTGAAGAACACACAAGTCGACAGAAGCAAAAATCGCAAACAGGAAAATTTAATTCGTATGAAGACGATGATAAATTATTTTTATTATCTCTACTGCCACTTGTGAAATCAATTCCTCCGCATTTTAAAATTGCTGCAAGGATGGACATTATGCAAAGCATAAATAAATTTATAATAATACAGCCTCCAGCCCCCAATAATCAGCCACAACAACATTTCACCCAAAATATAAATCAAGCTCCCGGTCCCCAAACAGAAAGACAATACCAATATTTAAATGCATCGACAGGAGTGCAGTCATATTTTGGCCAAAGTGAGTCTGGTCACCAACAAGAACCTCAACCTGGACCTTCTGGGATTCAGCAGCAAAATAGCAAACCAGCTGCCCCTTTGATTTCGCCGATTAGTAGTTTGTATTCCCAGGACGACACCGAATTTTCTTTATTTTGATGGCACGATTGAATTTTAATATTTTTCATATTATGTTATTTGTTTTTTTCTAATAATAAATATCTTGTAAGGTGGTTTTATTTGATATTTAAACACTATGTACCAGTAGATACTTATTAGTTGCAACAGAATTTGGCTATTATCATCAAATCCCCTCATATACCTTCTAATAATTCTACTTGGCGACTGGCTTCGATCGATACGTTGATGGCAAAATAATAAATTTCTAAGAACTCGTATGCCTATAACCAAACAGGATATTCTTATACCATTATAAAAACATAATAATATAATATGTATTGTCTAGAAAATATCAATTTGGTAATTAGAAAATTAATTATCTCACCTTAAAGTTATAAGAAGCTTTTCTTCCACTGGTATGCTTCCCCTCATATTAGTATTTTTTTTTTGAGGCACGTATCTTTTATAATTGATAGTAGTTCTTGAAATGTGTCTCGCGACATTCTGGTAAAATTGAAAAATTTTTCTGTGTCTTCAATCAGCTCGTTATATAGCGTATAAAAAAATCCCCTATTTTTCCTCTCACTTATCATTGGATGCATCCAATATTTGCGTTTCTTTTTTCTTCGAATTCTATTATACAGCATGCCAACGGTCGTTAAAAAAAATAAATCAGCACTGTCATCAGAAGATTCAGAAGAAGCCATCTCGCTACTCTACACAATGTGCACAACTAGGCAACAGCGAAAGAAATGGCTAAAAACTTTTTCAGTCGCTAGTTGCTTTCACGCTTCGTGTGTTTTGAGCCGCTTTTGTGCCGACTCTGCGCAAACCGCTCCGTCTGTTTTCACACTTATGGAACGTAAGCGACTCTGAGCAAAACAAATTATACAAATTTGGGCGAGATCAAGTTTCACCGTATATACCTGCAGAATTTCTAAGTAGTCATTAGGACAATCACTAGAAGGACCCTATTGTAATGTTCCTTGGAAATTATCAAGTTGTTTTAACTAACCGAATTTAGATTCATATTACCTTTATATATCAGATCGGGTATAAAATTAAATAGTTAATAAATTCCTTAGATGAACTGTGACGCTTATGGTTTACTACCTGACTACCATCTGTGACCTTTTCGCGTGCTGTCAGACAATAAGAAACAGAGTATAACTGCTTTTTTTCTATCTCTCCTAGTTTACGAAATACCTTGCAAAGTACACCAATTTGGGATACTCTGTACATTATTGCCTGTTTAGGTTATAAATGCCATGATTACATGTTTCAGTTCATTTTTTAATTTTTTGTTATATTTTGAATCAATGTTATGGCAGCACTGCCGTGAGACTTCTAATAGTTTTAATGTGGCAGCACCGCCGTGCCAGTCTTCTAAAAGTTCTCGATGTAGCAGCACGTCTTAACTATTAACGTCGTAAAATTAAAGAAATACAGTTCACAAAGGTTTATTTTTAAAATAAAAGTGCCCAAATCATGGTCCAATCGATCCAAATAATATATCAAGACGAAGATTTTGAATTTCGAAATTAAAATACAGCAGTTAGCAGTTGAAGTTTGAGTGATACCGGCAAGTTCGCTCAGGCTGCTGTTCTATTCCACCAGTGTTATCTAGAGGAAATTTAGCAGTTTATCACCCTAACCTAACCTTCGTTTTATTCTATTATTTCCTTTGTTTCTTGTCTTCTAATTGAAATAAGGTATGGAGGATGAGCTTCGTAAGTTAAGAACAAAAAAAATTAAAACCTATTTTGAGGGTATTGATACGAATGAATTATTTGACAGTATATGTAAGGGTCTACAGGATAGACTTGAAAAGTTCGATCCCGTCTATCATGAATTTTTAGAGATTTATACGGATATTCAAATACTTACGGAGGAGGAGATCGGGGAGGATTCTGAGGAAATCCAAGAATTTCAAGATAACCATTTCGAGTTAGTAGGTAAGATGAAAGCAGTGGTAGATAAATATTTTGAGGATTCTAGTAGTTCCCATTCAGCAAATAGATCTTTAGCAGTAGGTTCAGTGATAGATAATAGTAATAATAATGTAACATATCGGGAATCTGTAAAACTGCCTCCGATTCAATTGCCGCGTTTTGATGGACAGTACAGTTCTTGGTATGAATTTAGGGACGCGTTTGTGGGCCTAGTAGACACTAATGTTCAATTAACGAATTATCAAAAGTTACCTTCGTCAGGCTTTATCACCCGAAGCCCTCAAAACTATCAAGTCTCTTAAAAATTTAAATTATGTGATTGCGTGGTCTAAAATAGTAGAAAGATACGAAAATGGAAATTTAATAACGCATAATCACATTCAAGAAATTTTCGGTTGTCCATCAATATCAAAAGAATCTTCCACCGCTTTGTGAAATTTGTACGAACAAATAACAAACAATTTATCTGCTCTTAAAGCACTAGGCGAGGAGGTAAAAGCATGGGACAGACTCAATATTTATATACTCGCATCTAAATTTGACGTTGTTACGAAAAGAGAGTGGGAATCTTACAAAATTGCGGGTACAAAAGCTACAATGCAGGATATAGAAACGTTTATAGAAATAAATGTGAAATTTTAAAAACAGTAAACAGAATAATATTCTGTTCTATTCTGTGTATATTATAAGAGAGATTTCAGCTTCATTTGTTGCATCAACGTCCAGTCGTCTAACAAATTCTATGGAATGTCATTTGTGTCACCAACCTCATTCAATATATAAATGCGAACAATTGTTAAAAATCAAAGAAAGTAAATTATGCACCAATTGTTTAAAACCGAATCATCCGTTTTGGAAATGCAAATCTAAAGGATGTCCAAAATTTCATAAACCCCATAATTCTGATGGACCTCTTCAGGCACCCAGTTTATACGAAGACTGCTCCACGTATAACTCACTTTCTCATCAGATAAACTAAGATTTTCCAGTTGATACATAACCTCACTTTTATCTTCGTAAAAAGCAATGTCTTCATTCAATTTACCAATATTCATCATGAACTTCTCAAAACGATGACTGTACTCTTCTGAGACATATTACAACCCACACGGTGGCACGTGACGTTTTTGGCGCGCCGCCTTATCATCCTAACAGTTCTCGATTACGTCACATTAGATGCGAAACATCTTTTAATAACTTTTTTTTTCTCTTTTATTCTATATTTTAATTCCAATTGGTGCTAGTTCAATTTATGATATGTGTGTAGTTTGAGCATACATAATTATTGTAATTTTTTCTTATATATTGTGATAGTTTTTTTTTGTAAATTATCGTATGTTATTTATCTAACTACTACTAACCTTATCCTGTAAATTGGGTTTCTCCCGTAGGATATTGTAAATAAATAAATACCTGGACAGCAAGAAGAGCTTTAGACTTCTGGCATAATTTACCAGGATTGGTTCATTCAAAGGCTTTTATACATCCTTCGAAGTATGTCTCCAAACAAATGTTAGACCATAGCAGGCATGACCTACGTTGTCTAACAAGCCTTTTGAAAGGCTACTGTCATCTGAATCATCATATGCTAAAACTTGGACTGTCGGAAGATCCGACTTGCCGTCTTTGTTTGGAAGATGATGAAACAGCAGAGCATATAATTTGTGCCTACCCCGCCGCAGCTCGAATCAGGTATCTGATGTTTGGCAGGGTCTCTCTCTCTCGCCATTCCCGCCATTTTCCCTTTTCTTACGATATCTCAGTATAGGAAAGAGATATCGCCTTGCGGTTTGCTGTGTTCTTTTACTAATTCAGTCTACTTTCCAATGACCTACTTTAATTTGTATGCTTCCATTTAAAATTGTTACGAGAAAAGACAATATTTGAAAAATATGAAACAGCGCCCTTTAACATTCATGGTATAAATCAGATGGCTTCATATTCACAAATTTTCGATTGATCAAGAAAAGCTCTTTCAAACAACATCCATTTTATTAAAATCCGAGCCGAACCGAAATTACAGGCGGTTCTTCGTTACAAGGTTCCCCTTCCCTTATTTGAGAAGAAAGACTTGAACATGTCATATTAAAAATATGCAGAATTTATCCATGAATCTGATTTTATTATTTTATATGCTCCTTATTTGAGTGAATGTTAGAAACATTTGCATTTTGAAATTTTAACTATCAAATACGCCCTATAGCAATGAACCTACAATTCTGAAAACAATTTCCAGGCGTTTCTCGAGGCCACTTTTGTCATGAAATTTTTTTTCCCCCGGACCTGTGCTATAATCCACTCCTGAGATATGGCCGACGGCCGTTTTTAGTTGGCCACCCGGTACATAAATCGAATAGAAAGGCTTCAACATTATTTGCCAATTTTACATCACCTCCTTCTTGTGTTGCAAGTGAGATGATATAGGTAGGTATTAAGAATTTATATTTTATTTAACATAAAAAAAAGGTTTTATATTGTAACTATATTATAAGTTGATTGACCCGAGCACCAGGTCATGTGGCTCAGGTTCATATCCAAATAGATTGCAATAAAATATTATTTTGTAATACGTATTATGCTGAATATCTAAAAATGGATAATGCTGTGTAGCAGCATGTGCCGATTAGCAAACAGGAAATACCTTTTTGCTAATTGGCGGGAATATATTTGATTTTAGTATTAAAGTTAAGTTGATAGAGTTAACTTGTGTTTTAATTATATACCCTCTATGGCCTAAACTTGGAAGAACCGACAAGAGTACACATATTACTTCATTACATGGCGACCCTTAGCCAGTGTTGGGTCAATTGAGGGAAAAAAATGGAAAAATTAAAAAGTTTTTTTTTTAAATAGAGATATTACCGTTTGAGTTATAGCAACATTTAATAAAAATCTATTTTCTTCGGTTAAGTAATAATAGTGAAATAAAGCCGCAATGGGTGGACAGGAGTCAAAAGAGAAGGAAGAAATTATAATTGCTCAAGCAGGAAACAGTGGAGGACAAACGAACAGTCTAGAGCAAAGCATGGAATGGTCAATCAAAAATATTGCTGAGCTCATTTTCGTTGCATTGGTACTAGGGTTCATCATTACATATATATACATTAAGTGTAAAAATAAGTTAGAGAGTAAAATAAGACGAGAAATTACAAGGAGTCAAGAACTAGTCTGAAACAGCGTAGGATAAAAATATGTCCGTATTTGTTCTACAAGGAGAAGAAACAATAAACAATAGTGTAAGTGTTAAGTGTTAGTGCGAGTGATAAAGGATTAACATGAAAATAGGTAAAGTCTTTAAATGATTTTCGATATTTATTGGAGGAGGTTCGAGTTTTTCACAGAAATTTAAATAAAGATAATAATTCAGTCAGAAAAAGTTTAACTAAAACTAAGAATAAATTGAAAAAAGTAGATAAACTTGATGCAGATTTTAATGAGCACATATTAGAATTCAATAAATCTAATGCCGACATAGCCCAAAAAACAGAGGTACAAAATCTTGTAGTAAATATAAAAAAGTATTTTGGGGCAATCAGAGACATTTTGACAAATAGACTAAAAGACACACAAGACAAAGACATTACGGAAAGTGAAGATAATTCTGATTCAACTGTATCCGAGAACGAATCAGAGATGGCCGAAAAATTTGATCTAAAAACCGCAGCAGGTCTGTTACCTGTCATGGACGGATCAGAAAATAGCACAAAGCAGCTTATAGATGCCATTGAACTATACGACGAACTATTAAATAACGAAGGAAAAAAGTTATTAACGACATACGTATTAAAAACTAGATTGTCACAAAATGCCAAAATGCGACTAAAAACCGCGTATAATACTAACGCTGAGTTAATTTCTGACCTTACACAACATTTTATTGCGAAAAAATCAGCATCAATGTTATCTTTTAAACTTATTAATGCAAAGCAACACAATAAAACAGTGGATCAATTTGCCAGATTTGTGGAAGATTTGTTGGTTAACCTTACTTTCGCTCAATCTGGAAATAAACCTGAAAATCTCGCTATGTTACGTGAAGTAAATGAAAAAATGGCCATAGACGCGTTCGCAAATGGACTCCAAAATCCAGAATTGCGGACAATAATTAAAGCTAGAAATTTTTCAAAATTATCCGATGCAATTCAAGGCGCAAAAGACGCAGAATTACACACCAACGATCCTCAATCATTTCATTACAGGGGTCATCGTTCTAACTTCAATGCAAGATTCCAAAGAAATAATTATAAAAATAATCCCTTTGTGAACCGTACAGCCAAAGGTGCGTATAACCAAAATTATCATTCTACTGAACACAATAACAGAGGTCAGAGAAATATGCGAACGGGTTCGAATTCAAATTTTCATAGAGGGCGTCGCGGTCCATATCAAAATAATGCACAATTGTATAATGCAATGCCAACAGCATCTGAAAACAGTAATGGGAGTCAAACAAATAATAGTAATGAGGAATCAACATTTTTTCGTTCCCAATAGAACTAAAAATCAAACTGAAAAAACTTCATTTAATACAGGTGGTTTAAATTTCATAGAATTATCAAGTAAAAGCAGAAACATTAAGTTTTTAGTAGACACTGGGGCGTCAACAAATATTATTTTCAAAAATTGCATAAGTAAGGATGTTATTATAAATACTCGAGAAAGCAATAAAATAAAAGGAATTGCAGGTTCAATTTTTTCGATAGGTTCAGCAAATGTATCGTTAAGTATTAATAGAGTAGAGTTATACCATAAGTTTCAGGTAGTTGAAGAATTTAATACGGAAATGAACGGTATTTTAGGATCAGATTTTTTCTATAGATACCAAGTGATCATAAATTACGGAACATTTGAGTTTTCTTTTTCTTACAACGGCAACGAGGTCGTTTTGCCTATGGTTTCAAATTTTGAATTGTACACATTAATACCTGCAAGATGTGAAATTATTTTAAATTGTAAAGTTGATAATATAACACAAGATTGCGTTGTCAAACAGGAAGAAATATGCGAAGGCGTTTTTGTAGGAGGAATTTTAGCTAGGCCAATTAATAACACAATACCAGTTAAAATATTAAATGTTAGGGACCAGGAGGTGAAAATAAAAAATTTTAAACCCAAAGTTGAGCTAATGAGTGATTTTAAACTATGTAACTTTGGAGACAGTAACAATATATTAGTGGAACGAGCTGATGATTTAATAAGGTTATTACATTTAGATCATTTAAACCAAGAAGAAAAGTTTACAATTCAAAAAATTTGCACAAAATTTTCTGATAGATTTCATTTACGAAATGATAAATTAACGGTGACCGATATATATAAAGAAAAATTTCATTTACAAAATAATGCTAAGTCAGTTTATGTAAAACCCTACAGAATACCACATGCTCAAAAATAAATTTTAGATAAAGAAATTGAAGAAATGTTAAAGAACGATATTATAGAAGAAGCACGATCAGCGTTTTCGTCTCCCTTACTTCTAGTTCCAAAAAAAGTGGATAATTCAGGAAATAAAAAATGGCGCGTAGTTATAGATTACAGGTTGCTAAATAAACAAATATTGGATGATAAATTTCCCTTGCCGTGTATTACGGATATTTTAGATTCTCTTTCAGGCGCAATGTATTTTTCACACCTTGATTTGTCACAAGGGTATTACCAAATCGAACTAGACCCTTCTAGTCGACCATTTACAGCTTTTAGTACCGACAAAGGTCAATTTCAAATGAAACGTCTACCGATGGGATTAAAAATCAGTCCCAGTTCTTTTTCTCGTGCTATGACAATAGCAATGGCAGGTCTAAATTACGAGTGTGCTTTTATTTATCTAGATGATTTAATTGTATTTGGCCAAAATTTAACTACTCACAACAGAAATTTAGTAAAGGTTTTACAAAGATTAAGAAAAGTAAATTTAAAATTGAATCCAAATAAATGTGAATTTTTAAAGAAAGAACTTTTATATTTGGGGAATGTAATTTCGGCTGAAGGTATTTGCCCATGTCCTTCAAAAGTTGAAGCAATCGAAAAATATCCGATACCAAACGATGCAAATGCTGTAAAGCGATTTGTGGCATTTGTAAATTATTATAGGAGATACATTAAAAACTTTGCTGAAATTTCGGCACCGTTAAATACCTTAACGAGAAAAGGAATACCTTTTGTTTGGACAGATGAATGTCAAGAATCTTTTGATACATTAAGATGTTGTTTAAGAAATCCTGAGTTCTTACAATATCCGAATTTTTCTCCTGAGAATAAATTAATTTTAAAAACGGACGCATCAGGCATAGCAATCGGGGCAGTTCTATCTAATGGGGATGACAGACCAATTGCATACGCCAGCAGAATGCTAAATAAAGCTGAGAAAAATTACCCAACTATACAAAAAGAATTATTAGCTATTGTTTGGGCGGTAAAACATTTTAGACCGTATTTATATCTAAGAGAGTTTGAAATACACACCGATCACAGACCATTAATTTATTTATTTAATATGGTTAATCCTTGTAGTAGGTTAACTAGATTTAGATTAGCGTTAGCGGAATATGATTTTGTCGTAAAGTATATACGAGGAACAGAAAATGTTACGAGCGATGCTCTATCGAGAATAGAGATCTCTTCAGGTAATTTAAAAGAAATGAACGAAGTTATAGATGCAACAAATTACGTCATGACCAGAGCTCAGACAAAAAATTTCGAAGGTAATGCTAGAAACTCTACAAATGAAAGGACTGATCACCCTGGAATTGTTGAGTTGATAAAAGCACCAAAGAATTGTTTTGAACTGAGGCCTGTAAAGACCGAGGAATTTAATAGCTTAATAAAAGATAAAATGTTTGATTATAAAAAGGATAATTTAATATGTATAAAAGATTTAAATATTGTTTATATACTTCAGGACCCTCGATCAGCGATAGACTTAGGTACTACGTTGAGAGATCTGAAGACAGTTATGGAAATATATAAAATTCCGGAATTAATTATATATAAAAATCAGGAGTGCGCACTAATCCTGGAAAATATTTTAAAATTCTCAAACATGCTAAAAAAGCTAGGTATAAAAATATCAGTTGTAAAAGGTGTAAGGCTTATTAATGATAAAGAAACCAGACAAATTATTTTGAATGATTACCACATTTTACTAACGGGAGGCCACGCCGGTATAAGTAGAATGTTCAATAATATAAGAAAATCATATTCTTGGCCAGGTTTACACAGGGACGTTGAACGGTTTATTAAGAAATGTGAAGATTGTCAACGCTATAAGCATTCTAAACCTCATAAACAACCCATGGAACTCACAACCACTGCAAGGTACGGATTTCAAAAAATTCATTTAGATCTCGTTGGTCCATTGGAAGAGGATTCGGAAAGTAACCGATATATCCTAACCTTACAATGTGATCTGAGTAAATTTGTTGAATGCTACCCTTTGAAAAATAAAGAATCCACAACGGTTGTGAAATAATTTGTGGAAAATTTCATTTTGAGGTATGGTATACCTCAAGAAATCCTCACGGATAAGGGCACTGAATTTATGTCGAGTATATTCAAGGAGACATGTAATCTTTTGAAAATAATCAATTAAATTCAACAGCATATCACCACCAAACATTAGGAGCACTCGAAAATACTCACAAAAATTTAGGAGCCTACTTAAGAATGCATGTGGCTAAATATTCAGATTCGTGGAGCTCGTGGCTGCAATATTGGTGTTTCTCGTTCAACAATACAGTTCATACCGAGACCAAATATACGCCATACGAGCTAATTTTCGGAAAATCGGCAATTTTACCATCAAATTTGACAAATACAATAGATCCTCTGTATAATTTTGACAATTATCCTCTTGAACTAAAATATAGATTACAAATGGCAGCGGCAGACGCAAGGAACAACCTCCAAATCTCGAAAATCAAAAGAAAGACTCGTAACGATAAAAATGCAAATCCTATAAATTATCAGCCGCAAGATAAGTTATACATAAAAAATGAGACGGGCGATAAATTACAACAATTATTCGAAGGTCCTTACGAGGTAGTAGAAGATTTAGGTTCTAATGTAAAAATAATTAAAAACAATAAGGAATGCACTATTCATAAAAACAGAACAAAACAGGCAGTAAAGCGTGATGTTGATTGTTTATTATGTTTAGTTAAGGTCGTTTTTATATAATTGTCTTAGGTTAGTTTTGTTTGTTTATGTAAATCAGGATAATCGTACTACTATTATATTTCAGTTTTATTTATATTTCAATTATGTCTTGGGTTATTATAATACTTTCACATTGTTATTTTTAAGTATATCAAAAGAAGTTTTATTTTGGCTAATACAATAAAAATTCTTTCTTTTACCCCCGGGAGGTGAGATGATATAGATTTTATATTGTAACTATATTATAAGTTGATTGACCCGAGCACCAGGTCATGTGGCTCAGGTTCATATCCAAATAGATTGCAATAAAATATTATTTTGTAATACGTATATGCTGAATATCTAAAAATGGATAATGCTGTGTAGCAGCATGTGCCGATTAGTAAACAGGAAATACCTTTTTGCTAATTGGCGATATTCAAGGAATATATTTGATTTTAGTATTAAAGTTAAGTTGATAGAGTTAACTTGTGTTTTAATTATATACCCTCTATGGCCTAACCTTGAAAGAACCGACAAGAGTACACATATTACTTCATTACACAAGCGAACCTTTGATGCACAACAAAGTTTCGTTCATTGTAAAGAACGAGTCAACTTGATTAATGCTAAACTTCACAATGTCACTGCAATTAAATGATTTTATAAATGGTATTCAGCCTTCCGAATTGAATCGTCAAACATCGGCTCACGAAAGATATCTAACATCGAAGGCATGTTGTCGTTTTGAAGAAGACGTTTTCCGTACATGGTTGTCATTTTTCAATTTAAAATCCAGCGATTGCAGGACCAATTTGTTTGCGAACTAAAGCTGTTTTAGCGTTGACGACTGCTTAGTTGATAAAGCTCTGCAGATTATCTTTTATGATTAATTATTAGTCTCATCTGCCTTGCACTCTAAGCTCCACGAAAGTTGACAGGCTAACCGTCTTGGTCTAAAGCGATGACTGTGATATAGGTTATTTCACGTTGTGGTATAACGGGTGAGTAGAGCAAATTACGCGGAATCCCGTCAATGTAATATCCTGGATCTAGTTGTACCTATGACAAATTCGTGGATAGTATGAGCAAGTCTGTTTGCATCGAAGGCTCGAACATTTCTGTATCTATTTGCACAGTCTGTTGCGGATAAATTAACCGAAGACTTGATGTCGTATGAAATCGATATCGGTAAAAAGGCGAGGGGTAAACCGCTGACCCAAATGGTGTACACTAATGCCCAATTTGGGCATTACTCTTAATTTTAATGCACTAATGCCTACTAATTCCCACTAATGCCTACTAATGCCTAGTAATTCCCAAGTAATGCCCACTAATTCCTTGTAATTCCCAAGTAATTCCCACCAATGCCTACTAATTCCCCAGTAATTCCTAACATTGTTCACTAATTTCCAATTAATTCCATTACTGAATATAATTAACGTACCGCAAATACACTAAAATCTTCACAGTATAGCTGAAAAAGTATTTGGTTACAGTTAATAAAAAATAGAGAGCTATTTTTTTATCAGGGTAAATCTCTGGCTAATCATCGTCACCTCCAAATGCAAACGAAAACTCGAAAATCTGACAACAAGCTACTTGAGCTTGAAACAATAAAGTATTACAGCAATATTGTCGTATTTAATAAAGCGCATTGGTTGGTTAAATCTTGTAGTGTAGATCATACCGACCCCGTTAGACTAAGAAGTGTAATTCATTAACCGTCGGTGTATATAGCCCGGGAAGTAGATATTTTTTGGTTGAATGGTTACTGTTTTTGGAAAATATTTTTCAAAACAAATCGTTGGAATAATAATAATTTTATTTATTCTGGTATTGGTAGTGCACTTTATTAAATACGACAATGACAATATTACAGGGCACTATAATAATAGTTTATACCGAATATACGCGTCATACATCCATCTGAATTGCTACCCGAATAGTTCTTCACTCGGTTCCTCCCGAGCAGATCAAATTTGTCGGTTTGTGAATTTGTTTTTCTCATTTTGGGTAACGCACTTATTTAGTGTTTATTTTTCTGAATATTTTTGACATCATATTTGGTTTGATTTTTATTGTGAATTCTGCTTAAATAATTAATACACAGTAATATTTCATTAATTTAACTTTTAAATTGTAAAAGAAAACAACCCTTAGCATAATTCACGACACTGACATGAAGTACCTAACTACCTACCTACCGAGCTACATTTAAGTATATCTACCTACTCAATGTTTTTAAAACTGATTTTTCTACTCCTGTTTTATAATATACTTATTTAAAGACTAAAGTCTGTGTCATAATGATATTCATTATGATACAGATATTTAAACCAATAGGAATGCCACATTCGCACAATATTTAATATAGCCATGGATACCTGGTTGACATTTCTGAAATTAATTATATTAGGTCTGTTCCCTGCAATGAAAGTGTAGCACTGAGCTATACGATTTTATTTCTTTTAATTATGTTTTAATGCTTCTTGCAGTATACAAATGCAATATACATAGATATTCCCTAATTTAGTAATTTTATACGTATTTTTTCACAGATAGACCTGAATTTTCCAAAATTATATAGCTCCGTGCTACACTTATTAAGTGACACTTAATTTGACAGCTGTCGAATAATTTTGATTTTCAGAAGTAACTATATTTAAAATTATTTAAACTAATAATTCTTATTAATCGGAGTAGAAAAATTATTGTATGCAACTTTCATGTAATGGCCATTAATACACTCGCATATTATATACGAAACTCGACTGCAGCTCGTTTCGTATCCTACAACATGCTCGTGTCTTAATGGCTATCATTACATGAAAGTTGCATAAAATACCATTTACTGTCAACTTTCAGCTTCTTATCGCACACAGTGCTGATGTACGGTAGCTCATGGCAAAATCCAGCAACTCTAACTTTTTATTGTTCACATTCTACTTACTATTACTACTCTATTTTATTATTTATTGTACATGGCATTATTGATAAAATGTGTTCGTCATATTTCCATTTTAAAGCTAAACTAATTCTTCGGGTTAACGGTTGAACACGGAATTACATTTAATTAAGACATAAATTTTTTGTCGCGATAAATATATTATGATCTTAGCTCGGATCAAATAAAATCGAGAGTAAATAGGTAGCACCGGTTCTGGACCATGGCGGAGGCGCTAACATGGGAATCTCCATAATAAAATCACTAAAAAAGCCAATGTCTGGAAATGTCAAAATTGACTCTAAAAGTGGTGGTGGTAAAGCATGTGCGCGGGGTGGACCAAACGTCACATCGTTACGTGCTACGTCATGATCCAGAACCGGTGCTGCCTATTTACTATCGATCCCATCAAACTTTGAAATCTAAATACTTATTATTACAAGCCGCTTGTTACACTTACCGTGAAAGTATTGTATAAGTACACTGTGTTATTTATCAGATCCGACATATAGATTCCTGTACAAAACTGTCAAACGCGAACTAACTTTTTTACCAAATAGCGTTCATAAAAAATAATGACAGATTTGGAAAGGTCGTTGAAAAATAAGTTCAAATGCACTTTTAATTCTCTGGTTCAATAAAAAAATGGATATTCATGTTTCAAAAAGTTGAACTCTATTTTCATAACTATTGGATGATCTTTATCGATTACGTGGTGGCTGACATGGTAGTGCAGGGGATAATTTAAAACTTAAACCTGTAGTATGGTGGATGGGTTCTCCGCGGAGATGAACATTTTTGAAACAAATAACTTTGCTTTATTTTAAATTTAATCTTTTTTAGACATGTCGCATCTTATAAATAACACAGTGTATATAAATATATACACCAAAACACACAAACAAACACAAAATTTTCAACAAATTATTTTCTCCTTGTTCTACGTACTTCTTTTACGAATCGTTTACCTATGATTGTGACCACACACTCCTCACGGTTTTTGTATTATCACGCATGCGTTGCATTGCCTAGTCTGTTTTAGCGACGAGTTTTGGCGGTCATTTTTCATAGTAATTCCTAGCTAATGCAAAGTAATTCCTAGTAATGCCCACTAATTCCCACTAATTCCCCATTAAAGCCAACTAATTCCCACTAAATCCCCAGTAATTCACAGTAATTCCCCAGTAATGCCTGTAATTCCCAGTAATGCCCAGTAATTCCCAGAATTTGTACACCGCAATGCCCCAGCGGTTTACCCCTCGTAAAAAGGGAGATACCTTAACAACATTATTACTCCTGCAAGTCGTGTGAACTGGAAGGGAAAGCGATCATCCAGGACAGCCAGCGGATGAATCAGATGATTCTTGGATATGCCTTTACATCCTAAGTATTTATCGCATGATCAGGGCAGCTATGAACGAGTACCGTTCCGCAATATCTAACCGAATAACAGCCCAGCTGAGGGCCCTAAAAGCGACGGCCGACGAGATGACCGATATTGTAGATACCTATGTATCATGGATGGGAACATAACAGAACCTTTTACTGCCTAGTGGAGGTGTTTGATATGTTATTTTTCAGATTCTTGACACATCCTTGTGCAAATATAAGAATCGCAATAGTGGGGGAGTTTTTACGTCGAGTCGGTCGAGCGATCAGGAAGCTGCTAATTTATGACTGACTGGGTGGACTGAACGATAACATTAATCCCATAATGAACTATGGGATTATAATGGTATTGCAACGAACATGTGATGATAGCCATTAAGACACGAGCATATTGTAGGATACGAAGCGAGCCGCAGGCGAGTTTCGTATATAATATGCAAGTGTATCAATGGCCATTACATGAAAGTGGCATACAATATTTTTTTTCTACATTCATGCAAAAAACAACACTTTTGTGAACCACATTTGATGGAAAAAGTGGTACTTTATTGCACTAGTGCAATAAAATATTTTATTGCACTCATCTGTCATTCTTGTGTCAGTTTTGTGATGATTTATGACAAACATAAACATTCAAATGAAATAAAAATCCAGAGCAAGTATCAGATCCTGCTTTAATACAACAATAATATATGTATATCTCACTAATTAGTCTCAACGAGTAACAATTATTGCAAAAATCTTTAATTATTTAAAATTTAAATGGTCAAGGCAAAAACCAGCTATGATTGAGTACTGACAAGGTGGAGGCCATAAAGATACAAAAAAAGAAGAACGGGTCGAGTTTAATTAGGTTAGGGCTCTTAACATATTTATATTCTACTTTCCCAGTTTTTGCATGAATTTAGAAAAAATATTGTGTGTTGTCCAACTCGGCCTAAAGACCTTGTTGGACAATTTCACGTCGCGTGCAAAATACACCCACTTTTTGCACTTGTTGCATAAATAACTATTCCACTCCGATTAATAAAAATTATTTAAGCAATGATTATTAGTTAAATCAATTTTAAGTATAGTTACTTTTGAAAATCAAAATTATTTGACAGCTATCGAATTAAGTGTCACTTAATAGGTCTGTTCGCCTGCAATAAAAGTGTAGCACTGAGTTATATAATTTTGAAGAATTCAGGTCTATCTGTGAAAAAATACGTGTAAAATTACTAAATTTGGGATATCTATATATATTGCATTTGTAAACTGGTGAAGCTATATTACTGTCCGTATCCAGGCGCCTGGGATGATTGAGAATATGTTCTGGCACACTTTTGTCACTCGATTTCTTTATTTTTAATATTTCACCGAAAGCGTTCGTTTACCATGTGTGGCTTCTTGATATACTGGCCATTGGGCATGTCGACGTTTTCCTCAAACATGCGCCAATGATGTGTGTTTCGCGGCAAAAATTTAAACTTAAAGTTTCCTTAACATTCACCCCACCAAAACGAATGTTTTTGAACAAGTGGAGTGCAAAGAAGAAAGAAAAAAAATGATAAAAAAAATATATATTGATATGGTTTAGATCTGTGTGCTGTGTGAATTTATAATGTGTTATGTGTTGAATTATTTATTTGAGTGTATATGAGTTATATGTGTATTGCGTGTTGTCTATGCATGTATTCTAATTATGCTCCGGCTAACAATGATACAAATAGTTTAAATTTACCTTTATTTCTCAAAAATTTTTTATGTAAATAATTACTTCGCTCAGTCGGTTTGCATGAAACGTCTCAAACTTAGGGAGAGTTCAAAAACAGGCAACCACCATCACCAATAGTGTTGTCTCTATTGAATTATTACACAAAGACTTGTTTTTAATTTTAAATTGATTAATGAACGTTCAAACTTTTATTTATTATAATTGACTCAACAAAATAAAATTATACTCAACACGTCTGTTATTAATATTAAAAATGAATTTTCTTATGTTGCCTTTAACAATGGCAACAGTGTTAAAAGAAATCTCGTTTCTTCTACGAAGTGGCAATAGTGTAATTTATGTGAAAGAAATTATCTAAAATGGCGAAAACGGTCTCAAGTATGACGAAAATAAAATGTGAACGAAATTTCTACAAATATCGAAGAATGACGTCACCCTTTATAAGGTAAAAAGAATTATGCTAACTGAACAACCTAAATCTATCTTATCTAATCACTGATGTTATATTTATGGGGCATAACCTTAAAAATCACTTTATAACCTGTTAGAAACTTGTTGCACTCAAGAAATGTTGCACAAAGAAATCGCTGGTGGATTAAATTTTGTACTAAGTGGGAATCAAAAATAGTTACACGTACTACTGTTTATAAAATTTGTGTGTAGACGTCTGGTTTCAATTGGGCTGCTCCACTCGTTCAGGTAAGTTTCGTAGATTTGTATAAATTTGACTTACCAATTCTTGTATTACTTGTTATAGCATCATTGGAAATATGGACCAACTATTCTACAGTCCTTCCTAATGAATCAAGCACTAATATTTATTACTCAGCAGTTTATTTTCTGCATATCATTTTTCATTTTATTTTTTATTTTCCCCACCTCGCATTTCAGATATCAACAACCCCTTAGTTTCCTCTTGGTTCCCGTCATCCAATCCTCATCGTTTATTTTCTTTTGTTACATTAACAAATTTCTATTGGATATCAAATTTTTTATGATTTGACCCATTGAAATAATTTTACTTAAATTAAACTTATCATGTTAAAATATGTACAGGAAATTGGAAATATTAATAACAGAGTGTTTATATTTTACAATACATTTGACAGTCACATCTTTTGATTGGTTGAATTAGTTAAGATTATTGATGCTATTTTGTTCTAGTGTTGTTAAGAGACTTCTATTAATTCTACAGGGTGTATTTTATCTATTAATTAAATAACTTTTATAAATCAAATAATTTGTTATTTTTAATGATACAAGGTGTATCAAATAATTTTATGGGATAATAAAACTGTATTTATTTTATGGTCGGAATGAATCATAACAATATATATATATATATATATATATATATAAAGAAGTAAAGGGTAGTCTTGACGGCTAGTTACAAAACAATCTACTAAATTATTGGGGATTCCGTCACAATCTGGGCTGGTTAAGAAATTAAACTCTTTTTTACTACTTCCAAGCTTTCGGATTTATTTGAATCCTTTATCAACGCTAAAATATGAACAAGTTCTTATAACAGGTAAAAATTATAATAAATTTAAACTTACGTGCAAAGTGAGTTTGTACAAATCAAGTAAAACATCATTAAAAAACATGAATAAGGCCTTAGCTGAACATAACATTTTATTAAATCATAAAGCTAACTTTAAAGACATTTCAATTGTATATAGTGAATCACATAACTTTAAAAGAAATTGCTTAGAGATGTTCCAAACAGTGTTGGATATTAACTCCTTAAATAAAAAGAGAGACACACATCATCTAATACATACTTATTCCTTTTTACTTAAAATGAATGAAGATAGTAATAATTTCAATAATACATCATCAGAGTCAATATAATGAAGTGAATTTTATAGTCTTGTTTATTTAGAATTTAGCATAATCACATCATCAATAGTTTCCGGTTATTAAAACCTTCTTTTTAACAAGACCAATTTTTCCTTGTTGGTATCACATGTTGCATTGTCTTTATTGGTGGCAAAGTAATTGATTGTGTGATGTGTGGTAGTCAGTGAGATAAAATAATGGTAATAAGAGTGATATTTGGGTTCTATCTTTATGAGAGTGACAAACTGATGAATTTAGACGCTGAATGTCACATGAGCCATGGTTTTTTGTTGATAAGATTGTTGCGAATGGCTAATTTTGTTATGTATTGTCCTGAGATATAATAAAAATCTCGAATTTTAAAGTACATTTTTACAATTTATTGACCTTGTTAACAATTTAGATTAACACTACTTACAATAGTTATTACTCATTTTGGCTTTGTCTTTGACATGTCCATTTTCTTTCAGATTGGATATCGCATATCTTTGGATCCTTATTGGTGGCAAAGTAATTGATCCCGAGATGTGCGATAGATAATGTTTAAGAACAATGGTAAAAGGGTGATGTTTGGTTTTTATGTTCATAAGAATGGCAAACTTGTGGATGTAAGAATTAGACATTGCATGGGCCATGGTTTTGTCATTGATAGGGTTAAATGGGTAATAAAGTTAGGGTTTTCTATATATTTTTTTTTTTTTCAAGTTTTAAAAAAAAAATAAAAAAATTTTATACATTTGTAAATATCTTCATACTAAAAATTTCACAAGCCCTCGTAAATAACTTTCATAGTCCAATACAACTAATGATTTCAGATTGTTTATTAAATATTAATGGTACGCAGGTCAATAAAGAAAAGAAATATTATTTTATAGATACAAGAAACTAAGAATTTTAATTACAAAAATTTTGTCTTCATGTTCGACTTCAATCAGATTTATAATTTACTTTTCAAAATGTAACCTTTCTATCTACCACTTATAGTGGAAAATCTATTCATGTTTTTTAATGATGTTTTACTTGATTTGTACAAACTCACTTTGCACGTAAGTTTAAATTTATTATAATTTTTACCTGTTATAAGAACTTGTTCATATTTTAGCCTTGATAAAGGATTCAAATAAATCCGAAAGCTTGGAAGTAGTAAAAAAGAGTTTAATTTCTTAACCAGCCCAGATTGTGACGGAATCCCCAATAATTTAGTAGATTGTTATATATATATATATATATATATATATATTCAGCTTCCGTACAAAGTCCAGAGATAGTAAGATGAATGCACAATCCCGAGCCAGCAAAACAGTCCCGAGCCATATATGTGGCTCGGGTTGGTTTATCGCATTTTTCTTACCTAATATGCCTTATTTTTTCACCTAAAGTGAAAGAAAATGGAAGTCTATGATATCATCTACCGCAAATGATACAAACTTGTCTCTATATGAGCTTTACATAGCCAAAAAGTGGAAGACAAATTTGGCTCCACTTTGTACTAAGAATGTATTTGTTGGTTCCAAAGAAATCCGTACAAAATGATATACGAGCGCTTGTGTGTCCATTTGTATACTCTTTTAACCGCACAATCCCAAACCAAAACATTTGGCAACAGCGCTCGTTATCTGTAGAAATAAAATATTGTTTTTGAGTAGCGAAAGGAATATATCTTGAAGCGAAAGGACAATTTACCGAGTACGAGTATCAAAAAATTGTTTTTGACGAGTAAATTACTTTATTTTTTCTACCACCTGTACTAATATACAAAAGAACAACAAATGATGAATACATTATTATAAATTGAAATTAAAACAATTAACATAAAGGTTAATAATTTTTTTATTTTTATTTAAATATTGGTTAATTAGTAATACATATAATCAAAATTTAAGACTAGGTTAAATATTCGGCCGGGAAAAGTCGAACGACTTTATTGCTTTCACCCATAAGTGATATAAAACTCCTTACTAACCTATGGGTCAAGAGATTTGATTTGATATCAATATTGTAGCGCTAGCTTTTGTAATAACGGAGGAAATGTGATTACAGACAGACAGACAGACAGACAAACCGATTTCTTGGTTTTCACATTTTTTGATATTTGATGTGTAGGGGCGAAAACAATATTTTGCATTCGATATGATTAATTGTAAGTTAGATGTCAATGTCAATTACTGAAAAGTAGATTTTGCAAGTGAATTTATATTAATTTCCGAAATAAACAAATAATTTAAAGATAATTTAGTATAAAACCTTTTTTTTATTGATATTCGTACAAAATTTGATGGCTCGGAATAACATATTTTGTCTAATGGACTTAATTTGTATAAAGGATATAAGTATACATTCCGTATGCAGTAGTTCCTCATGAAGCTCAAAAGAGGAATATTTTTTGAAAAAATAATAATTTGGCAAATCTGTCGGAAAAAAATTATATATTCAACTTGGATTGTTTAAGTTCACTTCCCTGAATTGTAAATTATTAGCCTTGTACCTACTATATTTTGCTGCCTGGATAGATAAAAAGCTATTATTTAGATTAAATTCTTTTACATATAAATTTATAGTTATTTCCAAAATATACAGATATATCAAAGATAATTCTGTACCTATAAAAATTTTTTTGTTTTGAAAAATTGATATTCGGTTAGAATTCGATGGCTCGGATTAACATGTTTTGTCTAATGGACTTACTTTGTATGAAGGATATATTATATAGTATATATTACATAATATACACTGACAAGGGGAGTGAACGAGTGTTGCACCTTACAGGAATTATAGTAGACACTTGGTATATTATAACCCTGAAATATTAGCGCCTAATGTCCAGCCGTTTCGGAGAAAAAGTGCTTCAAAGTTTTCGGTCTTTGTTTATATACCATAAAGAATCCGTATTTGTAAACGCAGAGGGTTGAGCGCCGGTCATCGGTGCGGATGGTCGTAGGTTTGAATACTATATTGTTGGACAACCTTTTTCTTTTTTTTTATTTAATAATGAATATTATTACTCAAATTTTAATTATAATTTTTTAATTACTCGTGTACTGTTGTTATACTACATTAATGAAATATTTTGCTCGTGTTATCCCTTTGCATGCAATAATCAAGTAATTCTGCTAAACGTCGCACGTTTTGACGAACAAAATCTTAATTTCCTTCACTTTCACGGCCTTTTATATAGTAATATGCATATTGACATCAAAAAATCTTTTTTCGCAATAAAATTAATTTTATCAGGTCTCATTCGGGGGAAAAGTTCCTTATATAGTAAATCATCAAATTTGGAAAATTTTTCTAGTAATCTTTTTTAGAAGAATCCATACTTTTTACACGTTTTACAGGTCTTATTGAGTCGTGAGAACTATTGCGGATAAAATTACCCTGCTTTTTTAATGTCCCAATTATAACACGCCTCTTTTTTGACCCCTTCGGCAAAGCTAGAATATTTTGTACTTTTTAGTTTCAGTCTCATGCCACGTTGTTAAATGGCGAACAAAATGAGATACATCTTTATTCCTAAAAATGTTATTTTGTTATATATTATAATAATATTAAAAAAGGCATATACAGGGTGTTTCAGAACTTATGGGACAACTTTAACCAGATATTAAGTGGTATGAAAGAAGTTGATTTATAAAAAAATATTATAAAAGTCCAAAAGAAAAAAGTATAAACCTAAGTTTTATTAATTATTATAATAAATATCTATATTTTGCGTTCATCGTCGTGATATTAAAACACACATTAATTATAATTTTTTGTAGAAAATGTGGTACCAAACAAAAGTTTTTTGTTTTTTTATATTGATAAAACCGTGTAAGTTCTTCATTCAGATCACCTACGATAGAAATTATTAATGCGTGTTCTAATAGTTAAGTTCTGATAGTTAAGCGAGATGAGTGTCAGATATGTTTTTAAAGTATAACTTACTGCATACAAAATATTATTATCAACTATGAAAATATTGTATTAAAATATACTAACCTCTTTATATTCAATGTCTGAAGGAGTAAAACACGGATCCTTTAAAAAATCGTGCACGTTGGATGTACTAGTCGCATAATAAATAGGTACTTTTATGTGTACTTTCCGAAGTTTCGTCAATATTAAACGTCTTTCTGGACAGATAATTCTATTTTGGTTTCCAAACCTTCAAGTAATTTTAAATCAGCTTGGCATACAAGATAAAAAAAAATGTTAAAGATAAACCTACCTCTATAAATTCAGAATCTCGAGAAAACGTATATACACCTTCATCCATTTGTTGGTCTTCAACATTTAATTCAGAAGTCACCACATTTGTCTGAATATTATATTCTTTATCTATTTGTAGATTATCAAAATTTTGTTCAGAAGTCACTACATTTGACAAAACGGTATTCTCTTTATCAAATTGTAGATCATCAACATTTGGTTCAGAAATCACCACATTTGACAAAATAGTATTCTCTTTATCTATTTGTAGATCATCAACACTTGTTTTAGAAAGCACCACGTTTGACAAGATATTAATTTTGCTACATATATTTTCAAGTGGTTGTAATAGTGGAGGTGGAGTTTCAATTTTGTTCAGCCATTCTTGTACAATACATAAAGATTACTCCTTCTTTGACCATTGTTATAATCGTTATTTACTGAACATGAAGAGTTACATCTCGGTTCATTTTCTAAAAAAATTCAACTGCAGATTTAAAAAAATCGAAAATCCAAAATGCAAAATCCAAGAAAAAATCAAAATCAAAATTAATTAATTAAGTTAATTATCTGTAATAGATGATAGATTTTTACACATTGAAAACATTTTTTCGCCTCTTATTTTAATACGTTTGTCTGTATTAACATTTACATTAGTGCACACTTTAGACATGTAAACATATCTTCCAGAGAGATCAGAAACTAAATTATTAAATATCACACTATAACGAAAACGAAACCCAGTTAAAATTTTCCTTTGCCAGATCTCATTCATGATATACTTATTAGGTATATACAAAATATGTGTGTATTTATTTTATTCGTGGCATAATAATGAGTTGATTGGAAACAAAAATACGAGTAATTAAAAAACTATAACTAAAATGCGATATAATATTCATTATTTAAAAAAAATTTTACTATCAGTAGGATTCGAACTTACGACCATCCCCTCCGAAGCCCGGCGCTCAACACATTACTGCAACGTGCCGTTTATTATTTCGGATTCTTTGCGAAATATAAGCGAAGGGCGAAACTTTGAAACACTTTTCTTCCTTAAGGCGTTAATATTTTTGGGTTGTAATATACCAAGGTTCTACTATAATTCCTGTAAATCTGATTCGGATCTGAGGTGCAACTACGTACACCCCCCTTGTGAAATGAAAAATGTATGAGTCTATGTATTATGAGCGTTTTAATAATAATATGGCAACATCACTTGGCTCGGCTTTACCGCATCGATACCTAATATAAGTATATATTGGATGAGATCTGGCAACGTAAATTTTAACTGTGTTTCGTTTTCCTTATAGTATAATATTATTTAATACATTCGTTTCTGATCCTCTGTGTATCTTATCTCTGTCTGATCTGGAAGATATGTTTATATGTCTAAAAAATGTGCACTAATGTAAATGTTAATACAGACAAACGTATTAAAATGAGAAGAGGCGAAAAAATATTATCAATGTGTAAAAACCTATCACCAATTACAGGTAATTAACTTAATTAATTAATTTTGATTCTGATTTTGATTTTTTTTGGATTTTGGATTTTCGATTTTCTTTAATCTGCAGTTGAATTTTTTTAGAAAATGAACCGAGATGTAACTCTTCATGTTCTGTAAATAACGATTATAACAATGGTCAAAGAGAGAGTAGTCTTTATGTAGAAGAATGGCTTAACAAAATTGAAACTCCACCTCCACTATTACGACCACTTGAAAATATATGTAGCAAAATTAATATCTTGTCAAACGTGGTGCTTTCTAAAACAAGTGTTGATGATCTACAAATAGATAAAGAGAATACTATTTTGTCAAATGTGGTGATTTCTGAACCAAATGTTGATTATCTACAATTTGATAAAGAGAATACTATTTTGTCAAATGTGATTTCTGAACCAAATGTTGATGATATACAAATAGATAAAGAATATACCGTTTTGTCAAATGTGGTGATTTCTGAACCAAATGTTGATGATCTACAAATACATGAAGATTACAATATTTCGTCAAATGTAGTGACTTCTGAACAAAATGATAATCTACAAATAGATAAAGAATATACTATTCTGACAAATAATGTGGTAACTTCTGAATTAAATGTTGAAGACCAACAAATGGATGAAGATGTGTATACCTTTACTCCAGATTCTGAATTCATAGAGGTAGGTTTATCTTTAACATTTATTTTTTTAGCTTGTATGCGACGCTGATTTAAAATTACTTGCAGGTTTGGAAACCAAAATTGAATTATCTGTCCAGAAAGACGTTTAATATTGACGAAACTTCGGAAAGTACACATAAGAGTACCTATGTGACTAGTACATCTGATGTGGACGATTTTTTAAAGGATCCGTGTTTTACTCCTTCAGACATTGAATATAAAGAGGTTAGTATCTTTTAATACAATATTTTCCTAGTTGATAATAATATTTTGTATGCAATAAGTTATACTTTAAAAACATATCTGACACTCATCTCGCTTAACTATCAGAACTTAACTATTAGAACACGCATTAATAATTTCTAACGTAGGTGATCTGAATGAAAAACTTACTTTTTTATCAATATAAAAAAAACCAAAAATGTTTGTTTGGTACCACATTTTCTACAAAAAATTATAATTAATGTGTGTTCTAATATCACGACGATGAACGCAAAATATAGATATTTATTATAATAATTAAGAAAACTTAGGTTTATACTTTTTTGTGTTGTGTTGTGCTAAAGTCTATTCATTAAATGCGTTTCTCTTAAGTATTCTAATATAGTTAATAAGTTTTGCATTTTTATTTAATTTTACAACCTAAACATTTTTTCCGCAATTCCAGAAGGGATTATTATAATGCAGGTAGGACAAAATTTACCTTCCGCAATTCGGGTGTCAGATTAAAGAAGGATTAAGGATTTTCCGCAATTCGTGTGAACCGGAATATCTGGTTAAAGTTTGTCCCATAAGTTGTGAAACACCCTGTATATGCCTTTCTAAATAATATTATATTATATAACAAAATAACATTTTTAGGAATCATCTAAGTCATCCGAAATTGAAGAAATTGAAGAAATTAAAAAAACCGGTACTGTAAATTTAAATATAACTGAAAGTGTTGAGACGGTGACTAAAAAACATTACCAAGATAAATTAAATTACTGTTTCTATTGCGATAAAGATGTATCTCATTTTGCTCGTCATTTAACAACGTGGCATGAGACTGAAACTAAAGTACAAAATATTCTAGCTTTGCCGAAGGGGTCAAAAAAGAGGCGTGATATAATTGGGACATTAAAAAAGCAGGGTAATTTTATCCGCAATAGATCTCACGACTCAATAAGACCTGTAAAACGTGTAAAAAGTATGGATTCTTCTAAAAAAGAAGATTACTTACCCTGCTCATACTGCTTAGGATTTTACAAACGAAAATCTTTATATCGCCATACTAAGAAATGTTCGGAAAATTCCAAAACTAATAATTCTAGGCAAGCAGCTCAAAGTGAAGGACAAATAACATTGTTGTTGGGAAAATTTTCCAAATTTGATGATTTACTAAATAAGGAACTTTTCCCCCGAATGAGAGCTGATAAAATTAATTTTATTGCGAAAAAAGATTTTTTGATATGTCAATATGCATATTCCTATATAAAAGGCCGTAAAAGTAAAGGAAATTTAGATTTTGTTCGACAAAACGTGCGACGTTTAGCAAAATTACTTGATTATTGCATGCAAAGGGATAACACAATAAAGCAACTCTTAGATATTTTAAAACCGACAAACTTTTCACTAATTGTAGAAGGAATCAATGACATGTCGCGGTATAACCCAGACACAGACTCATATGATTCACCTACACTAGCAATAAATTTTGGCACACTTTTAAAAAAATGTTGCGACTTAGCATTCATTCACCTAATACAGATCGAAAATTCGAACCAACAGAGAAAAGACATCAAAATTTTAAAAACGTTAATAACATCGCAGTGGTCTGATGAAATATCAGCACAGGCATGTGCAAATATTAATGAAAAGAAATGGAATAAAAATGAATTATTGCCCCTTACGAGTGATTTAAAAGAGTTCAGTTTATATTTGGACAAAACTGTTTCAGAAGCTTTTAATGATCTTCAATTAAATATATCATTTGAAAAATATAATATTCTTAAGGATGTCATATATTGTCAAATAATTCTTTTAAATAGAAGACGTCCTGCTGAGGTTGCTCAATTAAAAGTAGATACATTTAATACAATTTGTGGCAGTAATGATGAAAGTAATGTTGAGTTTCAAAATTGTCTTACCGAAACTGAAAAGATTTTACTTAATTCCTATACTAGGATAGTTATTAGGGGAAAAAGAGGTCGGGGTGTGCCAATTTTGCTATCTCCTCTTATGCAAAAACATTTTAATTATTTGATAACAATAAGAAAAAAATTTGCGGAAGGGAATCCATATGTATTCCACACTAGTGGAAAATGCTGTATAGACGGAACAAAAGTTATCAGCAAATACGCTTTGAAATGTGGAGTGAAAAATCCGAAAACTATTACAGCAACTAAATTGCGAAAGCACTTAGCGACCATTACCCAACTGCTCCAGTTTGGAGAGAAAGACCTGGAGCAGTTGTCTCAGTTTATGGGTCATACCCTAAAAACACATTGCGATGTGTATCGGCTTCCAGACAATATGTTCCAAACTGCTAAAGTATCAAAGTTATTACTATTAATGAAAGAAGGTGGAATAGAACAGTATAAAGGAGTAAAGTTAGATGATATTGACTTAGATTTAAACATAATTACAGAAGAAGAACCAGAAGATATATTTACTAAAAAATTGGAGTTAAAAGATGACACTGAACATAATGAAATTCCATCAACTTCATCAGATAAATTAGAAAATGAAATTCCATCAACTTCATCAGATAAATTAGAAAATGAAATTCCATCAACTTCATCAGAAAAATTTGATAATGAAACTCCATCAACATCAATGCAAAAATTAAAAAAAAATAAAAAAACCCTTATCAGAACCGCTTGGACAAAAAACCAGAAAAAAATATTAGCAGAATTTTTTGCTGAACATATTAGAAATAAAAAACCGCCTAAACAAAATGAAGTTGATGAGTTAATGAATACATATCCAGAAGAATTTGGTAATAAAAAATGGACCAGTATTAAAGCAGTTATATATAATATGTACACCGGAAAATTAAAAATTGACTTTTAAAGTTGAATTATAGAAGGTCTGAATAATTTCCAGAAGAGTTTTTTAATTTTTTTAGTTATTACAAAATTATTTGAAATATTTTACTATTTTACATTTAACTGACCGGTTAATTGATGCAAATAATTTTATGAGTAGGAAAAATAACGTGTGCTTTTCAGATTTTTAATTGTTTTGAAGGTTAACGCACAGTTATAATAAATTCTAATACGCGAAACTCTTATGTAAAAAATAACCTATGATTTGAAAATAAAAGAAAATCGGATAGAAATGTATTAGTTTTTCATATTTTAATGTTTAAAATACGATCTAGCAAATGTTCACTCTTTTTAAATAATTCACTTGACCTAGGATAAAAAAGAGATTTATGTTGTATTTTATAATTTTTTATAGTTTTGTTTTCCTTTGTGTTACTTTGTTGATATATTTTAATACATTTTTTTTTACTGATATGTCTTGTTTTTTTTAACAACTTCCGCAACAATAATTATAATCAATTGATGAAATTTATTGTATTAACCTTTACTTTGTGAAAATCCATCTTACTAAGAACATTAAAAATAAAACTTTTCAACAAAACTTCTACGTTTTATTTAAAAAGCAATTTTTAAATAAAACGTGGAAGTTTTGTTGAAAAGTTTTATTTTTAATGTTCTTGATAATCAATTAAAATAAAATATCTTAACAAAAACCGTCATGTTAAATGAAAATATTGATTAAAATGAATTGTTTTTAATTTAATTTAAAATATATCCCCACAATGTGTCCCTGGACGGAAATAACTACAAATACTTGTAAATTTTTTGTTTTAGATTTTATCGAAAAAAGACACTTCAAAAAAGTTTTGCTTATTCTATATCATCATTAACTATACTTAAAATTGTAATACAGGGTACCAGAAAAATCAGAAAACTTTGTAGCTGAGCATATTATTTCAAGATATTTTTATTATACTTAAAAATAAGGTAATTTCACTTTTGACATAATCCAGGTTTTCCGATTTTTTTGGCATCCTGTATGACTATTTAAAGTATGGTGAAGGGTATTTTGGGATAAGCGAAACTTTTTATAAAGAATAAATAATTCTTCGATAAAATCTAATGCAAAAAAGTTCACTAGTATGTAGTAATTTAAAGATAATTTTTTATAAAACATATTTTTCTTGAAGCATTGATATTGGTACAAAATTTGATGGCTCGGAATAACATATTTTGTCTAATGGACTTACTTTGTATGATGGATATATTATAGTACCTATATATATTACATATACAGTAGTTCCCAGATAGAGCTCAAAACAGGAATATTTTTTGAAAAAATAATTATTTGTCAAATCAGAGAAAGAATTATTGTATATTCAACTTGGCTCGTCTAAGTTCACAACATAGATTGGCTTGTACTACTAGTATAACTTTCTGCCTTTTTAAACAAATAACTATTATTTAGATCAAATTCTTTTACATGTGTATTTATATTTATTTTCAAAATCTACAGATAATTTTGTATAAATAATTTTTTTTTGTTTTGAAAAATTAATATTCGGTCAGAATTTGATAGCTAAATTGGATTAACATGTTTTGTCTAATGGACTCAATTTGTATGAATAATATATAATATACATTACATATACAGAAATTCCAGGATGGAGCCCAAAAGAGGGAAATATTTTGTATATTCAATTTCTCGAAAATTTAGATGATTTTCAGTATAATCTTAGGAAACTTTGCCAGTCTTTGTTTTAAGCTTACTCCATTTTTTAATTAAGTTTAACTATTAAATTTAGATTTTCCAACCACCATCGATGACATTAAAGGTTTTTTATTTTGTCCGTCTGTCTGTCCGTAATCACATTTCCTCCGTTATTACAAAAACTATCGCTTCAATATTGACGTCAAATGAAAGCTCTTCACCCACAGATGACAATATAGTTTTTTTATTTTGTCCGTCTGTCCATCTGTCTGTCTGTAATCACATTTCCTCCGTTACTACAAAAACTAGCGCTACAATATTGACGTCAAATGAAAGCTCTTTACCCACAGATGACAAAGTTTTTTTTATTTTGTCCGTTTGTCTGTCTGAAATCACATTTCCTCCGTTATTACAAAAATTTGCGGTACACTATTGGTGTTAAATGAAAGCTCTTGACCCATAGATGACATTAAATGTGTTTTTATTTTGTCTGTCTGTACGTCTGTAGTAACATTTCATCCGTTATTCCAAAAGCTAGCGCTGATAAAAGAAACTTCATTTTTGGTAATTTTTTATTGAAGAGTTTATTTTTAATTATATTGTTTTTTACCGTTAAATAAGTTCTCCCTAATATCAGCTGTGTTATAATAATATACAATTTGTACGACCCATATTAACTACTTTTTATTCGAAATTTTCAGGTGGGAATTTTGTAGACGTTACCGTGAAAATGATTTTATACCACAAAAGCGTTCAAATGAATAATTTTATTAAAAGTCTCCACATTATGTGCATTCTTTTATGCGGCAACATTGCTTGGCTCGGCTTCTACCGTATTGGTACATATAGTTATACAATTTGGATCGGGTCTGTATGAATATACGGTTGGGCTCAGAATTGTTAGGAATTTTTAGGCGTATATAAATTTTTTGTAAATCTTTTATTTCCAGACTTAGTTGCGTATATATTTCATAAATCATTACCTCATATGTCACCTAAATCTAAATTTGGTATATATACACATCTATTTCTGTCAGAAATCGATGGATCGGTTTTGTAGCATAAGTCTAGTGGACTGACTTTGATAGAAAGATGTATATATATATATATTTATTGATATGTATTATATAGTGTGTGTGAGTTTATAAATGTGATGTGATGAATTATTTATTTCAGAGTATATTTGTATTGTGTGTTGTCTATGCTTGTATTATTTTAATTTTGCTCCGGCTAACAATGATACAAATATTGTCCAAATTTATTTACCTTTATTTCTCAAAATTTCTTATTTAAATAACTACTTCGCTCAGTCGGTTTGCATGAAACGTCTCAAACTTAGGGAGAGTTCAAAAACAGGCAACCACCATCACCAATAGTGTTGTCTCTCTTGAATTATTACACAAAGACTTGTTTTTAATTTTAAATTGATTAATGAACCTCTAAACTGTTATTTATTATAATTGACTCAACAAAATAAAATTATACTCAACACGTCTGTTATTAATATTAAAAATAAATTTTCTTATGTTGCCTTTAACAATGGCAACAATGTTAAAAGAAATCTCGTTTCTTCTTCGAAGTGGCAATAGTGTAATTTATGTGAAAGAAATTATCTAAAATGGCGAAAACGGTCTCAAGTATGACGAAAATGAAATGTGAACGAAATTTCTACAAATATCAAAGAATGACGTCACCCTTTATAAGGTAAGAAAATAATTACGCTAACTGAACAACCTAAATCTATCTTATCTAATCACTGATGTTATATTCATGGGAAATAACCTTAAAATCACTTTATAACCTGTTAGAAACTTGTTGCACTCTTTCAAAGAATCGTTATGTCCTATCTGCATTCCAGGAGAAGAAATCGGTGGTGGACTAAATTTTGTATTAAATAGGAACCAAAAATAGTTACACGTAGGTGCTGCTGTTTATAAAATTTGTGTATAAACGTCTGGTCAAACTGTACTGCTCCACTGCCTCCACTCGTTCAGGTAAGTTTCGTAAATTTGTATAAATTTGACTTACCAATTCTTGTAATACTTATTATAGATTCATTGGAAATATGGACCAACTATTCTACAGTCCTTCCTATTTATTCAAGCACTAATATTTATTATTTAGCAGTTTAGTTTCTGCATATTATTTTTCATTTTTTTTTCTTCTCCCCACACCGCATTTTAGATATCAACAACCCCTTAGTTTCCTCTTAGTTACCGTCATCCAATCCTCATCGTTTATTTTCTTTTGTTACATTAACAAATTTCTATTGGATATCAATGTTTTGACACATTGAAATAATTTTACTTAAATTAACTTATTATGTTGAAATATGTACAGGAAATTGAAGATATTAATAACAGAGTAATTTTTAAGATTAGTAATTAATAATAAATTTCATTTGTGTTAACAATTCACAATACATTAGACAGTCACATCTTTTGATTGGTTGATATTAGTTAAGATTATTGATGCTATTTTGTTCTATTGTTGTTAAGAGACTTCTATTAAATTGTACTCTACAGGGTGTATTTTATCTATTAATTAAATAACTTTTATAAATCAAATAATTTGTTATTTTTGATAATACAAGGTGTATCAAATAATTTTATGGAATAATAAAATTGTATTTATTTTATGGTCGGAATGAATCATAACAAATGCCCCAAATTTAAATTCTAAAGATAACATAAAGGTATCTTTTGAATTGAAATTTTGTTGTTCTCTTTAATCACTTTTTCATTTATTTTATGTGAGAATATTTTTTTTAACATTTAATTATTCATTGTATCATGTTTGATATAAATAAATTTGCGATATATGGAATACCCCTCGTATATTACCATTAATTGGGTCTTTTAACACATAAGAATTTATTGGATTTCCATTGTCTACTTGATAAGGACCTTCAAATGGAAAGAATAATTTCTTCGATTGTCGTTCTCGATAGCTTGGTACTCTCAAAGCTTTAACTATGACTGAATCCCCTTTATTAAATTTCACTTTATTTATAATAGACTTATTTTTTCTTTTTAGATATTTTTCTGCTGCCACATTAAGTTTATGATTGACTCTTTCTAGGATTTGTTGGTATTCAGCTATGTTATGACAATGCCAAGGTCTTTTAGGACTTGAATTAAACATTAAAACATGAGGAATTTCTTCAGTTACAGTATTAGGTAAGTGGTTCATAAATTCTTGAATTTCTAAAATTTTTGAATCCCATATGTGGTGTTCATGTACCACCATGATTCTCAAAAGTTTTATTACTTCCCTAACATATCTTTCGACAGGGTTAGCACATGGATGTCGTATACTTATATAGCGTGGAGAAATATTATTGTCATTCAAAAATTTTCTTAAACGTTCGTTATTGAAATATGTTGCATTGTCCATGATGCAATTGTTTGGTCTTCCTACAGTGTTTATGTAGTCTTTGAAACATGTCTTTACTGTTATTGTGTTTGTTTGTTTGCATGGATATAGTTTAATGTATTTTGTGTAAATGTCTAGTATAATGAAAAGATGTCGGTTGTTATTGTCAGTTTTGGTTAAGTTAGTAATGAAGTCTATGGAAATGATTTGTAATGGTCGAGTTGCGCTTATGGTTTTTGGTACGTTTTCGTTGTGTGAATTCTTCTCCTTTGCCAGTTGACAAATTCCACACGTAGTCGTTTATTGTCTTGGCTAGTCTCGCGTCGTTTCTCGTAATAAATGTCTCACGAAATAGCAACCATAGTTTCCGATATCCAGGATGGTTATATCGTAGATGTAAATCTTTTAAAATTATGTTTGCTAGATCATTTGTCAAAACGTATTGTTCTTGTCCATTGTTCTTTCTGATGTAATATTGTCCATGTAGTAATGATTTTTGTTTGTCTTTGGCAGTGAGTTTCATTTGGTCGTCTAGTATGTTTTGTTCACAGTACAATATGTCGTCATTATTAAATGTATTAAGTCCAAGTCTTATTTGCCTGTTTTGTGTGTTTTGTCCGTCCATACGTGATATTGAATCACTCACTATGTTTAGTTTACCAGATACATGCCTAATGTCAAAAGTGTATTCTTGTAAAAGTAATGCCCATCTATGTATTCGGCTATTACCAAATTTGTTGTTGAGTAATGAAAGTAATCCACCATTGTCAGTTTCTAATATAAATTTTTTTCCTAATAAATAAAATTTTAATTTTTCTACACAATAAATAATTGACGCTAATTCTAACTCGCTACTTGCATATTTTCTCTCATGTGTCTTAGTTTTTCTAGAGACAAAAGTTATGGGAGTTTCAATATTATTTTGTAACTGTAGCAAAGTACCTACAAATCTATTGATAGATGCATCAGTGCGTAATATGAATGGCAAATTGTAATCTGGATGGTATATCTGAATATTTTCTATGAACTTTGATTTTATTGTATTGAATGCAATCTCATGTTGTTCGCTCCATTTCCATCTAACACTTTTTTTTAATAATTCTAACAAAGGTAGTTCCAAACTAGTGAGGTCAGGTAACAACCTTTTAAAATAGTTGATCATTCCTAAGAATCCCCTAAGTGTTTTTAAATTTGTCGGTCTCTTATAATCAGAAATAATCTGTAGTCTTTTAGGATCCATTGATACCCCAAATTTATTTATACGGTACCCTAAGAAAATTGTTTCTGTCTGTACGAACTCACATTTTTCAATATTTAAACTTAGTTGTGACTTATATAATACAGATAATATGATTTTTAAATGTTTCAGATGATCTTCTACAGATTGGCTGAATATTAAAATGTCGTCAATATAATTTAACGTGAAGTCTCTATATGGCTCAAGCACTTTATTTAGCATTCTTACCAGGCCTGCACTTGCACTTTGTAACCCAAACGGCAAGACATTAAAATGATAAATTTCTCCATCAACTGAGAAATCTGTATATTTTCTACAACTTTCATCCAACGATAGTAACCAAAAACTATTTTTTAAATCTAATTTTGAATAAATTTTTGCATTATTTATCCTATCTAACAAATTTTCTGTTTTTATTTGCTGTTCGTATTGTGGAATATAATGTTTATTCAACGTTCGTGCATCTAGGCAAATTCGTATATCACCATTTTTCTTTTGCGCTTTAACTAAAGAATTGATGAAAGGTGTATCAGAATGTTGTATAATATTTTGTTGTAACAACTTATTGATTTCCAATTTTATTTTATTTTTTAAATGAAATGGAACTGGGTATGTTTTATTTTTAAAACCTTCTATGTTTCTAACTTGAAATTTATGTGTGTATCCTACAGCTATACTCGATTTACTAGTGAAAAGTGCTTCATAACTTTTCATTAAACTCCTTATCTCATCTCTCCATTCTTGTGGACAAATCAACTTTACTTCTTCAATATTCATATAATTTTTATTTATATCACTTTCACTTCTGTGAAAATCACTTATATTCAAATTATTTTCATAAGAATTATCATTTTTATAAAATTGCTGGCTTACACACATTTGTAACATGTTTGACTCATTATTAAAGTTATTAAAACTATCAAAATCTACCCAGATATCATTAAATTTAATTTTTTTATTTTCGAAATCAATAACTGACTGATACTTATACAACTGATCATACCCTATAATAATATCAAATTGTAGTTTAGGAACAACCAATAAATCTAAAGAAATATTTTTATCATCTATTTGCACATTTACATTTAACATTTTATTCACTTCTCCTAATTTTTTATTATTTGCACCCACAATACTTATTTTTGGTATTTTAATAATATTTTTATTTATGTTAGAAAATTTGTTAAGTAACTCTTCTTGAATTAAACTAGATTCACTTCCAGTATCGATAATTATTGAAATTTTTTGATTGTCTATTTTAGCTAATATTTTAATTAAATTAAACGTTTCGTCATTGTCTCCAACATCGTCAGATTTCAAAAATTCTCGATAATGAATGTAGTTGCAACTGTTGGATGTATTTTCTGGGTTACAACCTACTGAAAATGGTGTTGACTACTTCTTGAGTCCTCCCAAGCTTCGTCGTTTTGTGCAACATTAGGTTGTGGACTGAGTTCACGAGCTGATCTTATTTGAGTAGATCGATCATTACTATTTTCCCTCGATCCAACATTTCTTTGAAAATTTACCCTTCTAGTTGGTTGATCATTTTCATTATGCCCATATCGCCCTTGATAATTATGATTATTTGAATTGTTTTGTTGTCTATTATATTGGTAATTATTATTATTATAGTTTAGCCTATCTGTATTATTGTTAGCATTCCGGTAATTTGAATTATTTTGTGTATTTCTCTGTATAGCATTATTGTTATTGTAGTGTTGTGGTCTAGTATTATTGTGATTGTTATTGTAATGTTGTGGTCTAGTATTATTATAATTTGTGTTTCTTTTAAAGTTTTGTCTATTAATTAAATTATTAAAATTATTATCTCTATTGTAAGATCTTGAGTTATTGAAATTATTTCTATTGCGAGTATTATTAGTGTTTTGACTCTGTGGTGATTGTGACATGCTGGGATTATTCCTTTCTACTCTCATTAAATAATTGATAAGTTGTTCCAGCGTTTTTATAGATTGTATTGCAATTGCTTGCATAACTTCCGGACTGAAATGTCTGGAAAGCAAAATAATTGCTTCCTCTTGTGGCACTTGAGGTTCCAGGTATTGCACCTGTGTATAAATTTGCATCACATATGCATGTGCTGCTGTGCCCCTGTTCTCTTCAAATTTACCAAAGTGCAATTTTTCCCTAACCTTTGATTGATTTACTTGTCCCCAAAAATATCCCATAAATAATACTTTAAATCTTTCAAAATTCTCAATTTCTGCTTCAACACTACCAAACCATATCTGTGCATGCCCTACTAAATTTTGCCTAATTATTTCTTTAAAATCCATACTGCCTCTATTTTGATCCACCTTCTTCTGCAATAGATCCACAAAAACTTTGGGATGTACCTTCCGTATGTCCCCATCAAATTTTATTATGTTGTTTCTGTTCTGACATGTATAAATAATGTTTTCTTGCCCATTTGTTATTTGTCTTTTTATTCTTCCTATTTCTTCCTTGATATCTTTCATGTTATTATTATTCACTTCTATATTTGCTATTTTATATTGTTCCTTTATTTCTCTTTTTGTTTTATATATCTCTCTTTCGGTTTCTTCTCTTATTTCATGAATTTCTTTCTTCACATCATCTTTAATAACCTCCATGTCTCGTCCATGTGTGATTATGCTTTTTCTTAAACCTTCTATTTCTCTCCATGATTTCTACTGCTTTTGTTATGTTTATTTCCGTGACCTTTCTTGTTTTTTCCATTAAGTTTTGTTCTATATTCAGAACTTTCTCTTCTTGAATTTCTAAATTTTTCTTCATTTGTTCTTGTTTTATTCTCATATTTTCTAATTTTTTATCTTGTTCTTCGAAACTTAATTTCATCGAATTGTTCATACTTTCTAGTTTTCGATTTTGTTCTTCCATCTTCTTTTCAATTAATTCCTTTTGTTCTTCTATTTTGTTCATCATCTTCTTGCTATCTTCTTTTTGTTGTTGTTGTATACTTTGTAGTATCATCAATAATTGATTATCCCTGTCGTCTTTATTTTCTTCTTGTTTTTTCTTTTGTTCATGAACTTCTGATTGCTTTCTGACCTGTGATATATTTTCTTCACTTGGTTCTGTTACATTTTCCATACTTTCTTTCTCCGTCTGTAGATAATCTATTCTTATTATTCCTGTTTCTTTCTCGGTTTCTTCACCTTCTAAATTAAAACAATATGTTTCTGGATCCTTTCCTTCTTTTATAATATCTTCTTGTAATCTCTTAATAAGTGTTGTTTTGTTTCCTGTTTTTTCTAGTCCTCTTCTTTCCAGTTGTGCTTTTAATTCCATGGTTTTTAATTCGCTTAATGTTTTAATTCCCTCCATGATTTATTATGATTGTATGAAATATTTGAGTCTATTTTTTTAATGGTGTTTTTTTTTTTTTTTTAAACGCCCCACGTTGGGTACGACAATTGATATGTATTATATAGTGTGTGTGAGTTTATAAATGTGATGTGATGAATTATTTATTTCAGAGTATATTTGTATTGTGTGTTGTCTATGCTTGTATTATTTTAATTTTGCTCCGGCTAACAATGATACAAATATTGTCCAAATTTATTTACCTTTATTTCTCAAAATTTCTTATTTAAATAACTACTTCGCTCAGTCGGTTTGCATGAAACGTCTCAAACTTAGGGAGAGTTCAAAAACAGGCAACCACCATCACCAATAGTGTTGTCTCTCTTGAATTATTACACAAAGACTTGTTTTTAATTTTAAATTGATTAATGAACCTCTAAACTGTTATTTATTATAATTGACTCAACAAAATAAAATTATACTCAACACGTCTGTTATTAATATTAAAAATAAATTTTCTTATGTTGCCTTTAACAATGGCAACAATGTTAAAAGAAATCTCGTTTCTTCTTCGAAGTGGCAATAGTGTAATTTATGTGAAAGAAATTATCTAAAATGGCGAAAACGGTCTCAAGTATGACGAAAATGAAATGTGAACGAAATTTCTACAAATATCAAAGAATGACGTCACCCTTTATAAGGTAAGAAAATAATTACGCTAACTGAACAACCTAAATCTATCTTATCTAATCACTGATGTTATATTCATGGGAAATAACCTTAAAATCACTTTATAACCTGTTAGAAACTTGTTGCACTCTTTCAAAGAATCGTTATGTCCTATCTGCATTCCAGGAGAAGAAATCGGTGGTGGACTAAATTTTGTATTAAATAGGAACCAAAAATAGTTACACGTAGGTGCTGCTGTTTATAAAATTTGTGTATAAACGTCTGGTCAAACTGTACTGCTCCACTGCCTCCACTCGTTCAGGTAAGTTTCGTAAATTTGTATAAATTTGACTTACCAATTCTTGTAATACTTATTATAGATTCATTGGAAATATGGACCAACTATTCTACAGTCCTTCCTATTCATTCAAGCACTAATATTTATTATTTAGCAGTTTAGTTTCTGCATATTATTTTTCATTTTTTTTTCTTCTCCCCACACCGCATTTTAGATATCAACAACCCCTTAGTTTCCTCTTAGTTACCGTCATCCAATCCTCATCGTTTATTTTCTTTTGTTACATTAACAAATTTCTATTGGATATCAATGTTTTGACACATTGAAATAATTTTACTTAAATTAACTTATTATGTTGAAATATGTACAGGGAATTGAAGATATTAATAACAGAGTAATTTTTAAGATTAGTAATTAATAATAAATTTCATTTGTGTTAACAATTCACAATACATTCAACGATGCTATTTTGTTCTAGTGTTGTTAAGAGACTTCTATTAAATTGTACTCTACATGGTGTATTTTATCTATTGATTAAATAACTTTTATAAATCAAATAATTTGTTATTTTTGATAATACAAGGTGTATCAAATAATTTTATGGAATAATAAAATTGTATTTATTTTATGGTCGGAATGAATCATAACAATATATATTAGATTAGATTAGATTAAAATTGGAGTGGCTCTTTGTCCTATCCCACTGCGACCTTTGCAGATCTATTGTGGTCCTCCCTATATTAGAGCTCGATATCCAGCTTTATTCTTTTTATTAGACTTAATAGCCTGGTTACCGCCTCCTTTGCGTAGCTCTCTGCCTTCGGTTTTTCTTCCCCGAATAAATGAAACCGCAACCTTGCTAGGCCTTCACACTCACAAAGTACGTGCTCCGCGGTTTCTTCTTCTTCCTGGCAGAACCTGCATAGGCTGTCTTCTGCTAGTCCAATTGTGTGCATATGTTTCCTTAGCCTACAGTGCCCTGTGAGCATTCCCACTATTATCCTCGTCGTTTCTCGACTTTGGCGTAGTAGGTCGTGTGACAGTTTGGCCGAAGGGCTTTTAAGGAATAGTTTAGCGTGTCTTTGTCCTGGGGTTCCATACCACCAGTTCAACGCCTGGTTGTTTATCCATTTGTGGATGCTTCCTTTACTTAGGCATTTGGCAATTCCACAGGAAGGTTCTGGCCCTATCATGACCTCCGCTGCTCCCTGCTTGGCTAATTCATCGGCCTTTTCATTGCCTTTTATTCCTTGGTGGCCTGGTACCCAGGCTAGGGTTACTTTATTATGACTACCTAGTCTGTTGAGGGCCTTGCGACATTCCCACACCAGATTCGATGTTATCTTATATGAGCGTATCGCCTTTAGTGCTGCTTGGCTGTCAGAGTAGATGACGATTCTTTGGTTATTCACCTCCCGTCTTATCAACTCTTCTGCACAGCATTGCACCGCTATTACCTCTGCCTGAAAGACAGTGGCATGTTTCCCTAGGCTTAGAGAGATCGCTATCTTCTCCTGTACCCCGTATATTCCGGCTCCTACTCCAGAGTCTGTTTTAGAGCCATCAGTGTACCAGTTGAGATTCGCCATTATGGGAGGCTCTGCTTCCCAGTCCTTTCTCTCTGGAATTACGATTGTATATTCGTTTTTAAAACTATATTGTGGGGCAATCTGATCCTTTGGCATTCCCAGTATTGGATCTGCCTTTATTCCATCATATAGTTCTTTGTAGACCTTACCGTGTTCTTGGCTTATCGGAGAAGGTCCCTGTGATAATCTGTGGCTAACAGATCTTGCATTTCCTTGAATAAGTATATGCAGTGGTGGTAGGTTTAGTATCACCTCCAGAGCCGCTGTCGGAGTCGTCTTCATGGCCCCTGTGATACTCAAGCAGGCCTGCCTTTGAATACCACTTAGCTGCCTTTGCGCTCCGATCTGCAGTGTCCTGGGCCACCAAACAATTGATCCATAGGTTATCATTGGCCTCACAACCTGTGTATATAACCATTTGGTCATGCTAGGATTTAATCCCCAATTCTTTCCACACATTTGCCTGCATCTTCCAAGAGCGATTCTGGCCTTATGTGCGGTTTTTTCAATGTGGGAGTTCCAATTGAGCTTCTGGTCAAATATGACCCCTAGGTATTTAACTTCATTCGCAAATGGAATCTCCACTCCGTTGATTTGCGGCTTTTGTAGTCCTTGCAATTTTCTCTTTTTTGTAAACGGTACCAGTGTAGTTTTGTAGGGGTTCACTGCTAGTTCCTCCTCCCTACACCAGCCACTCACTATATCAAGCGCCATTTGGGTGCGCTCCGATACTGTGTCCGGAAACCGTCCTCTTATGACGATGGCAAGATCGTCCGCATACCCCAGGCACCGAATACCTTTGTCTGATAGCCGTACTAGAAGCGTGTCTACTAGGATCGCCCACTAAAGGGGCGATAAAACGCCTCCTTGAGGACAACCCCTTTCCACACCCGCTGTGATGGTTGCCTCCCCCAGGGTGGATGTGATTATCCTATTCCCTAGATTAGCTGCAAGCCACCCGCAGATGATGGGTTCGACCCCCCTTCTTTCCATACACCTTGTTATAGATATTGGAGAAGCATTATTGAATGCTCCCTCTATATCCAGAAAAGTAGCTACTGCTATTTCCTTGTCGTCGATCGACTTGGACAGTAGCCTATTTAAATCGTCCAGAGCCAAGTCTGTTGACTTACCCTGTTGATACGCATACTGACTCTCGCTTAGAGGGCGAGTTTTCAGAGCGTTGTCCTTTATGTACCTATCCACTAGCTTTTCCAAAGTCTTGAGCAGAAAGGACGTTAGGCTAATTGGTCTATATGACTGGGGCGTTTGGTCAGAAATTCTACCTGCCTTCGGAAGGTATATGACCTTCACCTTCCTCCATATTACCGGAGTATGCCTTAAAGCTAAGCTAGCCTTGAAGATCTTACTTAGTTGTGGCGCTAATGCCTCTTTACCTTTCTGCAGTAGTACCGGATAGATTCCATCCTCCCCTGGTGATTTAAAGGGTTGGAATTCGTCTATGGCCCACCTTATCTTATCTGGTCTTGTAATGTCAGTGGCAAGTTGCCAGTCTTCCCTACTGGGTCTACCTGCCTCTTGGGAATTGCTGACTACCTCCTGCATACTCAGATCAATGGTGGCTCCAGGAAAGTGTGCTTTTGTCAACAGCTCCAAAGTTTCCTGTGCCGTTTCTGCATAGTCTCCGTCCGTTTTCTTGAGGAGACTCACCTTGTCTTTAGAGCCATCCTTGGACAAAACTTTGTGGATTCGGGAGCATTCTGTGGTCTCTAGAACCTCCTCACAGAATCTTCTCCATGAGTCCCTTTTGGCCTTCCGGATCTCCTTATTGTATAGAGTGAGCTTACTCCTGTATAGGTCCCAGTTTTGGTTGAGTTTGGCTCTATTAAATAACCTTCTTACCTCGGTTCTTAATCCCTCTAGGTAATTGTTCCACCAAACTGTGTTCCTTTTGCGTTGCCTTGTTCGTTCTGGGCAGTTTTCTCGGTAGGCATTCAAGATTGCCTCATTAACCTGATCAACTGCCACTTCTAGGCTTTCTCTCCCTTTTATAGTGACTGTCCCTTCCTCAAGTGACTCTCTGAGGGATTTATTGTATCCTTCCCAGTTCGTCTCTCTTGGATTTCTGAACTTACTCATTATTAGGGGTGGTGACTCAAGATCGAATCTTATATGCCTGTGGTCGGAACATGATGGTTCCTGTGAAACCCGCCAAGCTACTATGTTATCACTTATTCTGCTGGTACTCAAGGTCAGGTCTAATACCTCTTTCCTAACTGCCGTGACAAAAGTAGGCTCAGTACCTTTATTGGCAATGAATAACCCTTCCCTAAGTATGAATTCATAAAATGACTCACCTCTTTTATTGATGTCCGTGCTGGCCCAGATGGTATGGTGGGCGTTGGCATCGCATCCTAATATAAGCTGCATGTCCCTCTCTCGGCAATAGTCCACTGCAGCCTTCAGTACCTGTGGAGGGCATGCTGGCTCGTCTCCCGGACAGTAGGCAGAACAGACGACTACACTCTTCGTCCCGCCCTCGGTTTGGTATGAAAGGACTCCTATAACAAAATCCCCAGAGCATAACCCCGAGATTAGTTACAATATATATATATATATATATATATATATATATATATATATATATATATATATATATATATATATATATATATATATATATATATATATATATATATATATATATATATAGTTATAGTAGATATTTGCCGAATGATAATGTACAAGGACAGGAATATTGGGGAAGCGGCAAAATTGTAAAAAGAGTACTCTTTACACTAATTTCCAAGCTTTCGGAATATCTTTATTTCCATTTTCAAGGATAGTATTTGAGATTGTATTACAAAAGTTGTTTAATATGGTAAATACATCTAACAATAATTTTGATTTGAATTTAGACATTTATTTTTAAAAAAATTCAAATCAAAATTATTGTTAGATGTATTTACCATATTAAACAACTTTTGTAATACAATCTCAAATACTATCCTTGAAAATGGAAATAAAGATATTCCGAAAGCTTGGAAATTAGTGTAAAGAGTACTCTTTTTACAATTTTGCTGCTTCCCCAATATTCCTGTCCTTGTATATATATGTATATATATATATATATATATATATATGTCGGCGTCAATTAGTGAAATCCGTCATTCCCTGAAATGCCTAGTCATTTCACGTATTGCCGGCAAACTGCGTAATTGTACATTCGATACACCGTTTGCCTATTAGTTTCAGGCATTCCCTGAGGGGGAAGGCATTATGTGTGTAATCCACATTAAGTTATTCAAGAAGGGGAAGGGAATATATTAATTGGATTCACCCTTACCCTTCTTGAATATCTTTTGAGGGGAAGGCAAAACGTATAAAATGTACAATTACGCAGTTTGCCGGCAATACGTGAAATGACTAGGCATTTCAGGGAATGACGGATTTCACTAATTGACGCCGACATATATATATATATATATATATATATATATATATATATATATATATATATATATATAGGTTTCAAATTTTGTGGGGAATGCGGCAATGTAAATGAAGTGTACTCTTTTTAGTTAATTCTTAGCTTTCGGTTTTTATTCAAACCATTTTCAAAGAAAACTAATTGAGATTGATAATATCTTTGAATCTTAAACATGGAGAAAATATTCATATGTAAAAAAATATTGTAAAAAATGTTATATATATGTAAAGGTATAAATTTAATGAAAAATATAAAATTGAAATGACAATTGTGAAAATTTGTCAATTACATTGCCGCATTCCCCACAAAATTTGAAACCTATCTAGTTTTGGCAACGAACTACTTTCTTATATATATATATATATATGTCAAAGGGTTAGGTTAGGTTTGCCATGTTAATGGCATATACATATGTTATTTTATGGTATACATCGATCATTTAAATGTTTCTTGATTTATGTATACACATATTTTTTTTTAAACATGCATTGTAATCCTTAAAAAGTGTTTTTCTACTACCGTGCGTTTTAACCCACTTTCCCGCACGCATTTTAGTTTTGAAAGTGTGCGGGAAAGTAAAATGAGTGCCGGAAAGTAAAATAATACAAATTTTGACCTTATTAGATAGTTTTTTACTTCGGAAGTTATAACTATTGTAACTACAGGTGAATAATTATTCACAAAATAATCCAAAAAAAAAATATTTTTCAGTTTTTTGTTGCATTTTTCATTTTTTGGAAATATAAAATAATGGAGATATTTTTATATAACCCTAACAGCAAATAACTCCACTGGACCGGTAATTTCAAGTAATTAACAAAATGCAAAAAATTGTGTTTTAAAATTAATATTTATAATAATTTATAGTTTTTAGTAAAAGTTTTGTATACTTATGTATGTTGAAATGAAATAATTTTTGAAAAATGGGATGGTATACTTTTTTGCAGGTACCTATATACTGTCGTAGAAAAAATTATGTTCCTAACTCATGCGTAAAGTGTCTTTCCCGCACTTGACCGCTTGTCCGAACTCCGCTCTGCGTCGTTCGGCTCAACTGCAGTCGCGTGCGGGAAAGTATCACTTTCCGCACTTGTTAGGAAAATAACTATTCCACGACACAGTACTTTTTTTGATTTCTTTTCATTTCCGTGATGCTCATTGCATATACATATTTGATTTCAACCCATGAATCGAGTGCTGGAATAGTCTTCAATACATAATATATTTATCAGATTATTATTTTCACGCTTTCAAGATATTTGATTTTTTTTTGTTTTTTACAATTCTTCCAATTTATCGTCAGACTCTGCATTCATAAGTCGCTTTAATTCGGTTTCAGAGAATCCTTTTGGCATTTTCGAAATCCTTGTAAAACACTTAAAATTATAACAAAAAAGATGTATCTCGGGTACAAGTGTACCCCGCCCGGGAAGACAAAGGTTAATTGGATTCTAACCACATTTGAAATATGAGTGAGCTCTTGGAGTCAAAAATGATCATTCTTACAACAAAGTAACAACTAACGTGTTTCATTGGCATCATTTCTGAAAGTAAAGAAGCGAAATCATTTAAACCATCCATAGAGCTTGTACTTCACCAAATCCCATTTTTAGTAGAACCGTTTTACACGTACGAGAATTATTGCGAAATTTACTCTGAAAATTTTCATAAGAATAATTTTTGCTGTTTTACACGTCAAAGAGTTAGTGCTAAAATTTTCGGAGTAACAATATTGACATGTTCTACATTTTCTAGAAAGTGCGTGAGAATCGACGCAGAAGCCAAAAATAGAATTGAAAAAAAATGGCGTCAATGTGTCATTATTTGTTGTCGTTTTATTTATTTAGGAAAGCCAAAACCTTGGCATAAATGCAAATCTCAATTAATAGAATGAATAATCTATCAAATAAACGGTTCGAATAGAGCTGATTATTCAGAAAAATGTCAATATGTAAATCGTAACCATGACAACTTATTCCAAATACAATCTCTCTGCGCATTCGTATGGCATGAATTCTTATGAAATCTATAGTGGTGAAAATATTATGTGTAAAACAGTCAAGGAGTGAAATGTTTCCAAAATTCTTATGAAAATTACCAGAGTAATTTTCAGAGTAAATTTCGCAATAATTTTCGTACGTGCAAAACGGTTCGTAGACAATATTTTTATCAAAATGTTAGCATATAATAGTTATTTATTTAACTAGGCAGCAAAGTAGTAGATTGACTGCCTAGGCTGAATTCAGCCAAGGCAGTCAATCTACTTTGCTGCCAAGTTGAACATATAATTTTTTCTCCGATTGTTCATAATGATATAGGAGGATATTGTATTTGCAAATTATTACAATTCCCACAATCTCTTTATTTTGGTTGGTTGCTATGGAAATGTATAATCACTTTGCTGCCTAGGCAAAAAATTAAGACTGCTGATCGATATCAGTCAGCAAAATTAATATTTGCTGCCAATCGGAGAAAAACAATATTTCTATTCATGTCATCATCTTTATTAAAATTATAATCTAATGGACCTTAAAAATTTCACTATTATTTGATAACTCAATTTTGGTTTCATTTCCCAAAAAAATAACGACAAGGATAATGAATATACGACAAAGACCATACTAAATTTCTATTTAAACCTGCTCCAAAACAGAAAAAGTTATCAATAATATTTTTTATAAAGTAATTTTTTTTGTATTTAAAATTCAATAATTCCTAGAAATCTAATTAACTTATTTTCTTCTTCTGTCTTTCATAAGCATCGATGTAATGTTTTTGATTAACTTATTCCAAATTATCCATATGTCCTTGTAAAACACTTTACTCCTCCTGTTATGTATCCCCTATTCATTTTGTCCGCTTTTTGTACACAAACAAAAATATTTCCAATTTTTATTGAATCTGTGTTAGAGAAGCACCTAAAACCTTACGCAAAAAGCAGCAAAACGTTTTTTACATTTTTGTTATCCACATAAAAATTTAGTATAAAGACTCGTATGACGAAAATGTTGAATAAATATCTAACGATATTTTCAATAGATGATTATTCTTTGGAAAGCATCGGATATTCCAGAAAAAATAGAATGACAGAATATACTTCGAAAAATTAGAATCCGAAAAAATAGACCTGGGAAAAAGAAACCCACGAAAGGTAGATCTACAAAAATATACCAAAGAAAAAATCACTTTATTCGCGGAACAGAGCTGAAAAATTTCACATTTTTTTAGTTCGTTCAATAAAACATTACGTCTTTAGTACCTTTAACCACGTCCAATAATTGAAATTGTGTCGAAACGATTTGCGACGTCACTTGGACTTGCGCTATAATGGCTTGGTTCATTTCTGACAGTTATGCTTTGCTATTTTATAATATCTGTAAAATTAATCAATTGATCAAATTTTCGAGTACTTTTTTAAACTGAGTTGGGCTTACATTCATTTTAAGAAAGAGTTTAAACTTTCAAAATTTTCAACCGTTTTTATTTTTTATATTAGTTGACTTTTTTCTTTTAACAAAAAAAAATTGAAACAGAATCAGCTACTTTTTTACCTGTTTCCATCATCATTTATTGTATTTAATTCATTTCTATATTTCTATATACATACACTATAAAAAACAATGTATATTTTTGCTGTTTAATCCGATTTCAACCCAAACGAGAATAAAAATATAATGTCAAATGAATGTTCATTCCACCTTCAAGTCAGATTGGGTTCTCCCGTTTATACAAGCGCATGTAGCCCAAGTATTTCAAAATTGTGCTGGTATATACACAATAATTAAGCACAAAGCAGCGAATGTTATATTTCATCCACATTAATAGTTCACTATCGTTTACATAATATAAGATGTTGTTAGGTATGAATAGAAAAGATTTGGAGATACCTGAAACAAAACAATGGGAATAAACCAATTTTAAATTTTCAACTAGAACATCCCATATCTCTTTAGGGAGAAATTTGTTATTCAAGAGTTTTAAGTTAAATCTTCAGAATTTGAAAATACTGAGCACATTATTAAGTGTACATCTAATTGTTGCTCATCAACCTAATATTTGATCATTGGACACACAATATGAATAGCACACAATACCGACAACACCCTTTGTTTTCAACCCACATCTCGATGTTTAAAACTTGTTTACCAGTGAAACAATGTTTTGTAAACACTACTTCTGTATGCACTTTTGACATTTCACAGCAAATCACTATTTTCCAAATACAATTTAAATAAATAAACAAAGTATGCTTATATTAAAATTACGTACATACCTTCAGCAATCATGAATGTAGAAACGGCTGAGTCTTCTGACTACAGAAGTACTCAAACCACAGTATACTAAAACAACCAGTAGTGCATCTCAACCTCGCGCATCGGTTGAGCGCAGTTCGCCATTTCGGTTTAGAAACTTTTCAAATTCAGCAGGGACGGCGTCGGAATAGGCACAGTTTAGTTTGGTTTAGTCGTGTAAGCAGTGGCGTGTGTGTGAATTATAGTTTTTTAATTATTGAGTGGCAGTCATCAAATAAGCAGGTGTAATTTGTGCTGCAAAGAACTGCAGAAGTCGAAGCAGAAGTAAATCATATTTATATATGAAAAAAAGTTTTTTTAGATTTCCCAAAGATCTTTTGAGGTAAGTATAGCATGTCCAAAGATTATAGCATTGTCATTATAGGCACGATAGGTCTACATTTATATAAATGCCGGTAGTTGAGATTGTCGGTAGTGATTTTTTTTAGTTACATAAATATGAAATATTGAATTAGTTAGTTCGGTATGTTCCTGTTTCGTCGATTGACGAAAAAATAATTTTCAATTATTTCCCGTTTTGTCGACTATAATACTAGACGATTCATTCTTCATTCAAAATTTCAGTGTAAAAAATAATATTGTCAGCAATTTTGTTCAACGATGCAAGGAAATATTGTTCACGCCTCCTTGCCCAGATTTTCCTGTTTTATTTATTAAAAATTTATACATAAGAGTACGATTGTATTATACACTTAAAGACATATATACCTAGGTAAATAGAAATTTTAAAAAAGATAATAAGGATAAATTATTTGGCGTCACGTTTAATGTAATGTAATCTTAATTTGTAGTTAATTATTATAGGATTAAATTTAACTGTGTTCAATAAAAATCTGTTTTATTACAATTTGTTTTGCTATTTTTGCCGATTTTAAATTCTTTTCCTTGTAACATGTTCAAATTATGTATTTTATATTATTCATAACATTAATCTACTTAATAACATTTTCTTCGAAATATAATTTTAACAACTTCAAATTATACTAATCCTTCCCTGACCAAAAAGTAGAAATGTTAGTTAATACGGACCTCGGATCTAAACCCAAATGGCCGTTTCAAGGCCAAATAAAATTATTGCGTACAAGCGATGCGCGAGGTTGAGATGCACTACTGGTTGTTTTGGTATACTGTGCTCAAACTATAACTCACCCCATCTCTCAACCTACCTACTCGCTAGCAGCATCTAAGAAAGTTTATCGTTCAAAAGCATTGGCCCTCATATTTCCATCTTCAGACGGAGTTAAATTAGAAGAATATGTCTATGCACTAGGTCCTAAAGTTCAACCAAAAAATATAACGTTTGCATCAAGAATTTCGAACAACCGAATTTGCATATACTTATCAAGTAAATCTATTTTAGAAGAATATTTAACTAAAGATGGTAAAATATCTATAAATAATGAAATTATTCCAGCAAGAAGATTGATTACCCCATCCAGTCGTATTTTACTATCAAATGTTTATCCCTCCATTCCCGATGAGACATTAGAGGCGGAATTGAAAAATATGGGCTTTAATTTGTTATCTCCTGTAAGTCCCGTAAGAGCGGGTTTTTCTAAGACGGAATATGGTCACATCGGTAGTTTTCGACGTCAAGTGTACACGACTCCTCAACAAGATGATACAAATCTCCCAGATTCATTCCTAGTCACCCATGAGAACACATCCCACCGTATCTTCATGTCCATCGACGGAATGTCTTGTTTTAAATGTAAACAGCCTAGTCACATAGCATCTCAATGCACAGCTATCTTTACTACTCCAACCGAACCTATTGCCCCAACTACTGTTACCCAAAACACTACTTCATCAAAATTGCTAACAGAACCTAAAACATTATCAAACTCTCAGCAAATCAGTACTGCATCACATCCAACATTCCCCATTAATCCAACTCAACAAATAGCTAAACCACTCATTTCGAATCAAGTAAAAAGAAAATCTTCAGATCGTCATTCACCAGAAATTGACAATGATACAGAGCCTCAATTTGTGAAACCTATTTCCCAGCCCCCAAAGAAAACCAAACAGAAAAAACCCACACTAGAACTACTTAAGCCCACTAAGTCTTTTATCGACGATCACGACTCTCGTTTTCCTCTCAACTTTGAACAACTTGTCGATCTATTTGATAACTGCTATGGTTCTCCCAATCCAGAACTTATTGCCAAAAATTATACCGATGACTTGCCAGCACTGTGTAAAATGCTTGAGGAAATCTACCCACAACTTTCTGATCGGGGTATTAAAACCAGATGCACTAAAATCCGGAAAAAATGTAAGCATGCTTGTAATCCTGAAACTACTGACTCTGAAAGCGATTCATCGCAGGAAACTTATTGAAAATCAATTACTTTTAATTTTATTTTTTTTCATCGCGTTCAATAATTTAGTACAATGGAACATCAACGGTGTATACTCACATTTAGAAATGCTACAAATTTTAATATCAGAGCAAAACCCAGCAATATTATGTTTACAAGAAACAAACTTCACAAGTGATAAGACTTATACTCCTAAAAATTTCAACGGCTTTTTTCTTAATAGACAAAATTGTGGGCGAGCCAGCGGCGGCGTATCAATTTATGTTAAAAAAGATATAGAATCATGCTCAATTCCATTAGTAACTAATTTTGAAGCAATTGCAGTTCGGATACAAGGCATAACCAAATTAAATATTTGTAATATATATATTCCTTCCAATAAGGATATTAACATTGAGAACTTAACCAATCTTATCAATCAGATTCCTCTTCCTAGACTAATTGTCGGAGATTTCAACGGTTATAATGTTTTTTGGGGTTGTCCCTACACTGACCCACGTGGTCAAATAATATACGACGCTATTGAACAAAATAACTTATCACTCCTAAACGATGGCCGTCCCACACGCTTCAACAGTTATAATGGTAATTTGTCACACATTGATTTAAGCTTTTCCGATTCTACTACAGCACTTGACCTTAGTTGGAACGTACTTTCAGATCTTCACGGAAGCGACCATTTTCCCATAATTATAACAAATATCCGATACAACCAGACATCACATCACCCTACTAGTAAATGGAAGTTAAAAACTGCAAATTGGTCATTGTATTCAAGTCTTGTAGATAACCTTTTAAATCAAACTAATTTCAACGAAATCGACAATAGTGAATTATTAAATAAATTTATATCCATTATCACAAAAGCCGCAGATATAGCAATAGGAAAATCATATTCCTCCCATAATGGTTCAACCGTACCATGGTGGAATAATGCTTGTAAAGATGCGATAAAATTAAGTAAACAGGCGTTTAATAAGTATAAAAAACATAATACCCCACAAAATCAACAACAATTCAAAAATCTCAGAGCTAGAGCGCGTTACATAATAAAGAGATCTAAGAAAGAGTCTTGGATCAACTTTGTATCTCGTATTAATATCTCTACGCCCCCCGCAGAAATTTGGAATAGGATAAGACGAATATCCGGTAGTTACTCTAATTTTAATATCAACATACTGACAGAACGAGGACAAGATCTAACGAGTACTCAGGAAATTTCTGATACACTAGCAAACACCTTTGAACAATTTTCCAGTAATGCCAATTATGACACTAAATTCCTTGAGTATAAAAATCTTACTGAAAAACTCAATCCCATTTGCATCGATTCCAATAATAATTCTCCCCTCAACACTCCTATTTCGTTGGATGAGTACTACGAAGCCCTAAAAAAGGTCAAAGATAGTAGCCCCGGTCCAGATAATATTCCATCAGCATTCATAAAGAACCTATCCAAGCAAGCTTCAATATTCTTATTAAATATATTCAATTTTTACTGGCTACAGCAACAACTCCCTGATATTTGGAAGGAAGCAACAATAGTACCGATCTTAAAACCAAACTGCCCTAAAAATGAAGCTAAATCTTATAGGCCTATCTCCGTTACCTCTTGTGTCTGCAAATTATTAGAAAAAATAATTAATAACCGACTTATTTGGTTCCTAGAGTCCAACTCCTTACTAAACAGAGAACAGAATGGTTTTAGAAAAGGTCGTTCAACAATTGACAATATAATAGACTTAGAATCCGACATTCATGAAGCATTCCTTAACAAGCAAAAATTTCTGGCCGTATTTTTTGACATCAAACGTGCATATGATACAGCTTGGAAGCATAAAATTTTACTAAAATTAGTCGATTGGGGAATAAATGGAAATATGCTTGCGTTTATTAAAAACTATTTATATAAGCGATCATTCCGTGTAAAATTGAACGGGCATTTCTCGAATAGCAAAGAACCAGAAAATGGCACTCCCCAAGGTTCGATAATAAGCGTAACACTCTTTTTAATCGCAATTAACGATATTTTGAATAAACTTGATAAACCACTGAAAGGGCAACTATACGCAGATGATTTAGTTTTATATATTAAGGGTAAAAATATAAACTACATGACGTCGGTCATGCAGCAACATATTCGACATCTTGAAATTTGGTCTGAGTCTACAGGATTTCAATTCTCCACAGAGAAAACGAAATGCATAATTTTTTCCAAAAACCCATTTTTCTTCAGCCCTATACTGAAGTTATATAACAATAATTTGAATTTTGATGATCACATAAAATATCTAGGTATGGTTTGGGATTACAAGCTGACTTGGAGAACTCACATTAATGACCTGATTTGTAAAACTCATAAAAGTTCCAATCTGCTTAAAATATTATCTAATATGAATTGGGGCGCTGATTCAAAGTCATTAATACGTATATATCGTTCACTAATTAAATCACGTCTTGATTACGGATGCGTAGCATACTCGTCAGCGAAAAAAACAGTACTAAATCTTTTAAATCCAGTCCAGAATACTGCGATCAGAATTTGCCTGGGTGCATTTCGATCAAGCCCTACCGAGAGCCTTCTCGGTGAAGCTTCCGAAATTCCCCTCCACCTCCGACGGATTTACCTTAGTCTCTCTTACGCTATCAGTATATCTGCAAATCCTAATCATCCAGTTTATGACAACACCTTCTCCAATCGTTTTTCGGATGAATATAAAAAAAGGAAAAGAACAGATCCACCACTTTACGAAAGAATTAACAGATACCTTAACCTACTACATATATCTATTCCTCAAGCAATCCCCCAAATCATTCCCTCCCCTCCTCCATGGATAATAAAATTACCAATATGTGATGCATCGTTGACAAGTTTTGATAAGAACGAAACAAACCATACCCTAATTAGAGGAAAATTCCATGAGAAAATATCTCATTTACAACAATATACACATATCTATACAGATGCCTCCAAAACGGATACTGGAGTTGGAGCAGCACTTGTAGCTCCAAATGTAATAATCAAATTTAGACTTCCCTATATTACAAGCATTCTAACTGGAGAACTCTATGCGATATTTCAAGCACTAGTCCATGCCAATAGAGAAAATGTGAAACACTTGCTCATAGTAACTGATTCATTGAACTCAATTGAAAGTTTGCGTCAGACATATACATCAAACCCATTACTAAAACTTATTAAGCAGCAATTATCTCAGCTATACAATTCAGGAGCAGTCGTACAGTTATTATGGGTACCTTCACATACAGGAATAGGGGGAAATGAGCAAGCTGATGCAGCAGCTAAAGCTGCAATTCAGGATCCTAGTGCCATCGAAGTCACGAGAGCTATAATGACAGACATGAAAATATTTATCAAGACATCGGTTAATAAAGCTTGGCAGCACCAGTGGTCCCAATCTAACGATAAATTAAGGCAAGTGGAACGAACAGTTAAACCGTGGAAGGCCGTTCCAGAAACCAGGAAAGAACAAGTTATTCTGACCCGTCTAAGAATAGGACACACCCGTTTTTCCCATGAACACTTAATGACTAAATCTGAACAATCCCGCTGTACAGTGTGTCAATGCCCTTTAACAGTCAAGCATGTATTAATAGATTGTCCACAATTTTCGCAACAAAGAATTTCATTTAAAATTCCACCTACTATGTATCAATTGCTAGGAGAAGAGTACAATATGGAAAACTTGGTAGCTTATCTACGTACTATTCAGTTTCTACACAAAGTTTAATTTATTACCAAAATTGTTTGTTTCTTTTTATATCTTTACTGTAGTACTTGATATTTTAATATTTATTGTTCATTTGTCAGCGCTAATAACCTAAAGGGTTGATGCGCTTTATTTTTCTTAAAAAAATAAAATTACGTCACAAAATTCAGAATAGTTGAATAAAAGATCCATATTAGCATATCGCAGAATAACTAGAGAGGGTTATTTTCTGTCCATATATATTTGTATATTGAAAAACATCTGTCATCTGTAAATTGATGTGAGGAGTCGATATAAGGGGTGTTGTCACATTAATTGGAAAATACCGATACCTTCACTTGTTGTTTATAAACATTCTCAATCGGCTCATTATGTATAAATATAGGTATACCTATTGACAATGATTGAATCAATAGATTTTTTATACATTTATCTAAATTATGTAGTGAGAATTGAAGGATATATACGGGAACCACAAAAAATAACGTTTGCTTTGGTGTTATAACAAATATATTGTTTGGGTCTTAGTGTGATTTTCCTGAAGCAATTTGAAACGAATCAATTAAGTACATTTTGATTATTCCGTCACATTATGTTTAGCAAAAGGTGATTCGCTGTGAATTGCCGTGAACACAAATTGGTATTTATCGGATATTCCGGAAAAAATAGAATGACAGAATATGCTTCGAAAAATTAGAATAAGAAAAAATAGACCTGAAAAAAAAAACCCACGAAAAATAGATCTAGAAAAAATATAACGATGAAAAAATTACTTTTTCTATGACTGTTGAGAAATGGACCCTTTATATGTAACATTTTTGTTGAGTAACTGGATGCATTACACAAAACAAGCCACTCCCCTTGTGTAATAATCCATTACACACGACTATCTGGCCAATAACCGTCAAAGAATGCCATTACACACGACTATGTTCGGTGTAATGTTTGAATCAGACTCGCCATGGGATGTCAAAATTTTACTTTGACAGTACCTATACCTACCTACCTACCGAAGGTGATTTAGAGCTGACTTTTTGTTAGAATGAATACAGAAAGTGAAAACGAATTCAACTGCTCAAATTTCACCATCAATATTGTAAGCAATAAATGAATTTTCATTGTTGCTTTCAAAATGGAATTGTTTGACATAAAGCATTAAGTTTATTCAATAAAATATTCTCTAAATATCTCGTTCGTTTGAATTGATAAGTGAACACTCAGTCATAGAAAAAGCATAGTATTCTACTTTCGTGTAATGGCTATTAATCACTCGAATGATTACGACGTTTGCCTGCGGCTCACGTCGCAACCTTCATTCTCATGAGTAATAGCCATCATTACACGCTCGTTGAATAATATACTATTATTCGCGGAACTGAATTTTTTTATTCCGTTCAATAAAACATCACGTCTTTAGTACCTTAAAGTCCAATAATTGAAAATGTGTCGAAAAGATTTGCGACGTCACTTGGACCTGCGCTATAATGGCTTGGTTCATTTCTGACATTTATGCTTTGCTATTTTATATCTGTGAAAATGAGCAATTAATCAAATTTTCAAATACTTTTTCACAACATTTATTTTAAGAAAGAGTTTCAATTTTCAAACGTTTTTATTTTTAAAATTATTAGTTGACTTTTTTCTTTTAACAAAAAGCTACTTGTAGCTGTTCTCATCATCATTTATTGAAAATGGATAACAAATTCCAATCATTGTATTCAATTCATTTCTATTTATCTATATAGCTGTCCTCATAGAATCCTTTACACTTCCTCTTTTATTCATACACTATAAATAACAATGTATATTTCTGCTTCTCCTATATTTTTATATTTGTTTAGTCCATGTGATTTGTCCATTTTTTTTGTAAATTTCTATTGTAAATATACGAATATTTGTTATTAATAATTTTGTTATCATAACTATCATTTTTATAAATTACCTATTCACCTCATGGATTCTTCAACCTGTTCTATATAAGCTCTCTAAAAAAAATTGTCTGGACATGTATCCAGCATTAACCCAGATCTCGTCGACGCAATACATTTTTCGGTTTTCATTTCCAAAATTATTCACTATTTTCCTTGAATATTCCCTCCATATTACCATTTTATCTATCCAGTAAGTGAACTATTTTTGAATTTTTATTAAACCTACTCACTAAATCAATAACATTGTCACTTTTGATTTGTGTTATGTTTCACAAACTCATGTTTGTTCTTGATTATTCTGTTAATATTGCAATAATGAAATTTGTATTCACTCTATACTTTTGAAAGAACTTTATAGATTGGCGGAATCAGATAATTTTCAATTTAATGTTTTATGAGTATGCTGCAGAATATTGATACGGGACTATTTACCTGTCCCCTGTCCTTGCAAGACCCTTTACTCTTACTCCTTTATAAAATTTTCTATTAAAAATTAAAACAGGTACGTTAGTGCAAAATTTTCTATTTGAAATTCACTGTTTGGTTGGTGGGTCGGTATTGAACCCAACCAATACCAACCCTCCTAGAAAAAATTATTTTCTAATTTTTTTTTTGCGGAAATGCTCAACTTTCATTTTTCCAAACTTAAGAATAGCTGAAAACCGTTTCCAGAAAACACGTTTCTGTTTTACATTTTGGACAATTCTCTCAATTCTCTAAACATAAACACGTGAAAAACTTGCGTTGTTGGTATAGTAGTAAAACAGAGAGTGGTTAAAGTACAAAACTTACTTAGTTATAACTGAGCAATCTACCGAAAATTATGCAGGAAGCTTATGAATTTGCGAAAAATGAAGACTTAATAATGCCTCGACCACTTTACTGTAGTACAAAATGTAGAAGACGTACAAGTGATTTGGATATATTTTCGCAATGTAATTTTTTTGAAACAGGTTTGGGCACGTATAGGTGTACTGAACGACAACAATGCCGACCTTCGTTTTTTGTTGTGGAAAAAACCAAAATCTCAATTTGACAATAGAATTTGGATAACTTTTATAGTTATTGGGTTTTATTTTTCCAATGTTCAGTCGTTTTTAGTGGAAAATCAATGACCCAACGACTTACAAAAAGTCATAATTTTTAGGTCACTGTCGTTAGGTTAGTAGGGCAGCATTGAAGATCTTGATTATTATTTTAAGATCAAAGCTTATGTTTTACTGCTCCCAAACTCTGAAGATTTTCTATTTTCTCTTGACGTGTTTCTCACTTCTCAATACCATTTAAAACCAAACTCTGTTCACTTTTAAATCAAAACTTGTCCTCAAAACCTAACCCAACTTCCTTAAATCCTATCAAAATCCTTTGCCGTCCTAAAAACGTATAGGGCATGTCCACGACAGTTGACATTGACAATACCCCGGTGGTAAAACAATAAACAATAGACAAGATGAAAAATTATCAAACAATCATATATTAACCTATATTATATGGGGTGTGTTCGGGGAGCACGCTATCGTGCTTATAACGCAAACGCTATTCATGCGCTATTCGAACTGTTCGGGGAGGTTTGAGTGCCAATTCAGAGCGTTGGCGCTATCGAGCTCCGTGAACAGAACAGTGCTTGTTATCTATGCATCAGCTGATGTCAAGTAGTCAACAACAGCAGACAGCAGTTATTTTTATTTTTAAATAAAATATGGCCGACGATAGACGCAATGTTTTGAATGTGGTGGCAGTGGATTTACAAATGATGAATCGGATTCTTGATTCGTCTTCATCATCATCAGAAAGTAGTGAAGACGAATTACAAGGTTTAGAACGCCTTGATGGGCTTAATAGAAGAAAGATGATCCCAAGAGTAGAAAACTATGTGGAGCAAGTGTTACCTGCACTAAGTGACCAGGAATTCAAGTCACATTTTAGGTATTTTATTTATTTAATAGTAATACCTAAAGCTATTTGTTGATTGTTTCCTTATTATAATTCTTAATACCTTCAAACATTTTAGAATGTGTCGAGAAACATTCAACTATGTGCTTAATATCATAGCACCACGGCTTAGAAGACAGATTCCAGGAACTAGTATGATTTCACCTGAGAAGCAGTTTCTAGTTGCCATCTGGAGACTGGCCACGCCCGATTCATTAAGGTGAGCATATTTTTCTCTTATCACATTCCAATAATACTTCAATATTAACAAGTTTAAATGAATGAATATGGTGGATTAAATGTCCTTTTGTACTTTTCTATTTAATTTAATATCTATTGATACAAATACTAGTCAACTGTAAACATCGAGTTGATGTTTCAGCACAAAGTCTTATTATATTCTACCTATATTATTGGAAGACCATCTATAAGTAATTTATTATAGTTTTGAATAAAGTCACGTACCTATATTACTCGTGTCTATGTTTATTAAATAATCCAAATATATTTCTATTTAATTGTTAAGTCAACTAACTGTTGAAATTAGCACAATGATCTACAGGGTGTCTACATGCCCACCCTTTGAAAGACAAAATTACAGGGTGATCAAACCTGGAATTTCGTCTCCTAACTAACTAACGCGAATTCAAACACTATTAATGTAGGTAAGTGATTATTTGCTGACAAAATGTATCATATTGCGTAATAAGATACTATCTTGAATTTGACTCAAAAAATGGTAAACAAATAATTAGACAATTAAACTACTTATTATTTTTAGATGATCTTTGCATTTAAAAATTCTATAGATTCTACAGATTCTATAAATAGATAAAAATAGTTATTATTACTACAGAGAGGAATATAAACAATATAAATACAAATACATAACATATGTTGATATTTGGGTACCCAATAACCTATTACATAAATGAGAATTATACATAAGCACTAATAGATAATATAAAGTCAATTAGTTATACATATACAGGGTGTCCAGGAACTTGATGCCAAAAATTCGGGAGCAAATAGAAGAGGTCAAAATAATGTTAGAAGTTCAAATAAATTTTTGTCATACGAGCCTTCGTTTCCGAGTTATAGACCTCTAAAGTTTCGAAATAAAAACCTTTGTTTTGTCATAATTTCTAAACTATACATTGGAATACTATAAAATTCCAGTGACGGATTGCATACATCCATGTCCTGTGTTTGACGGTATAAATGAATCTACATTACGTACAGATAAGCAGAGACGGCTTGTGCCCATTGGTTAATAATCCGTAATTTTAATAGGGACCATCTGAATAATATTTAAATTTCAAAAATAAATTTTCCAATCCATTTACTAATGAAAATGTACTCTTGTTTGAACTCGATAAAATTAAGGGTTTAGGAGAAATTTGAACTTTTAGATCTGATCGCCATATTTTGTAAAGACAGACATTCTGAAGAGAACTATCAATAATTGTCACAACTTATAATTAAAAATTCCTTAAGATTGTATTTAAACGCAATAAAACAATTACGTACATGTTAGGCCATTGTAGTTGCCTATAAATTTTAATACTTCACAATGCAATGGTAAGAAAATAAGAACCAAAACCTAAAACTGCTACAATAAATGTTCGATTTGACCACCTTGCACTTCGACGCACTTTCTGAGTCTGCGAAGGATATTTCTTTGTACTTTGTAGAGCATTCCCTGGTTCTGTTTTATAACGTTACAATGAAACCTTATTCTATCCACCATTTCGTTCCTTGTTTGCACCGGAGTTGAATAAACCAAGCTTTTAAGATATCCCCAAAAAAATGAATCCATGCTATTGAATTCTGGGGAACGAGCTGGCCATGGAACTGGACCTCCTCGTCCAATCCATTTATTGGAATAAATGTTATTAAGATGATTTCGTACATCAATGAGATAGTGGGGAGGGGCTCCATCGTGCATGAACCACATGTCTTTTCGAATTTGTAAAGGAACATCGTCTAAAAGCGGTGGAAAATCGTTTTGTAAAAATTCTAAGTATATCTGACCATTCAAAATATTATCGAAAAAATATGGACCCACTAAATTATTGCCCACTATTCCCGCCCACACATTTACACAAAATCGTCGTTGATTTTTGGTTTCAACAATACCGTGCGGATTTTCATCAGCCCATAAATGTAAATTATGTGAATTAATTACGCTGTCCCGTGTAAAACCGGCTTCATCCGTAAACTAAACTTTTCCAACAAATGCATTATCATTCCGTTGTTTATCTAAAAACCAGCGAGCGTATGCAAGTCTTGCTGGATAATCTTCTACATCCATGGCATGTACTTTCTGGATATGAAAGGGGTGAAGAAGCTGCTCCTGGAGAATATTGTGAACATTTGTTTTTGACAAATTAAATTGTGCTGAGAGCTTACGTACACTGGTTGTGGGATCACCATCGACTGCATCCAATACATTTTGTTCTACAGCTGGTGTACGTGCAGTTCTTGGTTGACCTTCGCCACCTTTTCTTGGTATGATACTTCCTAAAATTATTATTTAATGCAAACTAGTAGAAAATAATTTATTTTGCTTATGTAAATACCTGTCTCTCGTAAGCTACAATCGGTTCGTTCAAAGGTTCTTCTATGGGGTATAATTCTCCCAGGAAAGCGTAAAGTATACAATCTTCTTGCTTCTGACGAGTTACCAGAAGCCAAACCGTACATTAAATGCATATCTGCATATTCATTTAGGGTAAATTGTGCCATATCAACAATCAAACACAATAATAAAGATAATTTTTGATAAAGTCTCTAAAAATTTGACAACAAGCTGACATAAATGAAGCCGCCTACTAACTCGATGTAAATTAAGAATACAATACGTTTTGCCGGCTAGTCATTATTTGACAGCAGCCTTCTTGATGAAAACAGTTCAATTTTACTTTTTCTTAAGCCAGTCCCATGGTCAGACTTTAAACGCTTGAACTAAAACTAAAACTGCAAAGCAATTTTTTTATTGCGTTTAAATACAATCTTAAGGAATTTTTAATTATAAGTTGTGACAATTATTGATAGTTCTCTTCAGAATGTCTGTCTTTGCAAAATATGGCGATCAGATCTAAAAGTTCAAATTTCTCCTAAACCCTTAATTTTATCGAGTTCAAACAAGAGTACATTTTCATTAGTAAATGGATTGGAAAATTTATTTTTGAAATTCAAATATTATTCAGATGGTCCCTATTAAAATTACGGATTATTAACCAATGGGCACAAGCCGTCTCTGCTTATCTGTACGTAATGTAGATTCATTTATACCGTCAAACACAGGACATGGATGTATGCAATCCGTCACTGGAATTTTATAGTATTCCAATGTATAGTTTAGAAATTATGACAAAACAAAGGTTTTTATTTCGAAACTTTAGAGGTCTATAACTCGGAAACGAAGGCTCGTATGACAAAAATTTATTTGAACTTCTAACATTATTTTGACCTCTTCTATTTGCTCCCGAACTTTTGGCATCAAGTTCCTGGACACCCTGTATGTACAGCTTTTTTTTTAAATTTATTTAGGATAGTACTTTTGTAACCTATTTTTGTGAACGGTACTTTGTTTGCCATTCCTCGCTTGTATAGTGCAATTAGGGCCTATTGTATCAAGTACGATGTACGGTCCACCATACCTAGCATCTAATTTATGAGCATTCTCATTTTTTAAGGTCACTTCATCCCCTTTATTGAGGTGAATTTGATTAATATTTAAATCCCATGACTTTTTTCTAATTTCTTTACTTTTTTCTAGGAATAATTTAGCACGTATATGCGCTGTCTTTAACCTATACCTTATCTCTTGCTCATAAGCGTCAGTTATAAATTGGTTCAATGTTACCATTAACTAATTCCTCTGGAAGATTACATCGTCTCCCATATATAAGTTCAAAAGGTGTATAATTGTGATACGAACTTGGTGTTGTATTGTAACAAAAAGCATAATATTTACACCATACGTCCCAGTCTGTGTGTGTTTCGTTTATGTAACTTCTGACATATTCATTGTAAACCCTATGATTTCTTTCACATCCACCTATAGTTTCGCTGTGATATGCTGTTGAAATATTATGTTTTATATTCAATAATTTAGAAATGTTTGTTAGTAATTCGTTCTTATATTCCAGCCCCATGTCAGTTCTGATTTCTTTCATCGGCCCGTATATTAAAATGAATTGTTCAAAAATTGCGTTGGCTACTGTCTTCGCTTCTTTATTAGGAATAGGTATCATGACCACAAACATTATTAGAATTAGATTTCAAGAAAGGACCAATTGTATCTATACACACTAAGTCAAATGCTTCTTGCAGAGTAGGAGTTATAACTAATGGCTCTAAATGAGTTATTCTGGATTTGTTAATTTGACATTTGTGGCATGATTTTACAAAATCAGCTACTGTTTTTGACATCTTTTTCCATCTATACAAGTTTTTAAGTTTCTTAAGTAACCGTTTCTGTCCACAATGCCCTCCTAAGAGTGGATCATTGTGATATTTTTCCAGTAAGTCATTTATTTCATCCTTGCTTGTTACCTTTTTTGGTTCTTCACAAATTACTATATGCAAATGTTTCAATGCTATATTGCCTACACTTTTTAATATACTTTCGGTGCACCGTAAAAATATCTTATCATTAATAAATAATTTCACTTTATTCACGTTATTGATTACTGCCAGTTCATCTAACTGAGACAACGTTTGACCCAGATCAAAGTTGTCATTTACAATATCAATACGTGCATTAATGAGCATTTTCTTTTTATGCCGTACGACCATCCTCAGTGATGTCGGCTTTAACTCAAAACGTAAGATAGGCAATCTTAATATGTCTAGGGAATTACTAGCTTTATGAATTTTAATGTTACTCTCATTACTTTCTACATGTTTACCCCTGACTTGTGTTAGGTTATCTTTTTTGTTGTTTTGCTTAGTCATTGATCTCGTAATCGCTAATATTTGTTCATTACTCTGATGGATTTGTTTAAGGTCAGTTATAGATATCCTTGAGAGCGAATCAGCCACATTGTCTGCACCCTTTATGTATTCAATCTCAAAGTCGTATTCCTCTAAATCTAATCTAATCCTAGTTAATTTTGAAATTGGATCTTTCATTGAAAATAAATGCTGTAACGGTTTATGGTCAGTTTTAACTAAGAATTTAGGCGCTCCATACAGGTAACATCTGAAATGTTTAATACCCCAATGTATGGCTGTAAGCTCTTTCAAAATAATTGGTTTATTAAATTCACTTTTTGAAAAGCCCCGTGATGCAAATGCTATAGGTAAATCTATCCCATTAAAATTTTGACTAAGTATGGCAGAACAAGCCGTATTAGAAGCGTCAGTTGTTAAAACAAATTGTTTAGTAAAATCTGGATACTGCAAAATTGGGGGGTTAACTAATGAATCTTTGAGTTTTTCGAATGCAGTTTGACAATCATTTGTCCAATTAAACCTTACGTTCTTTCTCGTCAATGAATTTAAAGGTAAACAAATTTCTGCAAACTGCGGGATAAACGTTCTATAGTAATTACAAAACGCTACGAATCGCTTAACCTCATCAGCTGTTTTCGGCACCGGGTATCGTTGCACAACATCATACTTAGATTTGTCTGGCAAGACTCCCTTATCCGATAAAAGATGACCAAGATAAGTGACTTCTTTTCTGAAAAATTTACATTTTTGTGGGTTCAATTTTAAATTGAATTTTCTACAAGTTGCGAATACGTGTTTTAGGTTTTTCAAGTGATGATTTTCTGAGCATCCTATAACTATTAAGTCATCCATGTATAGAAAAGCTTTTTCTGGCGTTAACCCAGTAAATGCCATTGTCATCATCCTTTGAAAACTGTTTGGACTTATATTCAATCCAAAAGGTAATCTGGTAAACCTGTATGACCCATATTCAGTACTAAATGACGTAAGATCTCTCGAATCTTCTTCCAACGGAATTTGATGAAACCCCGAAATTAAATCTAACACAGAAAACCATTTGGCTCTACCTAGTTGATCTAATATAGAGTCGATTCTTGGTAACGGAAATTTATCGGGTGTAATTTTCTTATTTATTTGCCTAAAATCTATACATAGTCTCCATGCCTTATCTCCTGTTTGAGACTTTTTAGGCACTAGCAATACTGGACTGTTGTATGGAGACGTGGATGGTTCTATTATACCATTTTTGATCATTTTCTGCACCTGTGAGTTAATTTCTGCCGTATGGGCATGAGGTGTTCTATAATTTTTAATATAAACTGGTGAATTATCGTTTAATGCTATTTTCTGAGAATAAAAATTATTACACGTTAATATATCATTTTTTAGAGCAAATACATCGGAAAATTCAGCACACAATTTGAAAAAATCTGTTTTTACATAATCGGGCACATTTTGTTCTAATGACTGAAACAATTCTTGACTTCTATTATTCTTTTCTTCGTTAATATTGTATATATGAAATCTATCTAATTCTATTGTCTTTAATCTTTTTATTGAAGCTAATACACTTTCATTTGTTGAATTAAGTATTCTTACATACGGATTTTCCCTTGAAACTATACTCCTAGCAACAAATATCCCTGTAGTTAATTCCTGTTGTTCAACTACAACATCCTGCCTTAAATTTTTGAATTTACTAATTAATCTTATTACTTCACATCTTGGCGGTACATCACTACATCATCATCCGGACTATTATGTATAGGAATTGTCAATTTTTCACTACCCACATTTAATGATAACAACCATTGGGAGTAATCTAAATTACATTTGAAGTTTGAGATGAAATCTCTGCCTAAAATTGCGTTAGCGGGAATAGGAAAATTATCAGGAACCACATGAAATATATGTTGTACTGAATAGTTATTTATAAAAAGTCTTGTGTCAATTGTGCCTAGAGATTGTACAGCACCCTCTGTGACTCCTTTGATTTTTATATTACGATTTGTATTAATTATTTGTGAAGGAAAAAAATTCCCTTTTTTCTTAAATATTGAAATATCTGCCCCTGTATCTATAATAAAAGTACACATACAGTCCATGATGTCAGTATAAAGAGTTACAAAATTCGAAAGAGATAGGTCAAAAGTAAACACATGTTTTAAGTTATTTTCTAAGCCCCCAACTCTTGCTGGGGGTGGGGAGAGTTTCCCGACTCCTCCATTGTATTACACATTCTTATGTTTCTTTGTCCAAAATCTCCATTATACGGTTCCCTATTAGAATAACTATTCCCTCGTCTGAAATTATTATTCCCTCGTCTGAAATTATTATTCCCTCTGTTATGATAATTACCTCTGAAGTGATTATTATTTCTAAAGTTAACTTGATGACCATTATTTGATTGATTATTGGACCGATTGCTGTCATTATTAGATTGCCTGAAATTGTTAACTTTTCTGTTAAAATTGTAACGCCCCCTATTAAATTGATGCTGATACTGTCTATAACCTCTATAAAATAAAACACTAGCTTGTGTTTGAGGTGTATCAACTGTAACAAATTTCGTAAGTGCTTCTTGCACCGTGCTAAAACTGCCTGCTGCCAATATTAATTTTGTTTTTTCGTTTGCCGCATTATTTTCCAGAGTCTTAACAGTTGCCTCTGTAGTGTATTTTTCTGCCAACTCAGGTGGCATTCCTTCTCCTAAATATGAAATTTTAAGTTTCTCAGCCAATTGTTCAACTTCTGTCGCAAAGTTGCCTGTATCCTTGAAATTTTGCCTCAACTTATTCAGTTTGGCCACTATTAAAGTAGAAGGTTCACCTTTTATGCCTTTTCTTAAAGTTTCAATTATTTGTTCAACCGTGGTTTCGTTTGTTAACAACGTGCGAGCCTTCCCGGTTAATCTGGTCTTTACGAAAGCTACCGCATTGGCACCTTGATCAGCAGCATTACTCTTTAATAGACCCAATGCGTCTAATATTGTCTGAAGCTTTTCCGGTGAGCCATCATACTCTGTTGGGATGATTTTGCTGGCTAAATTGAAAAATTCTACGGGTGTAAGAGGCATGTCGTTAGTTTCGTCTGTCGTGTCACTATCAGATGTATCGTATTCGTCACTATCTTCCTCCAAAATATTAATGTCAATCAATTGTAAACAAGAGATAGGTACTCTCACTTTATATTTCAAAACCTGAAATGATTGAACTACTTTATCCCTTATTATTTGAAATTTTACATTACAAGTTGATTTCTGCGTATTGTCTAAATTATTCCATTCTAGTGCTACCGTATGCGTAAAAGCATTAAATAACTTAGTAAGATTATTTCGTATATCTATCCTAGAACTTTCCCCTTTTGGAACTTTCTTTTTAATTGCCCTTTTTGCTTGACCTCTAATGTCTTCCGTCAAAATATTTAATTTAATGATTAGTTGTTCCCATGAGGAAGACATTTACTGCACTGACACTACTAAATAGACCAAATTGCCAAACGATAAGGACGACAAACAAAATACAAAAATTTCATAACTCAATAAACCAATGTGAATGATTAAGTGGATAAATAAATGTAATATTAAAAAAAAAATTAGCATAAAATAATAATATGTCGGTTACAAAAATAAAATCTTACCCAAAATATTTCCACTGTACACAACACTTGTTCTGGATCTCACTATGGCTCTCCATTATGTTCCTTTTGGTTACTCTCCGATGAATCTTCCACATTGAAGCAGTAATTTACAGGGTAATAACCATCCCCAACACTTTTCACTGTCTACACAACACTTGTTCTGGATCTTGCTATGTCTCTTCGTATATTCCTTTTAATTATCCTTCGATGGGTCTTCCACAGCGAAACACAAAATTTCAAGACAATAACTATCACTAGGATATAAACCAAAATCCTTACGTCTCCAGAAATTGAGATAGCATTTTCTTGAACAATAAAGTTGGAATTCACCACTCCTGTTTCTTTCACTTGCTGATGTGTCGAGTCCGATTGCCCCATTTCAATATACCAGTCTTGCTAAGGTCCTTTTGGTCAGGATCGCCATATGGTGGATTAAATGTCCTTTTGTACTTTTCTATTTAATTTAATATCTATTGATACAAATACTAGTCAACTGTAAACATCGAGTTGATGTTTCAGCACAAAGTCTTATTATATTCTACCTATATTATTGGAAGACCATCTATAAGTAATTTATTATAGTTTTGAATAAAGTCACGTACCTATATTACTCGTGTCTATGTTTATTAAATAATCCAAATATACTTCTATTTAATTGTTAAGTCAACTAACTGTTGAAATTAGCACAATGATCTACAGGGTGTCTACACTAAGTCAAACGAACAGCATGATCTCGACGCTTTGATGACTGCAAGTACCTTTATAAGAAATAAAGAGTATTTATGTTTAATTGTTATAGGTCAATATGTGAAAGATTCAACATAGGAAGAAGTACTGCCATGTACATAACAAGGCGTGTTACAATGGCAATAAATGACCTATCACCATTGTTTATCAGATGGCCAACAGGAAATAAACATCAACAAATATGGGCTGCATTTGAAGCGATAAGTGCCTTTCCTAAAGTCATAGGAGCTATTGATGGAACCCATATAAATATCCCTGCCCCATCAACAAATCCAGAGTCATACGTAAATCGAAAAGGATGCCACTCAGTAATTCTTCAGGTATGAGGTACCTAATAATTCACTTGAATCCTTGTAATATATTGTTTTCATTTTGGGCTGTCTGTGACCACTCTGGTCGCTTCCTCCATTGCTATGCAGGCCAAGTTGGCTCTGTTCATGATCAACGCGTCTTTCGTCTATCTGAAGTGCAAGGATATTTAGGCGATGCAGAAAAGTTTCAGGATGGTTGTCATATATATACTTGGTGACTCTGCTTACAAGCTACATGACAATTTGCTGATACCTTATCGTGATAATGGTCATCTGACAGAACGCCAAAAAAAACTATAATTTTTGCCATTCATCAGCTCGGATAGCCATTGAGAGAGCATTTGGTATATTGAAAGGGCGATTCCGTAGCCTCATGACTGTACTACCCATGCGGAAAGTTGAACTAATCCCTGCCCACATTATTGCTTGTTGTGTTTTACACAATATTTGCCTACTAAGGGGTGATGACTTACATATGGCAGTGAACGAAGGTGATGAAGATAATGTGCCTCCAAATATGCAGCAGAATGCAGCCCAGGCTGGTGTTGCCAAAAGGGAGTTAATATGTCAAAGACTTTTGATGAGGAATGTGTGAATTTGGGTTAAAGAACTATATAATAAATAAAAACTACAATTCGTTAAATTTTATTTATTAAATTCCCCATCATGTCCAGCATTTTCTGCTGGAACTCTCTTTTTTGCAACATTTTTTCTTTATGTCTTCTCTCCCTATTTTGCTCAGCTATTGTTCGGCTCTCTAAAATAGCCTCAGCTATATCGGAGGTTGCCTTCCTTTTCCCTTAAAATAAATATGAAATATTAATGAAGATGTTAGACTAGGTAGTATTGAATAAAAAAAATTGCCACTTTTATGCTATCTCCTTTTAAGACAAGTAAATTATTCTTGCGCATATATTTAGTGTAACATATTGTCAACAGTTTTTTATTTTAATTATAATCATTTTCTCTAAATGTCATGTGATTCAATTAAACCACTGTGGAACATGTGGAAACTGTTCCAAACTACATTTTAAGCTCCGAGTTATCATTACCTACAAATTCAACAGGATTAAATAAATTAAGAGACTGGGCAGTTTCATATAGGGTACCCCATTCGACACTTAAAGCATTATTAGATATTTTAAAATCCTTATCTCCAGAAGAAAGTCAGAATCTTTCTAAATTGCCTCATGATCCAAGAACCTTCTTATACACTCCAAAGTGTACTATTACAAGAAATGTATTTCCTGGGCATTACTGTCACATTGGTATACAACAAGGTTTAGAAAGTCATTACAAAAAGTTCAACAAGAAACCTGCATCTACAGATGCTATAGAAATAGGAATTAATATTGACGGCCTGCCACTGTCAAAGAGTTCATCAAGTCAGGTGTATCCAATTCTAGGGATAAATAATAAATGTAATTTTAACAGCCCAGTATTTTTGATAGGGATTTATCATGGATATGAAAAACCCCACGATTTTAACATTTTTTTGTTTGAATTTGTAGAAGAGGCAAATCATTTAATCGAAAATGGAGTGATGTTGTTTGGACAATCCTATAAATTTAAAATTAGTATGTTCTTATTCGATGCAGTTGCAAAGGCTTCTATACTAAAAATTAAAGGACATTCAGGCTATAGTTCTTGTACAAAATGTACTCAGGAGGGAAAATATATAAATGATAGAGTGTGTTTTCCAGATTTGAATTTTATCAAAAGAACACATGATAATTTTTGTAAATATGATGATTCAGATTACCACAGGGGGACTACCATTCTAACTGAAATTAAAAATATAAATATAATAACTGATATACCACTAGACTACATGCCCCTAATTGCATTAGGAGTTGTAAAAAAAATTGTTTGTGGAATTTGGTGTAATGGACGACCTTCAGATAAACTGTCAGGTAGACAAATTGAAAATATATCTGCAAAGTTAGTGGAAATGTCTACTTATATACCATCAGAATTTGCTCGTAGACCTCGAACTTTAATAGAATCAAAACGCTGGAAAGCTACTGAATATAGACAGTTTTTACTTTACACAGGTCCAGTTGTTTTGATAGATATAATACCAAAGCAAAAATATCAAAATTTTTTAATGCTTTCATTTTCAATACGTTTGCTATTAAGTTTGACAGAAACTAACAATTTACAAGTAATAGATTATGCAGAGGCTTTGCTAAGAAAATTTGTTGAGACAGTTCAGAGCTTATATGGTTCACAAATAATGTCACACAATTTTCATAACCTTCTGCATTTACCTGATGACTGTAGAAAATTTGGTTCACTAGAGAATTTCAGTAATTTTTCTAATGAAAACTTTTTGCAGATGTTACTCAAGCAGGTTCGCAAGCATGACAAACCTCTTCAGCAAATTATTCGTCGTAACTGTGAACTAAATACTAATAAAATTCAAGTAACTTCACAACAAAGAAATAAGCCAGCTTGTTTTGAATTCTGTTTAAAGGGAGAATATGAAGGGGGTATTTTAATAGAAGATACCACAGGGCCTGAATTTAAAAAAATATGCTTCGAGAAATTTGGATTATCCCTTTCTTTACGAGATTCTTGTTGCATGCTAAAAAATAATTCAATTATTGAAATTAAAAATATTGCATACTGCTCTAATTTACATCAAAATGTAGTGATAGGTTTTGAATATCAGAGTAAATCAGACTTTTTCAACATTCCCTGTCATTCATCAAACTTGGATATATTTTTAGTAGAAAATGTAAGTACTTTAAAATATTGGCCAATATCAGATATATCAATAAAATGTTGTAGAATGCCCTACAATAACAGATTTGTAGTTATACCTTTACTTCACCTCTATGAATAATAGTTAAAATTCTTCCTGCATGGGGGTTCAGTATATAATATGTAGCCTTTGTATTTATGAAATAAATGTAACTGATATAATTTTATTGCCCCGAGTTTTTCAATTCATGTAATTTCATCAGAATACTGAACTTTAGTCAGGAAGCAATCTTGTTGTATATAAATATGTATTTGTTATCTTTTTTTTTTGGAACACTGGAAATCTAGTTGAGAATTTTGAAGACTATGCCTTGGGTAGTTTTGAGGTTTCCTGAAAGCGATACCATCGAGGCTGTACCAGCCAAGTGGTACGACAGAGTTAACCAAGTTTGTAAATTTCCTCCCGTGGACTCCCACAGTGATAAAGAGTTATCCAACTTTATTATTGATGAATATGGGCCTAAAGAGGAATGGCCAACACATGAGGCAGTGTTGGAAAGCCACACAGAATTTTTAAACTTCAATAAAGCTCATATTAGAGCCGGTAAAGCTTGCAGCAGCCAGAATTATAAATCGGATAAAGAAACTGTGTTGCCCCAAAAGAGAACTCCTAAACCACGAAAAATAGCAAGCAGTAGCAGTGAGCATGACTCAGATGGATCAGACCTGGTCTTTGAAAATCCATTTCCTAGTAAGTTGTGAAGAAAAAAATGTATGTATACATTTTAATTTTGTGATTTTATTGCAGAGCCTAGGAAGGAACAATATGAAAAAGTGACACCATCTACATCAAGTAAGTACATTTTTAATAAAATAATTTATGGAGAGTTTGTTATACAATTCAATGTAACTAGCTGTACTGTGAGTATAATAATATATGATTGGTTCAATATTCAAACTCATATAGTGTTATATGTTGAATTTTTATACAAAGCTTTATTCTAATTATGTTTTTTTTTAGGAACTCATCTCAATTTTAGATCAATAGTGAACAAAAAGGAAGTTAAAACTGTACAAGTAACACCCAAACCTACAGCATCAAGTAAAGACATTATTTATTTTGTGATTGATACTGCATTTCTAAAGTTGAAGGCAATTTCACATTGCCTTAGTTCAAGTTTTTAGTTTATTTTTGGCTCCAAATTAAGATCTTAAATGGACTTACAATTTAAAAATTCAATTAAAATTCATGTTTATGTTTGTTGTAGATGATAGTGCTATAGAAACTACATTATCATATTTAATAAAAATTAAAAGAATCTTGGAACTACAAGAAGAGAAGATGAATGAAATTGACCGAAAAATAGATGAACTTATTATAGTTTTGAATAAAGTCACGTACCTATATTACTCGTGTCTATGTTTATTAAATAATCCAAATATACTTCTATTTAATTGTTAAGTCAACTAACTGTTGAAATTAGCACAATGATCTACAGGGTGTCTACACTAAGTCAAACGAACAGCATGATCTCGACGCTTTGATGACTGCAAGTACCTTTATAAGAAATAAAGAGTATTTATGTTTAATTGTTATAGGTCAATATGTGAAAGATTCAACATAGGAAGAAGTACTGCCATGTACATAACAAGGCGTGTTACAATGGCAATAAATGACCTATCACCATTGTTTATCAGATGGCCAACAGGAAATAAACATCAACAAATATGGGCTGCATTTGAAGCGATAAGTGCCTTTCCTAAAGTCATAGGAGCTATTGATGGAACCCATATAAATATCCCTGCCCCATCAACAAATCCAGAGTCATACGTAAATCGAAAAGGATGCCACTCAGTAATTCTTCAGGTATGAGGTACCTAATAATTCACTTGAATCCTTGTAATATATTGTTTTCATTTTGGGCTGTCTGTGACCACTCTGGTCGCTTCCTCCATTGCTATGCAGGCCAAGTTGGCTCTGTTCATGATCAACGCGTCTTTCGTCTATCTGAAGTGCAAGGATATTTAGGCGATGCAGAAAAGTTTCAGGATGGTTGTCATATATATACTTGGTGACTCTGCTTACAAGCTACATGACAATTTGCTGATACCTTATCGTGATAATGGTCATCTGACAGAACGCCAAAAAAAACTATAATTTTTGCCATTCATCAGCTCGGATAGCCATTGAGAGAGCATTTGGTATATTGAAAGGGCGATTCCGTAGCCTCATGACTGTACTACCCATGCGGAAAGTTGAACTAATCCCTGCCCACATTATTGCTTGTTGTGTTTTACACAATATTTGCCTACTAAGGGGTGATGACTTACATATGGCAGTGAACGAAGGTGATGAAGATAATGTGCCTCCAAATATGCAGCAGAATGCAGCCCAGGCTGGTGTTGCCAAAAGGGAGTTAATATGTCAAAGACTTTTGATGAGGAATGTGTGAATTTGGGTTAAAGAACTATATAATAAATAAAAACTACAATTCGTTAAATTTTATTTATTAAATTCCCCATCATGTCCAGCATTTTCTGCTGGAACTCTCTTTTTTGCAACATTTTTTCTTTATGTCTTCTCTCCCTATTTTGCTCAGCTATTGTTCGGCTCTCTAAAATAGCCTCAGCTATATCGGAGGTTGCCTTCCTTTTCCCTTAAAATAAATATGAAATATTAATGAAGATGTTAGACTAGGTAGTATTGAATAAAAAAAATTGCCACTTTTATGCTATCTCCTTTTAAGACAAGTAAATTATTCTTGCGCATATATTTAGTGTAACATATTGTCAACAGTTTTTTATTTTAATTATAATCATTTTCTCTAAATGTCATGTGATTCAATTAAACCACTGTGGAACATGTGGAAACTGTTCCAAACTACATTTTAAGCTCCGAGTTATCATTACCTACAAATTCAACAGGATTAAATAAATTAAGAGACTGGGCAGTTTCATATAGGGTACCCCATTCGACACTTAAAGCATTATTAGATATTTTAAAATCCTTATCTCCAGAAGAAAGTCAGAATCTTTCTAAATTGCCTCATGATCCAAGAACCTTCTTATACACTCCAAAGTGTACTATTACAAGAAATGTATTTCCTGGGCATTACTGTCACATTGGTATACAACAAGGTTTAGAAAGTCATTACAAAAAGTTCAACAAGAAACCTGCATCTACAGATGCTATAGAAATAGGAATTAATATTGACGGCCTGCCACTGTCAAAGAGTTCATCAAGTCAGGTGTATCCAATTCTAGGGATAAATAATAAATGTAATTTTAACAGCCCAGTATTTTTGATAGGGATTTATCATGGATATGAAAAACCCCACGATTTTAACATTTTTTTGTTTGAATTTGTAGAAGAGGCAAATCATTTAATCGAAAATGGAGTGATGTTGTTTGGACAATCCTATAAATTTAAAATTAGTATGTTCTTATTCGATGCAGTTGCAAAGGCTTCTATACTAAAAATTAAAGGACATTCAGGCTATAGTTCTTGTACAAAATGTACTCAGGAGGGAAAATATATAAATGATAGAGTGTGTTTTCCAGATTTGAATTTTATCAAAAGAACACATGATAATTTTTGTAAATATGATGATTCAGATTACCACAGGGGGACTACCATTCTAACTGAAATTAAAAATATAAATATAATAACTGATATACCACTAGACTACATGCCCCTAATTGCATTAGGAGTTGTAAAAAAAATTGTTTGTGGAATTTGGTGTAATGGACGACCTTCAGATAAACTGTCAGGTAGACAAATTGAAAATATATCTGCAAAGTTAGTGGAAATGTCTACTTATATACCATCAGAATTTGCTCGTAGACCTCGAACTTTAATAGAATCAAAACGCTGGAAAGCTACTGAATATAGACAGTTTTTACTTTACACAGGTCCAGTTGTTTTGATAGATATAATACCAAAGCAAAAATATCAAAATTTTTTAATGCTTTCATTTTCAATACGTTTGCTATTAAGTTTGACAGAAACTAACAATTTACAAGTAATAGATTATGCAGAGGCTTTGCTAAGAAAATTTGTTGAGACAGTTCAGAGCTTATATGGTTCACAAATAATGTCACACAATTTTCATAACCTTCTGCATTTACCTGATGACTGTAGAAAATTTGGTTCACTAGAGAATTTCAGTAATTTTTCTAATGAAAACTTTTTGCAGATGTTACTCAAGCAGGTTCGCAAGCATGACAAACCTCTTCAGCAAATTATTCGTCGTAACTGTGAACTAAATACTAATAAAATTCAAGTAACTTCACAACAAAGAAATAAGCCAGCTTGTTTTGAATTCTGTTTAAAGGGAGAATATGAAGGGGGTATTTTAATAGAAGATACCACAGGGCCTGAATTTAAAAAAATATGCTTCGAGAAATTTGGATTATCCCTTTCTTTACGAGATTCTTGTTGCATGCTAAAAAATAATTCAATTATTGAAATTAAAAATATTGCATACTGCTCTAATTTACATCAAAATGTAGTGATAGGTTTTGAATATCAGAGTAAATCAGACTTTTTCAACATTCCCTGTCATTCATCAAACTTGGATATATTTTTAGTAGAAAATGTAAGTACTTTAAAATATTGGCCAATATCAGATATATCAATAAAATGTTGTAGAATGCCCTACAATAACAGATTTGTAGTTATACCTTTACTTCACCTCTATGAATAATAGTTAAAATTCTTCCTGCATGGGGGTTCAGTATATAATATGTAGCCTTTGTATTTATGAAATAAATGTAACTGATATAATTTTATTGCCCCGAGTTTTTCAATTCATGTAATTTCATCAGAATACTGAACTTTAGTCAGGAAGCAATCTTGTTGTATATAAATATGTATTTGTTATCTTTTTTTTTTGGAACACTGGAAATCTAGTTGAGAATTTTGAAGACTATGCCTTGGGTAGTTTTGAGGTTTCCTGAAAGCGATACCATCGAGGCTGTACCAGCCAAGTGGTACGACAGAGTTAACCAAGTTTGTAAATTTCCTCCCGTGGACTCCCACAGTGATAAAGAGTTATCCAACTTTATTATTGATGAATATGGGCCTAAAGAGGAATGGCCAACACATGAGGCAGTGTTGGAAAGCCACACAGAATTTTTAAACTTCAATAAAGCTCATATTAGAGCCGGTAAAGCTTGCAGCAGCCAGAATTATAAATCGGATAAAGAAACTGTGTTGCCCCAAAAGAGAACTCCTAAACCACGAAAAATAGCAAGCAGTAGCAGTGAGCATGACTCAGATGGATCAGACCTGGTCTTTGAAAATCCATTTCCTAGTAAGTTGTGAAGAAAAAAATGTATGTATACATTTTAATTTTGTGATTTTATTGCAGAGCCTAGGAAGGAACAATATGAAAAAGTGACACCATCTACATCAAGTAAGTACATTTTTAATAAAATAATTTATGGAGAGTTTGTTATACAATTCAATGTAACTAGCTGTACTGTGAGTATAATAATATATGATTGGTTCAATATTCAAACTCATATAGTGTTATATGTTGAATTTTTATACAAAGCTTTATTCTAATTATGTTTTTTTTTAGGAACTCATCTCAATTTTAGATCAATAGTGAACAAAAAGGAAGTTAAAACTGTACAAGTAACACCCAAACCTACAGCATCAAGTAAAGACATTATTTATTTTGTGATTGATACTGCATTTCTAAAGTTGAAGGCAATTTCACATTGCCTTAGTTCAAGTTTTTAGTTTATTTTTGGCTCCAAATTAAGATCTTAAATGGACTTACAATTTAAAAATTCAATTAAAATTCATGTTTATGTTTGTTGTAGATGATAGTGCTATAGAAACTACATTATCATATTTAATAAAAATTAAAAGAATCTTGGAACTACAAGAAGAGAAGATGAATGAAATTGACCGAAAAATAGATGAACTGTCCACTATCTGCAAAGGCCAGCAGAAAAATGCAGATCCAAGTGAGATTACATCTGATAATGATTTTAATAAGAAAGTTTCTCTATTTACCATATCAGACGTAGAAGAACTGGAAAACCATCTACAAACTACTTCAAATCTAGATAGATTTGTAAGTGATATTCTTATATATACAGGGTGTTTCATTGGGAAAGGGCCTAACTTTAACTGTAGATGGGGATCACTTTGGTGGTTCCAAAAACCTATATTTAATGTGTTTGCTGCACTTTATAACCGAGATACAGGGTGTTTTATAAATTTATCCTATTTCTTTCGAACAACATAAGTTCCGAGTTACCTGTATATTATTTTGAGATTTGGTACACGTAATAACCATTACCTAGAGATTCCATCAAAAGCATCTCTAAAAAGATAATGCAGGTCTGGCTTAACAAAAAATTTCAAAACTCGTCTCTCCTAAAAACAACACCCTGTATATAGATTTTTTGAAAATTGCTTTTTATAATTGGAATGGGTATAAAAAATCGAATCTACTTATTTCGTTTTTATTTTTCCGCAGACAATTTTACTACCAAAAATTTACCGTCAAAGTTATAATTTATGCACGTTTTGGGGGTTAACAATGGTATCGGAGAGGTTTTTTTTATTTTTTAGCTTGAAATGAGATCAATTTAATGCATCTAGAGAAGCATCCTAGAAATTCAATTGAGTTTGTATGTTTACGAGTACAGACCACTAAAAAATGTGATTACAGAGCCGTACTTAGGACATACCCATTCAATATGTTTCGAATATCTGGAACACCCTGTATAAGGATATGTATCTGGAAACTATGCACTTCTACATTTAGAATAACAATAGTAAAATACTAGAAATGAATTTATACTTCAAAAAACGTTAAAAGTACTCGTTTGGATAATGTTGTTAGAATTTCTTGTTTTCTGTTCATGTCAATTAATAAAATTAATAAAAATCTCTGTTTTTTGAAGTATAAATTCATTTCTCGTATTTAACTCTTGTTATTCTAAATGAAGAAGTGCATAGATTCCAGATACATATTCTTATACAGGGTGTTCGAAATATTCGAAACATACTGAGTGAGTATGTTCTAAGTACGGCTCTGTAATCACATTTTTTAGTGGTCTGTACTCGTAAACATACAAACTCAATTGAATTTCTAGGATGCTTCTCTAGATGCATTAAATTGATCTCATTTCAAGCTAAAAAATAAAAAAAAACCTCTCCGATACCATTGTTAACCCCCAAAACGTGCATAAATTATAACTTTGACGGTAAATTTTTGGTAGTAAAATTGTCTGCGGAAAAATAAAAACGAAATAAGTAGATTCGATTTTTTATACCCATTCCAATAATAAAGAGCAATTTTCAAAAAATCTATATACAGGGTGTTGTTTTTAGGAAAGACGAGTTTTGAAATTTTTTGTCAAGCCGGACCTGCATTATCTTTTTGGAGATGCTTTTGATGGAGTTTCTAGGTAATGGTTATTACGTGTACCAAATCTCAAAATAATATATAGGGTAACTCGGAAGTTATGAGGTTCGAAAGAAATAGGATACATTTATAAAACACCCTGTATCTCGGTTATAAAGTGCAGGATACACATTAAATATAGGTTTTTGGAACCACCAAAGTGATCCCCATCTACAGTTAAAGTTAGGCCCTTTCCGAATGAAACACCCTGTATACCTATAAAATTCCTATGGAAAAGTATTTGATGAGAAATCTAATGAATAAATTTGTCTCTAGGTTCTTTACATACGCCAGGTGGGAGGATTAGATTATAAAGAAAGTGTTAGGAGATCTTTGAGAAAATCTTTAAAGATGAATTAGCTGTGATGTACAGCTTTCAAGGCCATAAAGGGAAACATTCATTTAATAAAACTCTAATATGCGCTGCTATAATAAGTGAGTATTATGTTGTTGACATTTTTGTGTAGAAATGAATCAAGTTGTTGAACAAGCTTAGCCAAAATGATAAATCACTATTGTTACAGTAATTGAATAATACATAAAGCTTTATTAAATTTTAACCTTATACAGTTTACTCATACTTATTATTGATATTGGATTGGGAATAACATTTAATCCAAACACAAAAACTTATTAACAAATAACAAAAATTTTTTTTAGAATCTGTCTTGAAACAACACCCTGAAACTACTTCCAAGGACGTTGAAGTGGCAATTAGCAAATGGTTAGCGAAAGCCAAAGAACGTATGAAAAAACGCCCAACTGAAGAAAATGTGTTGGAATTGGAAATAAATAATTAATCAATATTTTGTTTTTATTTATCCTTCCATATAATTTCCATAAATAGTTGAGTTAATTGACATGAAGTATTCATGTGTAAAATGAAGATTCTTCAATTATTGGAAGAATATCTGAAATATGCCTACAATATTCCTTTGGCGTTGTCCCTTGAAGGTGCCAATCTGAATATTCGTGGACCATTCAAGGAACATCTGAAATATTCAGGGTATATTCGATTGGAGTGATCCCTGAATGTGTCAGTTTGAATATTCTTGGAATATTCCAGTAATATCGGGAATATGCATCGTATATTTCTAGGAAATATTCTTGGAATGCATCTTGCGGAATATCTATATGATATTCATAGAATATCTAGGATGTTCATGGAATATTCTCGCAGAATATCCATCGAATATTGTAGGGACGGAACAAAGTGTTAATCCTAGGAATATTCTATGAAGAATACTTATATCTCTTGGACATTCACAGAATATTCCATTATTCTTATAGAACATTCTATGAATGTCCTATGAATAAAATTTTGCTATCTGGGCTGTTTCCGCTCTAGTTGAGGAGAGTGTGGCCACAGGCTGCATATAAGGTTTTTCCCCTAACACGCTCTCCATAAGCTATGAATAAATAAATGAATACATAATAGAAGCATTAAAGTACATAAAATCTTAGTTTAAGCAACTGAATCTGCCTACAGACAACCTTTTTTATCCCCAGCAGATTCAACCAATTGTTGGTTGTTTTATTACATGTAAATTTATTTAATTACTTGGTTTGAATAAATAAATAAAAACTCACATCTAGGTACGGCCATGTTCTAAGGTTGTTCCTTGATTTTGTATTGTGTTCTTTGATAGATTTAAATGTTCTTCTCATTCCATTTAATTTTGAAAGGCATTGTGGCCCAGTAATGCCTATGTGCCCATTTTCATGGAGAACTATCGCAATTCTCTCCCACACTTTTTTCTGGCTTACTCGCCCTGATACCAAGTTTTCTTGTTCCTTTCTGAATTCTTCTACTAGCAGTAGAATTGCTTCATGCGACCACTTGAAAACTAAAAAAAAATGCAAATCAACTAATAATCAAACAGAAACTTAATAAGGAGTAAGTAAGCTAGTAGGCATAACCGCACTTCAGCGAGACAGCCGGAGCCCCGCCCACCCTCCCCCCTCCAGACAAGGCCCCCTCCCCAGGCCCCACCCACTCCCCCTCCATGTCCCGCCCCTTCCCCCTCCATGTCCCGCCCCTTCCCCCTCCACGCCCCGCCCCCCCTACCCCGCCCCTTGACATATGACAGGTGACAAGTGACATATGACATTAACCCAACTGACCATAGAACTACAGTAGTAACCTAACGATAGGTGACAGGTGACATATTGACAGGTTGACATATGACAGTAACCTAACTAACCATAGAACAACAGTAGTAACCTAACCTAACTCAAGTGACAGGTAACATATTGACAGGTGACAAGTGACATACGACAGGTGACAAGTGACATATGATAGCTGACACTGTGACATATGACAGCTGACACTGTGACATATGACAGCTGACACTGTGACATATGACAGCTGACACTGTGACATATGACGACCATAGAACTGTTCTGTGACAGACAAGTGACATATGACGACCATAGAACAGTGACATATGACAGCTGACACTGACAGATGACGGCCATATACAGGATGGGTAAAAGTAACCGAAAAACCTTATACGGGGATGGAAAATAGTAACATACTCGAGTGGTAGGCATGGTACTTCACTTGAGAACTTGCTTTGGATGCAGTGTTTTGGAATTTATAAATATTAAATTTCATTAAGTCGAATACACATGTTAAATTGAAATTAAATTAATTGATTCAAGATGATTCCAGCGGTCAGTGGAGATTATAATTACATAATTAGATAATAAAATCGAAGTCTTGACAGTGCCGTACCGGATGTTATTACGTCTAAACCTTTTTTGGCCTCTTAATAAAACAAATATAGACTTTTAAGAATTTTTATTGAACCTCAACTGTATAATATGTTAGGTTAAGCATAAAATAATTTTTTTAATTATTTACAGTATTTAAAACATCATTGATAAAAAGAAATTATTTTTGTTTATAAAATTTTAATTTAAATCATTGATAACTTTGACTTTATAAAAGTATAAAAATTCTCTAAGAGCGTTGTAAAGGACTCAAATTTTCAGAGATGATATTCTTACAGAAATCCAAAACATTATAATAATATTGACAAAAATTCAAAATTTCCAAGTTTGAAATACGTTCTATAATCAAATTATTTAATTTCAAAATTTGGGATTGGTGGTGTCATTGAAAATATTAACTGCAGTACATCTACAACTTATTTATATTGCAAATGTATATTCATTTACTTTCTTTGATAAATATCTAATATATAGGATGATGCAACCAAGATACATTCTTTTAACATGAGTGCATCAAAATGATTTGGTATGCAGTTGTGATATATTCGGTAGCATGTTGGCCATAATGTACAGATCAGAGAAAATAATGACGCAAAAAGACACATTATCAAAATATTACTTTCAAATGTGAAACGAAAAAAAACATCAGAGTTATCAGATATTTTTATTGACTTAATATTTTAGCTCCAGTTTCATGAATGTTGTCACGCACTTTCATTATATGCATATGCTTTGGTACTTAATAGAATATACAAGTTGAAACTTGTTCATTTCAATTATGCCGGTCGATAAATTCGGACATATAGGATGATGCAACCAAGATACATTCTTTTAACATGAGTGCATCAATATAATTTGGTATCCAGTTGTGATATATTCGGTAGCATGTTGGCCATAATGTACAGATCAGAGAAAATAATGACACAAAAAGACACATTATCAAAATATTACTTTCAAAGGTGAAAAAAAAAACATCAGAGTTATCAGATTTTTTTCAGCATCAAAATGATTTGGTATGCAGTTGTGATATATTCGGTAGCATGTTGGCCATAATGTACAGATCAGAGAAAATAATGACACAAAAAGACACATTATCAAAATATTACTTTCAAAGGTGGAAAAAAAAACATCAGAGTTATCAGATTTTTTTTATTGACTTAATTAGGCATTTTTACGGTTGTGGCTACTAGACAAAACGTCTCAGTGTCAAAACCTGCCGAATTAGATTGGTAGACAGCACATATCATCGATCATATGTCTTCAAATTTCACCTCAGATGCAGGTTTAAACCGCAACCAACCATCACCACGGCTAAACTCTTTCGAGCAAAAAGTAAAACCAATTTGATCACTCGACTCTATCCCCTCGGTCACCTTATTGATAACATCCTCCATGCCGGAGCGTACCCATTTTAGTGGATCTGCCTCTTCGGGAATTGGGCGGATTTTAAATTCCACCGTTCTACCAGTTAGGTTGAATTTTCGAACTTTTTTAATAACATCTTTAGTTATCAAAATTTTTTCCATCTTGTGTTGGTAAAAAATTTCCAAAATTTTTGAAACCAATTACGTCTGAAGATAACGAGAGCTGGAGAGGTTATGATTTTGCCACTACGAGACGTTTAAACATAAAAAAAAGAAAAATGTTTCTAGACACAATAGCAACTGATAACGTCTCTAGATAACGAGAGCTGGAGAGTACATGATTCTGCCGCTACGAGAAGCTCTTTAAATAGAGTTGAAAAGGGGGCGTGGCTCATTGATATTTGGGGAAGAGCGTGCAACTGCAGCGACTGCGACTGCAAACCAAGTTTTTGTTCTTTTTGCTGCAAAGAAGAAGTCTACGAGCTGACAGAAGAGTACAACTGTGACCGGAAAGGAATTGAATATTACAAGTTCACAGCTTGGTGTAAAGAATGTTGGCTCAAGAAAAATAAGAACGTGCTCATCATGGAAAAATTTTAAATAAAGATGAATCACAAAAATGCAGACGAGCGTATCGGCTATGTGATATATTCGGTAGCATGTTGGCCATAATGTACAGATCAGAGAAAGTATTATTTGTGAAAAAATAAAAAAAGCGTGGTTGTTATGTTGAATCGAAAACAGCGACGTTGCCAGACTTATCATAAATCACTGAAACTAATTGAATGTTGTTGCCTTGAGCATTTCAATTGTCTTATTATCTACGAACCTGTTGATTAAAATTGAAAAGCGGTCTCGGACATTCTCAGAGACATAACAGACGTATGTCAGCAGTGACACATATCTGAGGTATTTTAGGTCACACATCTGGTAAGTCTTTGGTACCCTCTGTTACGTCTCTGGCACCCCTCTGGTGCGCCTCTGATGCACATCACGTGCAACTCATATACACATCAGGTAACGGCTCTGATACATCACCTACTTTGAGGTCATAAGTAGGTTATGCTAGTATTTTACATTTAATATCATGACGTCACACGAACAACACGTATTAGAACTAGCAAGAGCTGTTCGTGAGAAATACAATTCGCTCAAAAGAACCGAGCGTGATCGAGAAGAACATCTCGAAAAGGCTTTAAAACAAGTAACAGAACCTCTTGAACAAATAGCAAGTTTGTTAAGTGACAATCCAATGCAAGAATCTACAACAGAAGTCACTCCCACGTTTGATCATGCTTTCGGTCCACAGCTATCCGGTGGTCGCTGGGTGCTTGGAAATGTATACATAGACTATGACGATGAATATATGTTGGTAGGCAATAAAAATTTCCACAATACACCTGGATTACAGCAGTTGATATTTTACAAGAATCCCCGGGAATTTACACCCGCTGATTTACAATCTTACAAACAAATATTAGATATATCTGGTGTGCATCGCGATAACCGAGGACATTTGAGACATCAAGCCTGTCCTGTAAAATTCAAAAATATAATAAAACCTCTGTTTAAATGTAAAAAACGGCGAAGTAACAAGCTGTCCAGAAAGTGTGATGCGTCTCCACCCGTAACTCAACTGTACAATGCTGTTGATGAAACTAGAAGTTACAAAGTTCTCCGTGATTGGACTAACCCAAATGTACTTGTTGATCGTTTAAAACAATTAGAGCCTGAAGATATTGAGTTTAACGAAATAATCGAAGAATTAAGAAGGGCTAACATAATTGAATGAAAGAGGTTAACAACAAGATCATTTGATGACCAACTGTTTTAGAGTAAAGATGCCTAATTGTACTTGGGGAAGAGCGTGCAGCTGCAGCGACTGCAAACCAAGTTTTTGTTCTTTTTGCTGCAAAGAAGAAGTCTACGAGCTGACAGAAGAGTACAACTGTGACCGGAAAGGAATTGAATATTACAAGTTCACAGCTTGGTGTAAAGAATGTTGGCTCAAGAAAAATAAGAACGTGCCGATCATGGAAAAATTTTAAATAAAGATGAATCACAAAAATGCAGACGAGCGTATCGGCTAAAGCTTTGGAGTTTGGAGTCAATGCCCAGAGGCACGGAAAATTTTTAAAAATTACTTCAGTAAAAAGCTAATTGTACTAACCTATGTAAACAATTTAATAAACATTTTTCTGATTTGTATCATTTTATTCCAACCACAACATTACAACACAATAACTTAATTACAAATAACTTTTTCCTTATCCGTTTATGGTGATACGTACTTTCTTATGATTTTATGCGATACCAAAATCACCCCTGGCTCGTTGAGATTATCTCATCAAAACTATTAGTTAAAAAGGTTTTCTGTTTTTCAAATTATCATAATTTTTCTAAACACCTTTTCCGGTTTTGCAACACTCTGCTTTCTTTCATATCTATACAATATTAAGATTGTAGACTTATTTAGTTTTTTCAAATTATCATGAATATTCAAGGTTAAATACGTTCGTACTACACCGATAAGAGTTTTCAACAAATTTTCAATATATTACAATTTTTATTTTCACGCGTACCACAATGTTTAATTTGAAATGATTACGCATCCACACACACCTCACTTCTTAGTACAGACATGTAGCTACATGTCTGTACGATTTCCCGTACATATATTTTCCCATTTCCGATATTAAATACTACAAGGTTGCAAAGTTCTAAGAAGTACATTCAGTGTGACAACTCGAACTAATTACCTTGAAAGAATGTTTTCTCCTGAGAATATCAATGAGCCACGCCCCCTTTTCAACTCTATTTAAAGAGCTTCTCGTAGCGGCAGAATCATGTACTCTCCAGCTCTCGTTATCTAGAGACGTTATCAGTTGCTATTGTGTCTAGAAACATTTTTCTTTTTTTTATGTTTAAACGTCTCGTAGTGGCAAAATCATAACCTCTCCAGCTCTCGTTATCTTCAGACGTTATCAGTTGCTCTTGTGGTAAGCCTAAAAACATTTTACTTTTTTGATTTTTAAATTGGTTTCAAAAATTTTGGAAATTTTTTACCAACACAAGATGGAAAAATTTTTGATAACTAAAGATGTTATTAAAAAAGTTCGAAAATTCAACCTAACTGGTAGAACGGTGGAATTTAAAATCCGCCCAATTCCCGAAGAGGCAGATCCACTAAAATGGGTACGCTCCGGCATGGAGGATGTTATCAATAAGGTGACCGAGGGGATAGAGTCGAGTGATCAAATTGGTTTTACTTTTTGCTCGAAAGAGTTTAGCCGTGGTGATGGTTGGTTGCGGTTTAAACCTGCATCCGAGGTGAAATTTGAAGACATATGGTCGATGATATGTGCTGTCTACCAATCTAATTCGGCAGGTTTTGACACTGAAACGTTTTGTCTAGTAGCCACAACCGTAAAAATGCCTAAAGGTAAAGGACGAGGTCGTAAGTACAACAACTTTGACGAAGAGTGTGCTAAACGTGGTGTTGTAACCTAGGAGGTTACATATATTTTATTTTACTATTTACTTATATTTACTGTACTATATTAGTTATACTTTTACTTATAGTAATTATTATTGCATTATATTTTAAATAATCAACAGTTCTTTCAATTACATTTTTATTGTTTCATATTCTTTATCAGTTTTTGCGCCCACATGATGCCTCGAATAATAGACATGTAATTTAAGGCTTATTCTTATCAATTTAGTTTTTACTCTTAATGTCACGAATTAAATATAATATTAATTATAATCTTATATCAAATGTATCTTTTTGTTAAGTCAAGCTCATTTCTTAGAATGCATTTTCAGTCTCAAAAAGAAATAAGTTTTAGTTCACATTTTTCTCACAGAAACTGCTGGTTTTTGCTAATTTAGCTACTTTTAAAATATCAAAGCTTATTTTCTTTTGAGTGGCAACTATTATTGTAAAAAGAACAAAAGGAGACTTGTAAGAGCAGTTGACATGGTAACATCGTAAAATTACTAAAGGGATTAAACGAAGTATTGATAACCTACAGTTTTTTATTCTTCAACCACTGTTGATCTGCGGATCACAACAGAAATTTTTGGTGGCAGCGGTGAAGGATTTTCCAAATTTCGAGGAATTTGGCGAACCTTTTTTATTGTGTTGAAGAAAAACTTGGTCTTAGGACACGTTTCCAAGGAAGCGCAACGGGTACCAAGAAAGTTTAAACCCATTTGTTAGCGACGAAGAAATAGCATCACGTATCCTGAACTACAATAATTAGAGAAGTTGAAATAAAGTTATTAAAATAGTCTGAAGTTATAAAAAGTTCCTGATTGCAGTCAAAAGCAATATCTTTGTTCCTGATCCAGAGTTCCGGTTAGTGTAAACTTGATCCAGAGTTCCTGATAGTGTATATATACCTTGTTCCTAAAAAGTACAGCAGTGTTGTTCGAATCGCAAAAGTTTGTTCCAAGGATTCAATTGTGTTTTACAGTGTGGAGAAATTCCGGAAAATTTGGTGCGAAGTATATTCGAGTTCAATGGTTTCGAGCAAACTACATGTGATTTTCCTGTAAGTAGTATTTTTGTTTGATATTTTAATGGCCAAAATTTTCGAATATTTTATTTGACTTCAGGAACAGTAAAAATATAATAAACCATGACAGATCCAACCCCTTCTAACTTAACGCAAGCCAATTATGACAAATATGTATCAATCGATACAGCAATCAAATTAATTCGTGAATATGACGGAAATACGTTGGGTGATAGAGTTCATGATTTTCTAGATAATTGCGAAATGGCTTTCAAATCTGTAGATTCAAGAAGTCATAATGTTTTGTTTAATTTAATAAAAACTAAATTAACTGGTAAAGCCCGTTCACTTACCAAATATAGAGATTTTTCTACCTGGCGTGAATTAAAAGATTATTTGGAAGATGTTTTTTCAGAAAAGCGATCAATTAGTTTTTGGCAACTTGAACTTAATCAGTGTAGGCAATCAAAAAATGAAGATGTTGCAAGTTATAGCAACAAAATAGAAAAATGTTTATCAAATTTAGTTGATGCGTCCACAGTCGGAAAAAGTAATAATGTAGCGCGCGAAATTTCCCAATTGTTAAGAGCACAAGCATTAAACGTTTTTATTCAAGGTCTAGTTGATCCTTTAAGGTTGCATCTGAAGGCAAGAAATCCTCATACTTTAGAAGACGCCATAGAATTAGCACGAGAAGAAGAGCGGCAAACTTTAAGTCTTAGAAACAGAGTTCAATTTAATTTTAATAAGTCAAATATTAACTGTCATTATTGTAAAAAATCAGGGCATTTAGAAAAAGACTGCTATCTGAAAAGAAAAGTATCGAGTAGTTCTTTCAATAGAACTCAAAATTTTCAAAATAAGCCAAATAGAACTTTTCACATAAACTCCAATAATGTAAATTCAAATATTTGTTTTTATTGTAAGAAATTAGGACATAAAATCGCTGAGTGTAGAAAAAGAATGTACAACGAGTCACAAAGACAAAATAAATCGATTTCGGGAAACGATCAGCGCCCGTCGGTAAGTGGCCAATCGACACGAAGGGTTCCCCAATAGAAACGGTCACACAAACTCTGAAAAATCAAGAATCTATTTCTAAACCTGCAATTTTTGTTAGTTCGTTTGCAGACCCATTAGATTTAAAGTACGTAAATTTAAGTTTAAATATAACAGAATCCCAGAATACTAAATTTCTTGTAGATACTGGAGCATCAGTGAACCTATTAAAGATATCCTGTCTAAAACCAGGTCAATTTGTATATAAAAATTTAGTGACAGAAATTTCTGGTATAAGCGAATCGAGAATTAAAACTTTAGGTGTTGTGTTTGATAGTTTTGATAATATTATCGTATGTTTTCATTTAGTTAGCGATACCTTTCCATTTCCGTATAAATCCGAAGGTATTTTATCAAACGAATTTTTCGCTCTTACAAATTCTATAATTAGTTATGAAAGAAATTGTATATATTATAATAACAAGGTGATCAGATTTGTCAGTCACTATGACGAAAAAGTCTACGATACGACAAACTTAGTAATTACAGAATTCGCAGAACCTCACCTTGTAGAATCTAATTTAGTTAAGTCTAATTTCGTTAAGCCTAATATCGTAGAATCTAATTTCGTTGAATCTAATTTCGTTAAACCTAATTTCGTAGAATCTGATTTAGTTAAGTCTAATTTCGTAGAATCTAATTTCGTTGAGCCTAATTTCGTAGAATCTAATTTCGTTGAATCTAATTTAGCAGAGCCTAATTTCGTTAAATCTAATTTCGTTAAGCCTAATTTCGTAGAATCTAATTTCGTTGAACCTAATTTCGTTGAACCTAATTTCGTAAAATCTAAGTACATGGATCCTAATTTTGGTGAAAATGATATTTTTCAAATTAGCAATAATAAAGTAACTATTCCCGCACGATGTGAACAAATACTAGAAGTAAATTGCTCAGTAGACAGAATTAGTACAGATTATGTTTGTGAAGGTAAAGAAATTGTAAACGGTGTTTTTTTGAGTCACTGTGTTACAAAAGTTAATAAAGATAAATGTTATGTTAGTTTTATGAACGTTTTAGATCACTCCATCGATTTTGAGTGTCCCATTTTGAAGTTAGAACCCATATCTTTAGAAGAAAATAGTGTTTCAAATATAATATACAATATTAATACTAATAGTAAAAGAGTAGAAAAAGTACTAGAGAAGTTACGTTTAGAACATTTGAATACTGAAGAAAAAAATTCTTTGTTGGATGTCATTTACCAATTTTCTGACATTTTTCATTTGGAGGGTGAAATTTTGACAAGTACAAATGCAGTAAAACATAAAATCCCCTTAAAAGCAAATTCCGAACCTGTAAATGTAAAGCAGTACAGGTTACCATTTAGTCAACGCGAAGAAATAGAAAGACAAACAGAACAAATGTTAAACGACGGAATAATAGTAGAAAGTAAAAGTCCTTATAACTCACCTCTTTTAGTAGTAAAGAAAAAGTCAAATGAACCTAATGGCAAACCCCTTTGGCGCATTGTGGTGGACTATAGAAAAGTAAATGAAAATACCATTGGTTATTCCTTCCCATTACCCAATATAACTGACATCTATGATCAATTAGGTCACTCGAAATATTTTAGTACTTTAGATTTGTCTAGCGGTTACCATCAGATTGAAATGGATCCATCAGATCAACATATTACGGCTTTTAGTACAAATTCAAAACATTTCGAATATAAGAGAATGCCTTTTGGCCTAAAATCAGCTCCGTCCACATTTCAAAATTTGATTAACACTGTTATGTCAGGAATCCAGAATGTTAAAGCTTTCGCCTATTTGGATGATATTTGTATTTATAGTAGTAATTTAAAAGAACATTGCGAAAAACTCGTAGAAATATTTGATAGACTTCGGCAATATAATTTAAAATTAAGTCCGCAGAAATGTGAATTTCTGAAGAAAGAAGTTCTTTATCTCGGTCATAAAATAACTGATCATGGCATAGAGCCTGACGACTCTAAAATAGAGTGTATTAAAAACTTTCCTACCCCCAAAGATCAAAAAAGCGTTAAATCATTCCTAGGATTAGCTTCTTATTATAGACGTTTTATACAAGATTTTTCGAAAATTGCAAAACCACTCACTAATTTATTAAAAAAAGGTCAAAATTTTATTTGGACATCGCAATGTCAGTTAGCTTTTCAGGACTTAAAATCTAAACTTATGAATCCCCCAGTTTTGCAGTATCCTGATTTTTCCAAACCATTCATTGTTACATCCGACGCTTCGGGTTATGCTATTGGCGGAACATTATCTCAAGGTGAAATTGGTAAAGATAGACCTATAGCATTCGCTTCTAGAACACTTAATTCGGCTGAGAAAAATTACAGTACCACCGAGAAAGAATTATTAGCAATCGTTTGGCTTTGTAATCACTTCCGACCATATCTTTTTGGAAATAAATTTTTTGTTGTAAGCGATCATAAAAGTTTGCTTTATTTGAAAAACCATAAAGACCCCAGCTCTAGATTGATGAAATTTAAACTTAAATTAGCTGAATATGATTTTGAACCTATTTATAAGCCGGGAAAATTAAATTCAAATGCAGATGCACTTAGTAGAGTTATCTATAATATCAATTCAGAAGAAATGACTTATTCACAATTTTGTGATTACTCAAAAACGCACCTTTTTCCTAATATTGCTATTAATGAAATTAACGACAGCATTTTAAAATCCTTTTCCACACATTCGTTAGCAATCCCCATTAGCGCAGATTTAGAATTAAAAGACACGAACTTGCAGCTAGTTAACTCGTTAAATTGTAGAGACAAAATCTTTGAAACAATTACATGCAAAGAAAAAGTTTCGTGTGTAAAATTAAAGGAAAAATTTTTATTTTTATTAGTTTTCACAGAAACTAGTATTGAAAAAGAAAGCTATGAAAATATTTATAATACCTTGAAAGATCTTAGATCAGTTTTGTTAAAATATAAGGTAAAAAATATTTCTATGCCAAAGTTAGGAGGTAAACACATACAATGGCATAAAATTAGAATGATGATTAGATATCTGTTTAAAAATACCGATATTAAATTTTTTATCTATCATAATAATATCATTTGTAACGAATATATGACGGAAGAAGAGAAATTTAAAATATTTAAAGAATATCACGACATACCCACAGGAGGTCATCCAGGAGTTAGTCGTATGTATAAACGTATTAGAAAAAATTATAACTGGAAAAACTTGAAAGCCGATATAAAAAATTATGTTAAAAAGTGCGAATCTTGTCAAAAAAATAAATCATTAAATAGAAAGATAAAAATGCCATTGCAAATTACTGATACGCCGGAAATTGCATTTGAAAAAGTTTACATGGACATAGTAGGTCCGTTAGCCATTAGCGAAAACGGTAATAGATATATCTTAACCTGCCAAGATGCTTTAAGTAAATTTTTAGAGGCTATTCCCTTACAGAATATAGACGCTGAAACTATTGCGTTAAAATTAGTTTCGGAGGTTATTTGTAGGCACGGTATAATGAATTCCATTGTAACAGATCAAGGATCAAATTTTATGTCAGAAATATTTACTGAATGCAGCAAACTTTTGAAAATAAAGAAATTAAATTGTACTGCGTATCATCCCGAGTCAAATTCTATCGAAAGAAATCACAGAACTGTAGCGGAATACTTGAGAAGCTTTATAAATTCAAATAAAACTGATTGGTGTAGTTGGTTACCCTTTAATGTCTTTTGTTATAATACGACCCCACATAGTACGACAACATTCACTCCCTTTGAATTATTGTATGGTAGAGAGGCACGTCTTCCAAGTTCAATTCTAAGCCCCCCAACATTTTCTTACACGTACGATGATTTTATAAATGACTTAAAATTAAAATTACAAATTACAAGACAACATGCTCGAGAAAACTTAGAAAAACGCAAAGAGAATTGCAAAAACTATTACGATAAAAATTCAAAAAATATCCAATATCTAGTCGGAGATAAAGTATTAATGACTGACGAATCCACAAAGTCTAGTCGAAGTAAAAAATTATTCCCGCGGTATACAGGGCCGTACAAAATTGTTTCCGTTGATTCCAATGTAAATTGTACTATTAAATGTGGAAAAAAACTAATGAAAGTACATAACAATCGCTTAAAACCGTACTATGAAAGATAAGAAAAAAAATATATATATATATATAATATATATAATTTCGTTGTTACAGGATAATCGGAACAATAAGAAATTCGATGACCATGGAAAATGCAGATCCTTCCAAAAGGAAATATTCATTTTCAGAATTTAATCATTCATCCGGAATACATTACGAAAACTTAGGTAGCTCTCAATTATATAATGATTTGTATGACATTATAACTTTTATAGATATGTATGAACATAATGAAAAATTACAAATTTTGCAGTCATATTATACGCGTACCGAGACTTATTGTCAACATAAAGTTTATGCGCTTAAAATATTAGATTTGTGTGATAATTTCTTGCAAATGACTAAACCTGTTCTAGAGAAAATTCAAAATGAAAGAAATTTATTAAATCAATTAGTAGGCCATAATTTAGATAATGAAATGAATAATATTAGACAAAAACGTGGATTATTCAATTTTGTAGGTAAAGCAGCTAAGTTTTTATTCGGTAACTTAGATGATGATGATGCTGAATATTATAATCAAAAAATTAATCAGTTCAATCAAAATGAACAGAATTTGGTTACAATACTTAAAGATCAGAGTCATGTAATTAAAACAACCATATCCAATTTTAATAGTACTATTTTCACCTTAAATAAAAATGAAAGAATATTAAAAGAAAACTTAGATAAGATTGAAAAATTTGTTAGCACTGAAATGAAAGATATAACATTATTAGAAACAAGACAGATCATTGATGAGCATTTTTCTAATTTTGTCATGATATACGTGCAATATCAACTTGAAACACATGCTCTTATAAATGCTATTTTATCAGCGCAATCCGGTGAACTTAGCCCATTTATTTTAACACCCGCAAAACTTATGTTAGAATTACAAAACATTTCGGCTACTAGTTATTTGCATTTTCCCATAATGCCTACTGTAGAAAATGCCCATTTATTTTTAAACTTTATAAAACTTAATGTATTTTATAAAAATGGTCGTTTAGTATATATTCTATCAATACCTATGACAGATAATCAAAATTATGATATATATAAATTTACTCCATTACCCGTTCATATTAGTGAACAAAAATATATTTTTATTCAACCATCTAGTAAATATTTGGCTATTAATAATGTTAAACAGAAATATCTTCTTCTTTCTGAAAAACAATTTTCAACATGTGTAGAGTATGTTAAGTATGATTTTATATGTAAACAGGAAACTCCATTATTGTTGTCTCATCAACATGAAAGTTGTGAGGTCAAACTATTTTATGCAACGAGTTCGGTTCCCAATAACTGTGATAAGAGATTAGTTAATTTAGATCAAAATATATGGCATCAACTTTCAACAAGAAATGCTTGGATATATGTATTAGTTTCTCCTGAAAGAATTACAATAAATTGTCAAAATGAAGTTTTTACTGAATTAATAAAGGGTACAGGAATTCTAGAACTGACTGAAAATTGTAAAGCTTTTACCTCTAGCGCTTTATTGATACCTCATAAAATTCACTCAAGTATCTTAAACGAAAATAATAATTTTATTCCAACTGTTAATTTAATTGCCGATTGTTGTGACGAAAACGAAAAGACAAAAAAATTAAATATTTCTACATTGCATTTAAATCCAAATTTTAAATCAGTTAGCATGCATTTAGATGATTTGAATTTAGCAAGTCAAAAGTTAACAGAAGTTGATGAAGAATTAAATAATATGCTCTGGTTACCCAGCTCGTTGACATCTAGTTCTAGTGTTTTAACTATTTTGTTTATTATAATTTTATTAGTTATATTTTGTTGTTGCTGTTATAAGAAATGTAGATTACGTAGAAATTGTTGCGAAGCTCTTCCAGGTATTTGTATTAGAATAGATAATAATTCGCCAGCTTCTAGATTTTCGGAGCCAGTTGTTCAATTTAATAGCCCGGAAATTGCTTCAATACAGTATACAGATTCAACATCCTCAGAAAGTCTTAGAACACGCCCGATTATTGGACGAAAAAACATAAAAGATTTCACATCTTAGTACCTAGATGTTCAATCTTTTTCTAAGAGGGGAAGTGTTGTAACCTAGGAGGTTACATATATTTTATTTTACTATTTACTTATATTTACTGTACTATATTAGTTATACTTTTACTTATAGTAATTATTATTGCATTATATTTTAAATAATCAACAGTTCTTTCAATTACATTTTTATTGTTTCATATTCTTTATCAGTTTTTGCGCCCACATGATGCCTCGAATAATAGACATGTAATTTAAGGCTTATTCTTATCAATTTAGTTTTTACTCTTAATGTCACGAATTAAATATAATATTAATTATAATCTTATATCAAATGTATCTTTTTGTTAAGTCAAGCTCATTTCTTAGAATGCATTTTCAGTCTCAAAAAGAAATAAGTTTTAGTTCACATTTTTCTCACAGAAACTGCTGGTTTTTGCTAATTTAGCTACTTTTAAAATATCAAAGCTTATTTTCTTTTGAGTGGCAACTATTATTGTAAAAAGAACAAAAGGAGACTTGTAAGAGCAGTTGACATGGTAACATCGTAAAATTACTAAAGGGATTAAACGAAGTATTGATAACCTACAGTTTTTTATTCTTCAACCACTGTTGATCTGCGGATCACAACAGTGGTGGTATTATAGTAATAAATAATACAGACCATTTATGCCTGGCTAGAGCAGTGGTTGTAGCTAAAGCGTACGCCGACAATGCCCCTGACAAAAAGAAGATAAGAGAAACGAAGGGTCTCCAGACTCAGAAAACTTTGGAATTATTAACAGCCAGTGGTACCGAACTACCCAAAGAGGGCGGTGGTCTGGAGGAGTTGAAAAAACTTCAAGAATATTTGACCGACTATACAATAACGGTATACAACTACGGTACAAAGGGAGGCGATGTCTTGTATGAAGGAGTAGGGGGAAGCAAGAAAATCAATCTTCTTTATCACGAAAATCATTATAACGTGATTATATCGTTGACGTCTGCTTTTTGCTGTCAACATTTTTGCGAACATTGTCACACACCCCACGAAAATAATATGCACCGCTGTGGAAAAACATGTCCAGCATGTGAACAATCACCCCCTTGTAAAGCAAGTGTGAAAATCGTATGTGATGGGTGTAATCGGTATTTCAGAGGACAGATCTGCTACGATTATCATAAACAAAGTAAACTATGTGAACGGTTAGCCTCTTGTGAAATTTGTCTCAAAACAATTCCCAGAAAGCGGGAACACATATGTGGCGAAGTTTTCTGTAAAATGTGTAACGGATTCAAAGCTTCTCCACACAATTGTTTCATGCCCGTCGACACACGTAAGCCTTCAATGCACGGGGTACTATTCATATTTTATGACCTCGAGTGTACTCAAGAAGAAGTTATGTCTGACGGCTCTTTACTACACAAAGCCAACTTATGTGTGTTTGAGCAACACTGTGCACTATGTATAGGTACAGACAAAAGATGGTGCGATTGTGGCGTTAGATATCAAGTTTTAACAATTGACCCTGTAGCTCGTTTTATGGAGTATGTAATGAACCAAAGGGCTCTGTTTAAGAAAATAATTGTAGTCGGACATGCAGGAGGACTATATGATAACCAGTTTATGTTAAACCACCTTATAACAAAGACAGGTCTAACACCCGAACTAATAACTAGAGGTACGAAGCTAATACAGATGAAAGTGGGCAATGTGAGTTTTATCGACTCTTTAAACTATTTCCCAATGCCTCTGGCTAAATTGCCTAAAGTATTCGGACTAAAAGATATAAAAAAAGGTTACTTCCCCCACTTGTTCAACAAAGTCGGTAACTGGGATTACATCGGACAACTACCAGCCCTCGAATATTACGATCCTGAAAATCTGAAATACTCCCCTTCACTCGACGAAAAGAACGACGCCAGAAATCAGCTAATCGATTGGCATAAAAAACTCTCTGACCAAGGGTACGTCTTCAACTTTAAATCAGAAATTATTTCCTACTGTATAAGTGACGTGTCCATACTTGCTCAGTCTTGTTTAAGGTTCAGAGAGTTGCTTTTAAAAGAAGGAGGGGTCGACCCGTTCACAGAAGCCATCACGCTACCTGGTGCATGTAATAAAATATTTAGAAGAAACTTTTTACAACCGAATACCATCGGGTTAATTCCTAAGAACGGATATAGATGTCGCGATAAACAATCTAAGATTGCTACTCAATGGTTAATATATGAAGAATACCAAAGAGGTATCAGAATAGAACATGCAGCCAGGGGTCGAGAAGTTGTATTGAAGGGTCTTAAGGTTGATGGATACTGCAAAAACACAAGACAGGTCTTTGAATTTGAGGGCTGCTACTTTCACAGTTGTCCAAAATGTATGAAATATAGACGTAACGAACCGACACATGACAACCCATCACTTACATACGAGCAACGGTACGAGGCAACGTTGGCGAAGAATGAAAAATTAAGATCTCTCGGGTACGAGGTAATTGTAAAATGGGAGTGCGATTTTCGTCGTGAAATAAATCCCGAAATTGAAGCTATTACCGAAAAACATCCTCTCCTCGAACAGCTACCATTGGAGCCTCGTGACGCCTTCTACGGGGGACGAACAGATGCCACAAAACTCTATTATTCTTGTAAAAATGGAGAGAAAATAAAATATACTGACATCTGCTCCCTATATCCGTGGGTCAATAAATATGGAAAATATCCTATTGGTCACCCGGAAGTTTTTGTGGGAGAAGAATGCTACGCTCTTGATTTAAAACAAACCGAGGGACTAATAAAGTGTCGAGTGTTACCGCCAACAAATCTCTACCACCCCGTACTACCATATAAATGTAATGGTAAACTAATGTTTTCACTTTGTCGTACATGTTGTGAATCTAACATGTCTAATGAATGTTTACATAACGACGAAGAAAGAAGCTTTACTGGTACATGGGTAATGGACGAGGTTCTAAAAGCTCAAGAAAAAGGATACAAAGTTCTAAATATTTACGAAATTTGGAAATATCAAGTGGTACAATACGATAAAACTACAAAGTCTGGTGGCCTATTTGCCGAATATATTTCAAAATTTTTAAAAATAAAACAACAGGCAAGCGGTTGGCCCGCCGAATGTAAAACCCCAAAAGAAAAAGATCTCTATATAAAGGAATATTTTGATCGTGAGGGTGTAGAATTGTCCTACGATGAAATTGAATTCAATCCAGGTCGAAGACAGGTTGGTAAGTCAATGATAACGAGTTTTTGGGGCAAGCTTGGACAATGTGAAAACCAGTCTAAGACGTCTATAGTCAACACACCTGCAGAACTATTTGACATTTTATCGCAGCCATGCAAAGAAGTAAACAATATTTTTCCGGTTAACGAAAACACCCTCATTGTTAACTGGTCCTTTAAAGAAGAGGCATATGCCACACTTCCAACTGTGAATGTCGTACTAGCGGCCTACACCACTGCACAAGCTAGACTAAAACTATACACGTATTTAGAAAAACTCGACGATAGAGTAATATATCATGACACAGACTCTGTCATTTACGTCTCTCGACCTTGCACCTACGAAGTACCTTTAGGTAGTTTTCTCGGCGATATGACAGACGAACTATGTGAATATGGGGAGGGAAGCTACATAACAGATTTTGTAGCCGGTGGTCCAAAAATATATGCCTACAGGGTTTATTCAACTGATAAAAATAAAACGCTCGATATTATCAAAGCGAAAGGTATAACCTTGAACTATAATACGAGCCAGAAAGTAAATTTCGATACTCTAAGAGACATGGTCTTGAATGAAGCCCCCAACGAATTCATAACTACTCGTAACATATTAAGGAACTCCGATCATTCAGTTGTCACAAAAAACGTGACTAAGGTCTTCCGAACCAGCTTCACTAAAAGAAAACGAATAGAAAACTTTGACTCTGTTCCCTACGGTTACAAACGCCAATGCTACTAGAAATCAGCCGTTTTCACGGCTACTTCCCTCCAACCCCATCCCCAATATTCGCGAAAATTGGACAAAACAATGTTTCTCTTGAATGTTTGTGTGAAGGTAAGAAGGGCACCTCCTAATTAACTTTGGGAATCTGTGTGCCCCCTCCTTTTGTGTGTAAAGGTAAGAAGGGTACCTCCTTATTAACTTTGGGAACCTGTGTACCCCCTCCTTTTGTGTGTAAAGGTAAGAAGGGTACCTCCTAATTAACTTTGGGAATCTGTGTGCTCCCTCCTTGAAATGTCTCCCAGAATATTGCTTGTAAAATTTTCGCGAATATTCCTTCCTGAGGGAGAAGTAGTCATTATATGACGAAAGTGCCTACCTCCTCGCTTGGTCTCCCTTGGACAGCGTTTTTGCTGACAAACAGGCACATTTCCTAGTCATGACACCAACCTTTCAAACATATCTAACAATTGAAAGACATGTAGTGGTAATAAAAATAACTTACCTTTTTTCGTAAACACTCACAATTTATTGTTACCTTTGCTAGTTCTTGATTTTTCCCAATAAAATACTATCTTTTATTGTAACAATTTGAGTAATCGCCCCGCTAAACGGGTGCTTATTTCAGAAACATCAAATTTATGGAGACTTGTATCCTATATATTAGATGTTTATCAACGAATGTAAATGAATATACATTTTTAATAAAAATAAGTTGTAGATTTCATGTTATTGTCTTAGGTTTTTCTAGTAATTAAAGTGTAAATTTTAATAAATTGCTCAAAATTATAATTATTCATTATTTGCATTTTCCCCGGCATTTTCTGAGAACATTTACCATAGTAATGTATATTTTTTTATACCATTAGAAAGTAGATATTTCTACGAATAGGAAGCACACCAAATTTTTCAAAAAAGCAGATATTTTGACGTGACTGTGTACAAAGGTCTATTCGAATGGTGTGAAAATTACACCACATTTCTGGATAGAGCACAATGATATTATCTATGACCCCACCCTAGCTGTTACGCAACATCATATACCTCATAATTGAGACGTGACTCATAGAAAAGATGAATTTGTGTGCAAGACAATCGAAGACCTAGTTATGGTAAGTGTTTTTGAGAAAATTTTGGAAAACGAGTCTACGGTAGAATACTTTGCCAAAGCACCAAAGCATATAATGAAAGTGCGTGACAACATTCATGAAACTGTAGCTAAAATATTAAGTCAATAAAAATATCTGATAACTCTGATGTTGTTTTTTCACCTTTGAAAGTAATATTTTGATAATGTGTCTTTTTGTGTCATTATTTTCTCTGATCTGTACATTATGGCCAACATGCTACCGAATATATCACAACTGGATACCAAATCATATTGATGCACTCATGTTAAAAGAATGTATCTTGGTTGCATCATCCTATATGTCCGAATTTATCGACCGGCATAATTGAAATGAACAAGTTTCAACTTGTATATTCTATTAAGTACCAAAGCATATGCATATAATGAAAGTGCGTGACAACATTCATGAAACTGGAGCTAAAATATTAAGTCAATAAAAATATCTGATAACTCTGATGTTTTTTTTTTCGTTTCACATTTGAAAGTAATATTTTGATAATGTGTCTTTTTGCGTCATTATTTTCTCTGATCTGTACATTATGGCCAACATGCTACCGAATATATCACAACTGCATACCAAATCATTTTGATGCACTCATGTTAAAAGAATGTATCTTGGTTGCATCATCCTATATATTAGATATTTATCAAAGAAAGTAAATGAATATACATTTGTAATATAAATAAGTTGTAGATGTACTGCAGTTAATATTTTCAATGACACCACCAATCCCAAATTTTGAAATTAAATAATTTGATTATAGAACGTATTTCAAACTTGGAAATTTTGAATTTTTGTCAATATTATTATAATGTTTTGGATTTCTGTAAGAATATCATCTCTGAAAATTTGAGTCCTTTACAAATTTTATATGCATTTTGTTCCATAACACCAAACGATATGTTGAACAACGCTCTTAGAGAATTTTTATACTTTTATAAAGTCAAAGTTATCAATGATTTAAATTAAAATTTTATAAACAAAAATAATTTCTTTTTATCAATGATGTTTTAAATACTGTAAATAATTAAAAAATTATTTTATGCTTAACCTAACATATTATACAGTTGAGGTTCAATAAAAATTCTTAAAAGTCTATATTTGTTTTATTAAGAGGCCAAAAAAGGTTTAGACGTAATAACATCCGGTACGGCACTGTCAAGACTTCGATTTTATTATCTAATTATGTAATTATAATCTCCACTGACCGCTGGAATCATCTTGAATCAATTAATTTAATTTCAATTTAACATGTGTATTCGACTTAATGAAATTTAATATTTATAAATTCCAAAACACTGCATCCAAAGCAAGTTCTCAAGTGAAGTACCATGCCTACCACTCGAGTATGTTACTATTTTCCATCCCCGTATAAGGTTTTTCGGTTACTTTTACCCATCCTGTATATGGCCGTCATCTGTCAGTGTCAGCTGTCATATGTCACTGTTCTATGGTCGTCATATGTCACTTGTCTGTCACAGAACAGTTCTATGGTCGTCATATGTCACAGTGTCAGCTGTCATATGTCACAGTGTCAGCTGTCATATGTCACAGTGTCAGCTATCATATGTCACTTGTCACCTGTCGTATGTCACTTGTCACCTGTCAATATGTTACCTGTCACTTGAGTTAGGTTAGGTTACTACTGTTGTTCTATGGTTAGTTAGGTTACTGTCATATGTCAACCTGTCAATATGTCACCTGTCACCTATGGTTAGGTTACTACTGTAGTTCTATGGTCAGTTGGGTTAATGTCATATGTCACTTGTCATCTGTCATATGTCAAGGGGCGACGTAGGGGGGGCGGGGTGTGGAGGGGGAAGGGGCGGGACATGGAGGGGGAGTGGGTGGGGCCTGGGGAGGGGGCCTTGTCTGGAGGGGGGAGGGTGGGCGGGGCTCCGGCTGTCTCGCTGAAGTGCGGTTATGCCTACTTAAGCTATTTTATAAAATAGTTATGAATGTCTCAGACAAAATCAACAAGCTCATAGAACACAATAAATCCTTACCATTCACTGCCTCGCCAACGTTGCTAGGAATAGTAGCATCTTCACTAATATTAGAGCCGGAGGCAACTGCAATTGAGATGATACAAATGCTATATTTTTTCAAATTTATACCAACCATATGCACAAAATAAAATAACTTAGTAAGCTACTAATGCTAATATACAATACGTACTTATTGAAGAAACTGGACTTGCTTGGGACTGGGATAGCTCCAACAATTGCGTTGCAAATTCATGGTCTAAAAAATTACAGATATCATAAGTTTACTGTTACAATATTCCCGAATATAAAAACATAAATTAAATACAGAAAAGCAATCATATTGTGATTCAATAAAAACCAAACAACTCACCAGTTTCTGCCCGTTGTACCTCGGCTTCCGAAACTACAATTTCTGTAGTTTCCTGTGTCACAGGATTATACAGTCTTAATAAAGGCATTTACAAAAATTAATACTAAGCTAAAAAGCGACAAAAACCACTAAAAATCACCAACAAACCACTTACATAAACAATGCTCGACTCACAACACGTGGGGTTCAACTGTTCACGGAGCTTTGTCGTGCAAAATGGCGCTAAATGCTGCTAACGCTATCTGCTGATGTACCTCGTTGTAATTCGCATTCGTTTGCGTTTCATTGCGCTAGTGATGACGTAGCCCGGCGAAAATCAATGATGTCACACAAGCGCTTAACAGTGCTATAGAATTGTTCCGCGAACGAAGAGTAGTACCAGATGGCGCCAACTGGCGCAAATGGCGTGCTCCCCGAACACACCCATGGTATTAATATAAAATAGCTTTAAAAGTAGGTACACTGAAGCAAAAACCAACCAAACTCTCGAACATATCAGCATAACCTCACTATTAAGTACCACGTCTTCTGAACGCTTTGTTTATTGCTTTGCCACCAGTTTATTGTCAAAATAGTTTGTGACGTCACGTGGACATGCCCTATTAGAGAATAAAAAAGCCCACAAAAAAATATATTCATATCAACCCTTCTTGTCCCTTCGTTATCCTACCGTTATTGTCCTGTAGGATTGTTGTGAATGAGTTTCCAGCTAAAGTTGTTGGATACTTTAGTTAATCATATATTTAGACAAATTCTTTTTTCTTTTTTATTTTATTTCCTTGTGAATAGATTATAATTTTATTCTTAATTTCCGTATAATTTAGTATTAAGGCACTGTATAAATTGAAAATTTCTCATTATACCTTCATTCGTTTGACAAAGCTACTGTGTTAGCGAAACGCGTGACAACTTTTAGTTCAATATAATGTAGATTTTAACAAATTAAAGTTGTTTCATTCCATAATTGCCGAAACTATCTCTACAATAAGAGTGGAAGAACAGTATTGGATACTTGGTAACGTTGCATCATTGCAGCATATGGGATTTTGTAGTTGAGAGATGATAAAAAATTCACCAGTAACCATAAAACACATTGCTCTTCCCCGTTTGTACGGGTTTGCAACGTAATATTCCTGAAAGACTGGAAATGATGGGATCTTCAGCTAGATGCCTATAGTTTGTGCTGAGAGTGGCGTGTTCCAGGTGGGGTGTAGACAAAATAACTTTCCAAAAACAAATCTAACGAAAAAACACACGAAACTTAATAGAAACGTGTTCAATTTAATCAAAATAATGAAGTTTGTGTTCTAAATTAATTTTACAAGCAAAATAGTTATTCAGGCAACTTGTGTAAAACCTTTTTTGATGAATGAGAATATTGTCGAACGAGCCGTTGACGAATGCGACAATCACATGAATAATCAGGTAATCAGAAACTGTAGTTAGTTGGCAGCTATCTACGTTCCAATTATAAACTGGATATTCAATTGTTCCTGTGAAAAATCAAAACATACTTCAAACATACAAACTGTTTCAAAACGACTTATCTATATATTGCAGACTACTTACACGATTTCTATAAAAACTGACATAGATTGAAAACAACATTTCGAAAATTCACTATCCTTAAATATTGCTTTTTTATAACCATTTTATGCTTCCAGTGAGTAAACAGTTCCTACCATGTTTTCAATAACTTCAATATTTCAACGATTGATTTAGTTCATGACTATTACTATTTTAGTTCATGACCATTACTATTTTAAATGAAACTAACTGCTTCTAATCGATTCTGAGGATGATATTTTGAATATCGATAATCAATAATCTAGAATAAATTTCCATATACTTTTTTCATTAAAGTGGAATTAGTTAGAAACAGTTTGTTTCATTTGGAATAATGATATGAGTAGATTCCGCAAAGTAATAGTAAACAGTAAATTCTTTGAAAAGCACGTTTTAAAGCACCCTTTCGCTCATAAACATTATGACGTACAATCTAATCTAATTTAAAATTACCGATACTTATATTGTACTCACGGGATATTTGCCGGTTTGCTCAACAGAGAAGGGGAGGTTCGTAAGGAGCTCGCAAAAAAAATTAAATTGATCTTAATCGGGCGCCAGGAAGTCTATGGCCAAATACCCCCTAGATCCACTACTCACGCGACTTACCAAACATAAGCAGGTAAAGTACCAAATAAAACAAAATGATGTAGATTCAGTTCTATTCAAATTTGACCCACAAACAAAAACTATATTAATTAAGGGAGGCGTTATCTATCAGGTGAGCTCGTAACAAATTATAACAAAAAAAATAATAATAATAATAATAAGCGGCGCAGTTTAAGAATGACAAGTCCCTAGATGGGAATGCTATTGATTATCACAGGACATGTACCAACTAATTAACAATATTTACTAATCTAAATACCCCAAGCGTGAGCTCATGCGCAGGTTACAAAAAAAAAAGAATGTAATCTAAAACCGAGTTTAACACCTACCAATAGCTATCCATTCACAGCTTCACCTAAACTATGGTTATTAATGAATTCAAAAAAATAATCAACTACTAGAGGAAACAAAATATAAGGTGCTGCATGTAACGCAAAACTATTTATAAATAAAGCAGTATCAATAAATATTATTATATGCAATATTATAAGTTATGAAAAGCAGCTAAGCAGTCATATTAAGCAATACTAGTAGCGAAAATAGCGATAGAAAGTAATATAACAAAATAAGGCTAAATATAGGCACTGATAATAAAATTCAAAATAAGCAGCCTTAGCAGTAATGGTAGATGATAGCATAAAAAAAATATAATAAGCAATGACCTTTATTTCTTTACGGTACCGGCGCAAAGGAAAAAAAATTATAAATGAGTTTATAACATCACCAATACAGTCCTGAGGTATCATTCACTAGGTATTCTAGCGGTAGGTACAGCGATCCAAAGTTTCATATGGGTGACTCAAGTTGCCCCCATCACCGGGACATGTATGCTGCAAAACTTGTAGGAAATCAGCCAAAATTAAACTTCGATTCAGTTCACGAACCAGTCCTCCAAAAAAAGTCCAAGGTAAAACTAGTCCCCATAAAAAACCCTAAACAATGGAAACACCTATTATTGATTCGCTCTAAGCAGAATTAATTTTATTGGAAATAATAATTATAGAAAACCTATTAAAGTTTTCCATAAATAACAATTATTTTCATTGGAATTTTTAATCTCATAGACTTCAAGACTAAATTTTAATTTTAAATTGGAAAAATTAAATTTTATCAATAAGATCCAATTAGATATTGCAATGTGATAAACTTAATGACCAAAGCAATTCCATTAGTTTGTAAAAAAAATAAATATACAAATTATATTCCCTAAATAAAATAATAAACTCACCCTTCTTAAGGGGTTTAACTCCGTTGGAAATAAAAGACCCCAATATTGAATGCCTAGAACATCACGAGAACATCCAGAATCTCTAACTGTGTCTTTGCCAAATTTCCGTTACTTTCAGAATCTATCGTATATAAATTATTTTAAAATACTAGTTTTGTCAACAACAAAGAATCAAAGAAAAGATAAACAACAAGAAGAAACAAAAGTACATACCGATTAAACAGGAACCACAACTTTTGCAATGGCGGTTAGGTGAAGAACAAATCCCTCAGTGGAGGCTAAAAATCCATGTATAACATCAAATAACCATCTCTACTAACACTAAATCACATGGATTTTAATAATATGCGGTGCAGATATATCCCCTATTATGGGTGACTATTTAAAATCAAAATTCTGACCACCACATTTCTTCACAACACCAATTCCCACAACCAAAAAAAAAACCCTCCTTGTCCAACTAGGGCGCTTCTGATCAGCATACCTAGTGGAAACTAAAATTTTTCTCATATAAAGAATCCTACTGTAATCTTATCTACTCAATAGCTAAGTAGCAAGAAACCTAGAGTGCCACTCATTATAGAAATCCAACGAAAAATACAGATCTCGACGTAAACTAGTACGGTCTGCTTTTGGTACTATACCAATAGGTGACCCTATTCGAGATTTCCTGCCGTTCAAATTAAAGTACTGCAGTGTCCGCCACACCTGAATAAGGTATGGTAAAAACAAATACAAAATCAACTAATAATACGTAAGTTTATATACATTTTTTTTTCCAAGTTAATGATAAACATTTGTTGAACTTTAAATATCAAAATTCTGCGATCGCAAAAATTCAGAATCGGCAGCAAGTTAAGAACCAGAACCCAAGTGAGAGGAGGACGAATACAGGGTCATTCCTGATGATGACTGTTTTTTTTTTTTTTATTTACGAATCCGCATCAACCTCAAGGGCTATTAGCGGTCTGTAGCTATTTATTGTGTTTGTTTAATAATTTGGATACATATAGACATCTCACATGTTTTAAAGTACTTTTAAATTTTATGGTAAAAGTTTGAGATTTGTAGATATTTAATAAGGTTTTTCACATTACTGCTGTTGTTTAAAGTATTTTCCAGGGATTCACTTATGTTGCATGCTAGTCTGTTGGTATGATATAGCGGACACTCAACTAAAAAATGTTTCACTGTTAACAGCTGCTCACAAATAACACATTCTGGTCTTGGTGTTCGGGAAAGTAAATATTCATGAGTAGCTCGAGTATGACCTAGACGTAACCTTGTGATGATGATTTGGTGTCTTCGATCTTCGGTAAAAGTTAGCCAGGGTGCTATGTAGGGTTTGATTTCCCTGAGTTTTGTGTGTGAAAGTTATTCTATGATGACTGTTATAAAAGTTTTATTGAAAATTGCTAATTTACCAAATTATTTATATATATATATATGTATTAACGGTTTGTGGGATAAAAAAAACGTAACAACATGTCTAATTATTGAATTTTCATTAAATTTGATCACTAAAACGATAAAAATTTTACGAGTTTGATTTGTTTGAGGTTCCACAAATTTATGTTTGTCCTTGAGCATCTTGTATATTCGGCAACCGTAAAATTTGGGGAAGGGGGTGAGTAAAAAACGGTTAATCTCAATTTCCGATAAAACTGCAAGTCTTCTGAAAAAAAGTTGAATGGCAAAGTTGTAGATAATAAAATAATCCACAACTTTCGTATCGACACTTTTTTCACATAACCTCAAAATTTATGTGAATAACAGTTTTTGGTTTTCTATTTTTCTCTTTTGCAAAAATTTTATTTTTTCACGAAATTTGGTGAAAACTCACCTTTGTATGTCCCAGACATACAGTAGGTTTGTTGATTTGAAATATTCATTTTTTACCTTATTTTGATTTAATATGGAAAAAGCACCCTAATTTTCAATCGAAAATTTTCACGTCAAAATATCTGCTTTTTTGAAAAAGTTGGTGTGTTGAAATCTCTACTTTCTGATGGTATAAAAAAAATATACATTACTATGGTAAATGTTCTCAGAAAATGCAAATGATGAAAAAAACTCGAATCTGAAATTTTTTTTTTAATCATGTATAATTTTGAGCAATTTATTAAAATTTACACTTTAATTACTGAAAAAATGTAAGATTTCATGATATAATCTTACGTTTTTCTAGTAACTGAAGTGTAAATTTTAATAAATTGCCCAAAATTATACATAATGATTAAAAAAAAAATGAATTTGGGATTCGAGTTTTTTCCATTATTTGCATTTTCTGAGAACATTTACCATAGTAATGTATATTTTTTTATACCATCAGAAAGTAGAGATTTCAACGTATAGGAAACACACCAACTTTTTAAAAAAAGCAGATATTTTGACGTGAGAATTTTCGATTAAAAATTAGGGTGCTTTTTCGGTATTAAGTCAAAATAAAGTGAAAAAATGAATATTTTAAATCAAAAAAATTACTGTATATTTGGGACATACAAAGGTGAGTTTTCACCAAATTTCGTGAAAAAATAAATTTTTTGCAGAAGAGAAAAATAGAAAACCAAAAACTCAGTTATTCAAATTTTTCACATAAATTTTGAGGTTATGTGAAAAAGTGTCGATACAAAAGTTGTGGATCTTTTTATTACCTACAACTTTGCCATTTAACTTTTTTTTCAGAAGACTTGCAGTTTTACCGGAAATTGGGATTAACCGTTTTTTACCCTTAAAAACTCACCCCCTTCCCCTTCCCGACCTCAGATCATCCGTAATTTATTTTTCTTTCCGTTTTTGTTATATTCTCTACCTTTTCCAATGGGTATCATCCTACTATAATTTTTTTTCACTTTTTACCATTTTAAAAATCATCGACCCCGGTCTATTATTGCATAATTTTTCCATAATCTTGGTTTTTAGATTTGAAGAAGTTTTCGGAATGGCGAAATCATGGAATGCTAAATGAAAACATTTTTAATAGAAAGGAGGGCATCATAAAAAAATTAGAAAAAAAACAAATCACATGCAGAATTTAAAGCCATGCCATGTAACAGCAAAACTAAATTGAAAGAAAATTCTGATTACAAAAATATACTGGATGAATTAGAAAGTGATAAAGATCCTTTTTCAACTGACGAAGAAGACAGTTATAAACCTTCGACAGATAGTGATAGCGATACTTATATTTCGGAATATTCAGAAAATGACCAAAATAATGAGTATGATGATAATAGACCGGACAATTCGTCGTCAACTCCAAATATAGTGGACCCTTCCAAAACTTTTGCTACGCCTCTACTCAACGAGCCTAACTCACCTCATACAAATGTAGATGATATTTCGTTTGAACTTGATGCAACCCCTAACGTTCTTGACGACCAAAACATGTTTGTTAGTGCAAAAGACAACAAAAGAAAATTATTTTGCATGTATTGTAAGACCTTTCAGTTAAAATTTGCGCGTAATCAAATTGCGATAAACTTTCTGGATCATTTTGCAGGGACGGAATTATTACAAGTATATAGCTCAAAAACGGAGGTGGGAGTTTTTTCTTTGACCACAATAAAATTCACACATTTCAATTTTTGGTACCTCAAATTTTTTAAATAATCTTCACTTTCCTACTTATTTTTGAGTCAACTGATGAAAATGTAATATTTAAGCATTGATGTTATAAAATAGCTATTCATGTTTCAAGGATGAAAACTGTGCTTCATAGTCGTGTCTGTAAATTGATATCCGAGGATAGCAATCAGACCAGACAAAAGACAGTTTATCGCAGTTTTTCGTCGTCCTTTACGTACCATTTTTCGTCAGCATTCACAAACAATCACATTCTACTAACTTCCGAATGGAACATATTACTTTTGAAGGAAAGTGTTTTTCGTCCGTTGTGGTCATTATGATACAGCACGGTAACATTTAGCGGATTTCTTGAATAATTAATTTGACAGCAAAACAGCCAATGGCTAGTATTGTAACAGAAGTCTTTGTTTTTGTTGAATCGTGTATTCACATGATGACTCAATGGCCACGCTCGCACCGTGCCGTATCGTAGTGACCTCAGTCGACGAAAAATACTTGCCCCCAAAAATAGTCGATTTTTCATTTCGAAATTATTACATAAAATGTCATGTTTTGTGAAGGTCGACAAAACATACATTTTAACAAGTGCAAATGGTTATTAATATCAACGTAACACGTGTGGAAATAGGTACTTGCAGTTCCATAAACAAGTAAAAAAGTTTTTTCCTCAATTTGATTAATTCTCGTATAAATATGTAAAAATCCAATTGGTTTCAGGAAATTTGTTACGCTTTTCTCGGTGTGCTGAATATTATTCGAACAAGCTCGTAATTTATATCGATGAAATTATTTAGATTTGTATAGTAAATAACCATTATAACGATTCAATTTAATTGGATAATCCGTCATCCTGAAATAATTTAACATTTTTGGCGTGATTTTAAACCCACGATCCCTTGATTGTAGAGTCTTAGTTTCTAATAGTATTTTACCTTTAGTTGTTTATGGGGGTCAACCTGCGTGACGGCCTGTTTTTTTAGGGAGTATTTTATGATTTTTTCCTACGACATAACATATATATTGACAGCATAAAATTTCAGCTAAAAATATTGGGTTGAACTTGAGTTACAAGAACAAATGTATTAGATAGTATTGATTTATTTTTCATGCGGAAAGGTCACAAAGTAACAAAAAAATGTTTGAGACTGTAACTGCGGTGGATCGATTGTGGTGCGATCTACCAGCAAGTGTCTACAGTAGGTATTAGATAGAAAACTAGACAATCTAAAACTGAAATTAGTTGGCAGCCATCTACGTTCCAATTATAAACTAGATATTCTAGTGTTCTTGTGAAAAACCAAGAAACACTTTAAATATATTTGTGATATTAACAAAAGTGAAAAAATTCGAGGCTATTTTTTAAGTGTTAATCTTTTTATAAAAAAAAATGGAATAAAAGCATTACAGAAATCTTCCATTCTCTAACAAGATAAAATCGACAAGAACACCCACAAATATGTGTAATATTAGTTTCAAATAACATTCGTCAAATTAATGTAGGAAATCACTGACTTATTCAATGATCCCTTGGCTATCTTAGTGATAGTAATGTATGATTGTGTGACTATTTGGTTTCGGTAATTTCATTAATATCACAAATATATTTAAGATCTGTTAGTCTTGGGTTTTTTCCCTATTTTTACCTACCGGGAGCACTGCAGCCTGTTGCCTCACCTTACTCTATATCCACATTTATATTGTCTCGGGTTTCCACGAGAACAATATCTACTTCATTATTGAAACATAGCAACATTAACATTATTAAGAAAGCGAAATGTACATGATGGCACACAAATTGAAGTTTCTGATTGCATTTTTTTTACCTCATACCTACCGTCGGTAGATTGCAACACAAGATCGCAAGATGGGAGTATGTAAAATTACCAATTCTGTGTACTGTAAATATGGCATATCCAATGGCGCAGTCAAAAAAGGGATATACTATGAATATGGAGCACATTAACAGGCCGGTCTTCAATTGGAGATACAATTCAAATATTATTTCATCATCAGCTTGAACTAAGGAGACGTTGAAACACACATCTTTAACTCCATAATTATACAGTTCTTCATTATCGCAAACATTGTACCTTTTTATTGAAAATTTAATATTCATTTATCAAGACTTGAATTTTGTCACTCCATAAGTACAATGATCCACGAATATCTATATCAAATTTAAACATACTAGATAAAACTACCCGTTAGGAAATTTTTAAGTGATATTTGTTTGTTTTGTTTCTAGGTTCCCCTTATGGACCCGTAGGCAAAAAAATTAGGTGGACCATGGATGAGAGACAAACAGCCGAGAAAATTTTTCCTAACTTCTTAAGGGAAAAGAAGTTACCGTCGTTGAAACATATCCAGGCTCTCAAAACCGAATATGTTTCGTTAAAAAATCGGTCCGCACCCGTAATTAAAACTTGGATCTCCAACCAATTCAAAAAAAGAGTTTCTCAATAAATTTTCTGTTTTTTTGTTACAATGCTCAGGTACTCAAATCAAGAAGTATTTTTACGTTTACATTCCATTATTTTAAATTTATATGCAAATTTAGTTAAAAATCTTGATTCCAGTTGGTCTAAAGCACCTATTAATTGCTCTCAAGAATATTACTTTTTTTTGTTACTTATATTTTGTCCTCTACGGCAGTGGGCTCCATTTTTTATTATCTTCAAATTTATGTAATTTGTTCACATGCTAGTAATATAAACCTCAATTCAAATTTAAACTTGTTTTCAATTTCTCGATTTATAAATCCTTCTACCCATTGAAAAATATGAGTTTTAAATCTGCATCTACATAAGTTTTGCTTGTGTTGACTTTCAGGAAGGCACAAGTTTTGAATTCGCCGAGCACTTGATTGGTCAATAAAAATGAAATATTTCTCCCTGACTGAGCAATCTACTAAGTTGACCTACTAAGCCCAAACTAATATTGAAAAAATCATTCACATCGACTGAAATTTCTGAAGTGTCCCCATAAAAACCCTTTGACAAAAGTGTATAGTATATTAAAATTTTCTGTGGGGATGTGGCAAGAAAATACCAGAGAGTACTCTTTTTGAAATGTATTCCAAGCTTTCGAATATTACATAATCATTCTCAAGGACTAAAAATGTATATGGTCAAATTATCAAATAAATTAATGTATAAATTCACTCACATTATCTAAACGAGGATGTCGGTATAATAGTAAAAATTTCTAATATCAAGGTCTATTCGAATGAGGTTAATTAATTTTGATTGAAATTTAAATTTTGTAAAGATTGTTTTTCAAAATCTAAGAGATAGGCTAAGGTTATTTAGGTCAGTTTTTTTATTAATGCAAAAATTTTCTTGTAAAATAAATGCAGTTTCTAGAAATAGACTTGAAATCATGGTCAAAAATTAAACTCAAGTTAGCGAAAGAATACAATAGAAGATGCTTTCTCACACAGTGTAGGAAGAAGAACATTCTTCCCAACTTTTAACAGAACAATATCAAACATATAGAAAAAATTCTGATACGCCAAGAAGAAGAAACTAATAATAGTGATTTTATCTATAATAGGTTAGTAAATAAACTTTTGAATAATGAAATTATATGTAATCAAAAAACAATATTTAGGCTTGAAAATGATATAATTGAAATAAAAAATCAAATAATCAACATCACTAATGAATTCGTTTTTGAATATTTTTCTAGTAGACAGCAAGTAATATATAAGGTAAAAGTACCTTTCACCGACCTTGCACCTATTACCGACTATCATACATTTTCGTACATAATTCAAGAGTTACGCCACAGTTTAAGTGTTTGCCCACTGCCTAATGTTGGCAACACTTCCTATTGCTCCCTGATCCGAATTTCGCGCCAAAAAGTCTCAGCAGTTAGCATTTATCGTTTGTCAACGAGAGGGTACGCACGTTATTGTAAGTTACCTTAAGAAGATATCCTAATATATTGCAGTTTGATTTTCCCAATTTGTGAAATCCGTGAAGTAAGTACCTTCATTAAATTACTATATGAGAGTACAAAAAACATTCCTGGTTTCTTCTTCGGAAAAAATCAGGGTGAAGTAATTTAATTTTCGGAATTTATTTAATAAGAACATCGATCGGTAAAAGGTTCAATTATAATTTACGTTGACAAACCGGTCGGGTCGACACTGGTACGAAAGTTTTTTCAAGAGACACCCACAAATTGCTCATAGAGTATCACAGAATCTCACAAAACCTAGGGCAAATATAACGGAACAACAAATTCGTAGTTGGTTTGGACGTGTAACAGATTATATGAAAAAAAATAAGTTAGAGGAAATCCTGGAAGATCCTAGAAGGATTTTTAATTGTGACGAATCTGCTTTCTTCCTCAGTCCAAAGGAAAAATTTGTAATAGTCAGTAAAGGATCGAAAAAGGTTTATACAAGAATCCCAAATGATGGGAAAGAGGAATTAGCCTTACCGTGCTAGTTACTGTTTCAGGTGATGGGAGAATACTGAGGCCAACAGTTCTATTTCCTTATAAACGAGTTCCAGCGAATATCCTGTTGAAAATGCCAGGAGGTTGGGGCATTGGCAGATCCGAGACTGGTTGGATGACGGGAGAATGTTTTTTTGAATTTATCTCCAATGTTTTTTACGATTGGCTTCTTGTTAACAATATTCCACTGCCAGTAATACTTTTTATGGATGGCCATTCCTCACACCTCACATTGCCCCTTACGGAATTTTGTAGAGCTAAAGGTATTATTTTGGTAGCATTATTACCTAATTCAACGCATCGTCTACAACCCTTGGATGTAGCAGTTTTTCATCCCGTGAAGGTTGCATGGAAGGATCAAGTTAGAAAATGGCGACTAGAAAATAATGGTGAAAAACTAAAAAGAGAAGACTTTGCTTCCCAATTAAATGTTTGCCTTCAACGGGGTGCTACTGTAGAGACCATTCGGAACAGTTTCAGAACTTGTGGATTATTTCCATTTAATTCCAATAATATTTATTATTCGAAACTGCTTATCCAGGTAACTGAAAATAAAGGAATAAACAACACTCCAACAGTTAATACAGAAACCGTTTCAGGACCTTCTAATTTTCTCAATTGTGTTGAAAAATTGATAGATGCAGACGTATTGGAACAATTCAAAGTTAGTGGATCTGACTGGTGTGGTCGTTTGGAAGACTCATCATTGTTTTATTTTTGGAAAAAAGCTAATGAAGTCAATGGAGAAAACAAAGTTTCTATTAATGAACATGACGCTATTTAAATGCAAATTTGCCGAGCAGTAATAAAACTCTGGAACTGGAGCTCGCAATAGATATTGATGAAAATATTTGGGAAAACAATCAAAACTTTTTGGACCTTGTCGTACCGGAAGATGGTATCCTTGATATTTCAAACTGTTTAACAAAAGATCAACAAACTGTACAAGAACTGAATACAAACACTCCATCTGCAAATAATACTGAAAGTTTTAACAATCTAACAGAAAAAACAAATTCTGGGCCGAGCGATGAACATACAACTAGAAATACTAATTCATTAACACAACCTAATTTCAAGACACCACCAAGAAAAACTACCGAAACATATACAGATAATGTTAAAGAAACCGCCAGTAACTCACTAAAAACACCAACGAACACAACTCCTCAGACAAGTGCAGGCTGTGTGGGAAACACAGACAAAACTAGTAGTACATCTACATATTATGTTCCAACTCCTTTTAAAAATATTTCAACTCCATTTAAAGAAGCAATGTATTGGCCTGATAGGAACAAAAATGAAATGAAAAGAGTTGTAAAAAAGATTACACCAACCGTAGCAACGTCCGAAGAATTTATAGAATACCAGAAACGAGTAGATTCTGAAAAACAAAAGAAAGAGGAAGAAAAAGTTATGCGACGTCATAAAAGACAAGAGAAATTGAACCAAAATCTAGTAACAAAAAAACTAAAGAAAAGCATTAAAGAAAATCGTAAGACGGAAAATCCTAGAAATCCAACAAATCATGAAACGACAGAATTTGAAGCGTCTGGAAATCAACTCATTGATATCTTGAAAATAGGTGACTTTGTAATAGTCAATTACGAAGATGAACTGTTTCCTGGGCAAGTTACCGGAACAGATCCGTTAGGATTTTTAGTGAAAACAATGACAATGAGTGGCCCTCATTGGAGGTGGCCCGAAAAAGAAGATGTTTTAGCATACTCGATTAATGACATTACTCGTGTTATCCAGCCTCCAAAGTCGGTAAATAATCGCGGAAGATTCTGCGTTCCTGAAATTGAAAGAATTAAAAAATCGCAGAACTGAATACCTTTTCGCAAACTTTATTTGGAATGTATGAATAAAATTTAGTTAAAATATCCTCAGATGCTTTTACATACCCTTTTTTGTCACATCTCATTAGTTATTCAAATTTTTTTTGTCTGAACATGAACAGTGTAAAATCCATAATAAAACAGTTTTATTTGGCTTCATTGAGGTATATAATACATATTAAATGTGATACTCAACCATAACTTTATTCTGATATCAAGTTCTTCTGAGAGACTAGGTCTTTTCCTCGTATAATTCGCAAAATAAATCCAAAAAAATATATAATCACTTGCACCATTATTATATTTCTCTTGTTTATAGTTCCTGGTCGTTAATTGGTACAATATCGGTCGGCAATGGGAACGTATATTAACACTGGTCGGTGAAACGGTCATTGATTCAAAATTGTGAATTAATAATTTTTATGTAGTTTCAGAGCATATCAGTATGTTTTTTAAGGAAATACTCTTATTTGCCGTAGTCTAAGAATCTAAACCTCCTCATTAAAAATTAATTGTGTAACCCAAGAACGGCATTTTGCTTATTTGAAGATATTTAATAATTTCAAACCTTAAGAAGTCGGTGAAAGGTACATTTACCTTAATAAATTATTTTTCGAAATTAAAAATAAACAAAAAAAGAAACTTAATAATCTGATTAACAAAAAAATCAATTCAGTCCCTAAAACCCAAAATAATTGGATTAAAAATATTTCTAATACAGATATACCTAAGGAAATTCTACAGTTTTTATCACTAGGCCCAAAATTTAGCATTGAACCTATAATAACAAAAGATATTTCTATAAAAACTATGTTAGCTAATATTAATTATATATCATCTTTCATACAAAACGAGCAAGAAAGAAATATCGTTATAGCTAAAACTACAAATGTTTTGACTAATCATATTCACGAACCCAAGCAATCTTCTATATTTAGAGAACTACTACATAAAACAAAAAAATTTTTAAAAGAAAATCCAAATTTAATAGTAATACCATCAGACAAAGGAAATGTTACAGTTATAATGGAAAATCTACAATATTCAGAACTATCTAAAGAACTAATTGATAATAACACGTCATATAAAGAACTTACTAATGACCCAACTGCAAAAGTAACTAGTAATTGTAACAATTCAATTAAAAAATTATAAAATAAAAAACAAATAGACAAAAATACGAGAGAAAAACTAACAAACTATAACGGTATTTCAGCTAAATTTTATTGTTTACCAAAAATTCATAAACCCACATTATCAGCTAGACCAATTGTAGCTTCTATAAATACTCCAATTGAGCCTCTTAATCTTTGGTTAACTGAAATATTAACAAAATCTTATGACTATGATAATGAATATTATATTAAAGACTCATTCGAAATTAACAAAACATACAATAACATGATATTGCCACCGAACTATGTTCTTTCAAGTTTAGATGTAGTATCACTTTTTAGTAATGGACACTTAAGTATATGTTTAACTGCTCTTGATTACAAATGGAATGATATAAGTAAAAACTGCAAAAAGGATACCGAAACAGCTCTGCATATAATATGCAACTGTGAGTCGCTGGACCACAGAAGGCAGGAACTGTATGGCAGAACTCAAATGACTCCAGAAGACTTCTACAACCAACCAGCAAAGAACCTGTATGAGCTAATACAGGGAACGGATTGGCTGAATAGGTTGTAGTCAGAACACTAGGAGTATCCACAATAAGCCCAGGAGGCTGAGGTGGTACCGGCGAAGGGACGGCTCCGAAGAAAAATAAAAGGAAAGGAATTGAAAAGGAAAATTCAGAACAATCTTTACCTTTTCTTGACACCAAATTCATCAGAGATAATAATAATAAAATTTCGATCGACTGGTACAGAAAACCAATAAGTTCAGGAAGATATATAAATTACCATTCATATCATCCTCGCAACACAAAAATCAACTTGATCAAACAGATGAAAAGTAGAGTTCTTCAAATTTAAGATCCAATGTTCCACCAAAAAAAATCTAAAAATAGTGTACAATCTTTCCACGATAACTCATATCCTCCATATCTTTTGAGACGAATATTATATAATACTTTTGACAGAAACTTTGACATTACTAATAATAGATCACAAAATATTAAAACTGACGATATCAACCCTCCAATTTATATGTCTTACCATATATAAAAACAGTAACACCTAAACTTTCAGGAATCTTCAATAGACATATTATCAAAATTGCAAACAAACAACTACTCACAATCAAATCAATTTTCAGTAAAATCAAAGATAAAACACCGATGAATAAATTAACTAACATAGTTTATGAATTTCCTTGCTTGAACTGTGATGAAAAATACATTGGTCACACTAAAAGGACATTAACCAATCGAATTTCCCATCACAAAAGCGATAGTAAATTGTATCCTGATAGATGTGCCCTTGCTGAGCACGCATTTTATGGAGGTCATTCAATTGATTATCAATCAGCCAAAGTATTAATCACTGAAAATAATTATAAAAAACGTCTATTTCTAGAAACATTCATTTCACAAGAAAATAATTGCATTAATTAAAAAACTGACCTAAATAACCTTAGTGTGATGTATGCCTATCTCTTAGATTTTGAAAAACAATCTTTACAAAATTTAAATTTCAATCAAAATTAATTAACCTTATTCGAATAGACCTTAATATCAGAAATAAAAAATGAAAAAAAATTTTTTTTGCTTGATGCTTTTTTTGAGTTTCATTATGAATTTTATATCAATTTTTTATACAATTTTCACTATTATACCGACATCCTTGTTTAGATAATGTGAGTGAATTTATACATTAATTTATTTGATAATTTGACCATATACCGGGTGGCCAACTAAGAACGGCCGTCGGCCATATCTCAGGAGTGGATTATAGCACAGGCTCGGGGAAAAAAATTTTATGACAAAAGTGGCCTCGAGAAAAGCCTGGAAATTATTTTCAGAATTGTAGGTTCACCGCTAGAGGGCGTATTTGACAGTTAAAATTTTTAAATAGGCATTTTTTCAAAATTCACCATATTAATGAGCATATTGAATATTATAATCAGATTCCTCGACAAATTCTGCACACTTTTGATATCACAAGTTCAAGTCTATCTCTTCAAATAAGGAGTGGGGGAGAGTGGGAACCTTGTTACGAAGAAACACCTGTAATTTCAATTCTGCTTGACCGATTTCAATAAACTTGATATTGTTTAAAAGGGCTTTTGTTCATCAATCGGAAATTTGTGAATATGAAGCAATCTAATTGATAATATGAATGCTAGAGGGCGCTGTTTCATATTTTTCAAATAATGTGTTTTCTCGTAACAATTTTAAATGGGAGCATACAAATTGAAGTAGGTCATTGAAAAGTAGACTAAATTTGTAACATAACACCGCAAACCGCAAGACGATATCTCTTTCCTATCTTGAGATATCGTAAGAAACAGGTAAATGGCAAGAATTGTTCTTCCAACATCTAGAATGCTGGTTCGCGTTAACAGAAATTATTAAATTTATCCTGAATGAAAAGACCTTACATCGGTCTACAGTAATTTTAAAGTAATTTAAACTGTTATCATGGTTGCCACTACCACTAGATCACCTGATTGTAATGCTACTAATAATAAGTACGAATTTTGAAATAATGTGATAAATCGAAAAATTTTAAATTTTAACAAATAGCTAGGTAAGCAATTAGTGCCGCCCTAGATGTTCGAAACTTCGTCCATCATTTTCAATGCATGGAATCAATCGCGGACGGGTAGAGAAACCAGCAATCGTGCATTTTTTTAATGTTTTGTTAATGGAAGATATTTAGATTTTTCAAGCAAAGAATTGTCACTTTTCTTAGAGGACATATCTTTGGCTATTCGTCGTGACATGATTTTGCAACATATGATGGATGACGAGCACATTATTCTATAGGAATTCGGAATTTCTTAGATTAATTATACTCTAGAAGGTGGATCGGACATGGAAGTTCATTTATTTGGCCACCGAAGTCTCCAGACCTCACTTGTATAGATTTTAATTTGTGAGGGCGAGTGAAAAATCTTGTTTATGCCGATAGACCCGTAACAAGAGCTGATATGATTGGAAAGATACAACAGGCAATACGAAGTATTTTGAGGGCAGAAATTGAAGCTGCTGTTTTCTCCACCCTTTAGCGATTGATTTCATGCATTGAAAATGATAGACGAATTTTCGAACATCTAGGGCGGCACTAATTGCGTACCTAGCTATTTGTTGAAAGTTTAAATTTCTCGATTTATCACATTATTTCAAAATTCGTACTTATTATTAGTAGCATTACAATCAGGTGATCTAGTGGTAGTGGCAACCATGATAACAGTTTAAATTAATTTGAAATTACTGTAGACCGATGTAAGGTCTTTTCATTCAGGCTAAATTTAATAATTTCTGTTAACGCGAACCAGCCTTCTAGATGTTGGAAGAACAATTCTTGCCATTCACCTTTTTCTTACGATATCTCAAGATAGGAAAGAGATATCGCCTTGCGGTTTGCGGTGTTTTATTACAAATTTAGTCTACTTTTCAATGATCCACCTCAATTTGTATGCTCCCATTTAAAATTGTTACGAGAAAACACATTATTTGAAAAATATAAAACAGCGCCCTCTAGCATTCATGTTATCAATTAGATTGCTTCATATTCGCAAATTTCCGATTGATGAACAAAAGCCCTTTTAAACAATATCAAGTTTATTGAAATCGGTCAAGCAGAATTGAAATTACAGGTGTTTTTTCGTAACAAGGTTCCCACTCTCCCCCACTCCTTATTTGAAGAGATAGACTTGAACTTGTTATATCAAAAGTGTGCAGAATTTGTCGAGGAATCTGATTATAATGTTTAAAATTGTTACGAGAAAACACATTATTTGAAAAATAAAAAACAGCGCCCTCTAGCATTCATGTTATCAATTAGATTGCTTCATATTCGCAAATTTCCGATTGATGAACAAAAGCCCTTTTAAACAATATCAAGTTTATTGAAATCGGTCAAGCAGAATTGAAATTACAGGTGTTTTTTCGTAACAAGGTTCCCACTCTCCCCCACTCCTTATTTGAAGAGATAGACTTGAACTTGTTATATCAAAAGTGTGCAGAATTTGTCGAGGAATCTGATTATAATGTTTAATATGCTCATTAATGGGGTGAATTTTGAAAAAATTCCTATTTTAAAATTTCAACTGTCAAATACGCCCTCTAGCGGTGGACCTACAATTCTGAAAATAATTTCCAGGCTTTTTTCGAGGCCACTTTTGTCACAAAATTTTTTTCCCCGAGCCTGTGCTATAATCCACTCCTGAGATATGGCCGACGGCCGTTCTTAGTTGGCCACCCGGTACATTTTTAGTCCTTGAGAATGAATATATTATGTAATATTCGAAAGCTTGGAATACATTTTAAAAAGAGTACCTCTGGTTTTTTCTTGCCACATCCCCCCATAAATCGTCTCTATATATGTATATGTCGTAGCCATATCGAAGATTTGCTCACTTCATGAAATGCTCGAGAATTTCATGAAATGGTCGCATTTCATGAAATGTTTCACTGTCTATTAGCCACATCATGATGTGGTTTGGTCAGATCAATGATAAGAAATCGTTTCTCGATGTGGGCAATTAAACGTGCGGCTATTTCATGAAATGGTTAAGATTATATGATCATATCGTGAAATAGTTGCATTAATTCCGACAGAGGCGATGCAAACGCTTTGTTTACGTGTGAAGATGGCAGCCGCTAACAACAATATACTTTTCCGCAGTGAAAAAGTGAATAATTCATTATTAAATGAGGAAGAAAGTGATAACAAAAGAGTATACGACGAAAAGGTTATCGAGTTCTATGCAAGTCACGCAAAAACTGAGCAAAATGTGAAAAAGCCGTGGAGAAAATTCGAGAATGTTTATATCTACTCCAAATCTCTTCACCAACCTAAATATATCTGAAAGCTTTACTTAAACCAATTAATGAAATTGGTTATTGGTTATCAAATTGTTCAATTTCAAAATTTGGGATACTTCTTCTTCATCCATGTAATATTCGACGCCATGTTTCTTGATTAACATAACCTTACAATCATCGTAATTCAATGGGGTAATGGTACAGTACTCTCCACATGGAATCGGATCAGGTTTGAACTCGTCTACGGTCATTTGTTGCATCATTATTGAAATAAATTCCTGCCATTCGTAAGTGCTGAAAGATATTTTGCTGACCTTGAGCTGATGAGATGAAATAACGGCAGGCGTGAATGATCTTGCTGGACTAATTCCACATTTCACTTCATAACCGGAAATTGAATATTGTGTTGAAAGCAGGTACACATTTTCAGACTTTGCAGCAAACTCATAGTTTTCCAAAATTCTATCTAGTTCTGCAGTATAGTTATTACTACTACTACTACTATCGTCACTACCACTACTGACACCTTGATAACTCATGTTGCTAACTGAGTTCTGAAGCAAAAAAAAACACGTGACTTTAAGATAGTTAATGGGAATTGCGGAGTCGTCACGCCGAGCCGAGTAGCCTTGCCTGGAGCGCTATTCTGTACGCGGCATTGACAGTCGTCGGTATCGGTATGTTAACAACAGCCATCGGTTGCGCGGCCGACGGTACTAGTATAACGCTATTCTGTAGCGCTATTCTGTAACACGTTTCCGAGAGAAATCGGTATCGGTAAGACTCAGTTATCGACAGCCGTCGGTAAGTCACTATCAAAAATATAACCTCTTATCTTGTTTGTTTACAAATTTGAGTTTTCCTCATCGCTCATTGGCTAAATGTACCGAATCGAGTGACGTTACTTTTATGCCGATAATTTTTGGTTGCAACCGTTGCAACTCCGAGCGTTGGAAACCGTGGTATACAGAATAGCGTTATATTAGTACCGTCGGCCGCGCAACCGATGGCTACCGATACCGACGACTGTCAATTCCGGTATAAAAGTAACGTCACTCCATTCGGTACATTCGGCCAATGAGCGATGAGGGGAATTCAAATAAGTAAACAAACAAAAATGAACGTTGAATATAAGAGGTTATATTTTTGATAGTGACAGTGACATATATTTTATCTGTTAGCATGAACGACACAGTTTATGTCCATTAACATTAAGAACTTAAAAATCGTCATCCAAGTCATAAGGATTGTCTTCCTTTCTCCATGCTCTTCTTTTAACTCAAGTCCATAGATAACCAAGATGAGCAGCCATTCTGTTGAGAATTAATAAAAATAACTATTATTATCTTACAATAGCCTAATTCTGAGAAAGGTGAGAAGTTGGGAAGGTTCTAATATAACTATTTTGTCACATTTATCTTTTTCTAGTATATGAAAATGCCTTCTCAATGTGATCGTTCAAGAGATAAATACACCAATGTTTACCTCAAAACACTAGATTAAGCACTATAAACAATATAGTTACTCTTCAAATATTAAAAATTCACTTAAATAATCCGCAACTCCAACCAAACATCAACAAATAGTGAACATTTCCTTTCAACGAAAATCGACAACGCTTACCGAGGTGTTCATGAGATCACGGTAGACATACCGATCCTTATCGACTCGAATTCGCGATATCGGTCGGTGAAAAGGTACACAGAATGCCGCACTTGCGACTTACCGACGGCTGTCAATAACTGAGTCTTACCGATACCGATTTCTCTCGGAAACGTGTTACAGAATAGCGCTCCTGGCCTCTTAAATAGACTTCTAAATTGTGCATTATTTAGTCTTTTCAAGTGCTTCCCTTGGACGTTGCTTGTAAACAACACAATATTTCTTACTGGAAGAATAAGTCTCTCGAAGAACGACACAAAGCCGATCAGATACTTGAAGATAAAGCTTGGGCACGCGTCGAATCGAAAGACGCTTCACTGGGAGAGAAAACTGCTGCATTACTTGTAACAGGTGGAATGAAGGTGAAAAGAAAGCTGGGAATGGGCTGTAGTCGCAAACGTCGTTCCTTGCACCGAGATGTTATTCTAAAAGTGGGAAAGTCCATGAAAAAAGGGGCATCTTTGAAAGACACTGCAACGTTTGCCTTACGAGCAGCCAAAGCAATTATTGAAGAATTTGGTGGGAAAAAAGAAGTCGAGGTTCCTCGAGTAATAACTGTAGCGAAATCCGGAGGTTTCCTACCACTTATCCCTTTGTTTGCTGGCCTTTCGGCACTCGGAGCTTTGTCAGGTGGTGCTGCAGGAATTGCAAAAACTGTCATTGACGCAAAGCATGCGCAAAAGAAATTGGAAGAAGATGTACGTCATAATAAGGCTATGGAACGTGTAGGATCTGGCCTGTATCTGAAAAAGTATCCAAAAGGCGGCTTCGGATTGTATTTGAAAAAAAAACCAATAAAGCTACCCAATCACGCACTAACCGACTTTGACATTGAAGCCTCCTAAGGAAGTTGTTGGATATCTGGGAAAGAGTGCGAGAATTTTTTACAACAATACCCAATATCAAAGCTACGATCAAATCAATTGCGGTCATTTGTGTTTGAAATTTTTACAACAATGACGGAACTACTACTACAACACATCTACCATGGAAAAGCATTGAGTAGTTTTACTGCCGAAGAACTAGAACACTTTCCCATTGAACATCTAATAGAGTGTGTAAGACCTTGGGAATTGTTGGATATGTGGCATAAACTTCCCAATGAATATCGAGGAAATTTCGAACTACAAATACGACTACCTTGTTTCATCCATTACAACCGACCTGATTGGATGACGCATTGTGACGGCCCTCCGAGTTCGCAAGCTACTTGTTTCCTTTGTAAACAAACCTTAAAAAATAAAAAATGATATTTAAATTCAAATATGTCTTGTATTTCATTATTTATCATGTCGCAGTTGCTGAGAGTTAACAGCACCAATCACGTGTTTACCTTTCAACCTCCTACGCCTATTGTGCTCGATCCGAAGAATGAATACGAAATAGCTCTACGATCTTTTCATTCTTATCACAGTATACCAAACATTGAAAATTGTAAGTTTTGCTACTACGATACCAAGGGCAAAATTCAAAGTTTTGATTTTCCCATAGGATGTTATGAAATTGCTGATCTTGAAGCGTTTATCAGTGATAAGTTGGGTGCGGGCAATTTAACTAGGCCAGAGGATATATTTTCACTAAAACCCAATCACAATACGTTGAAATGTGAAATTTCCAGTGAATACAAAATTTCCTTCAGGGAGACCAATAGTCTTGGAAGAATATTGGGATTTTCACCAAAAATACTCGACGCTAACAAATTGCACTCGTCAGATCTCCCCGTTAAAATTATTAAAGTATCTAGCATACGCTTCGATTGTAACATTACCACTGGAGCCTTCGATGCAAACAGACCTGCTCATACCATTTACGAATTCGTCGTACAAGTAGATCCAGGATATTCCATTGACGAAATTCCTCATAATTTGCTCTATTTACCCGTTATACCACAACGTGAAATAACCAACATCACTGTCATAGCCTTAGACCAGGACGGTCAGCCTGTAAACTTTCGTGGAGAACTAAGTACGTTGGTGTTGGAGCTTAGAGCGCGATGGGGCTAATAATCAATCATAAAAGACAATCTGGAGCACTTTCAACTTCATTAGCTGAGCAGTGGCCAAAACTGAAACAGCTCACGTTCGCAAACAAATTGGTCCTGCAATCGCTGGGTTTTAAATTGAAAAATGACAACAATGTATGGAAAACGTCTACGCCAAAACGACATGCCTCCAATGTTTGATATCTATCGTAAGCCGATGTTTGATGAGTCAATTAGGAAGGCCGGATATAAAACCTATGCTCCTTTCATAAAATCATTCAATTGCAGTGACATTGTGAAGTTTAGCATTAATCAGGTTAATTCGTTCTTTGCAATGAGCGAAACTTTGTTGTGCATTAAAGGTTCGCTTGAAGTACACGGAGCTGGTGACGTCAAATTAGCAAATAATGTTGGAGCCTTTCTATTCGATTCATGTACGTACAGTGAAAGTGCCAGGGAAATGGAAACAGTTCGGGATCCTGGAATAGTAAGCGCCGTACGTGCCATGACCTGTTATAACCAAGAAGATTCCAATCATATGGCTATAGCCGGTTGGAATTACCCAAATAATCCTATTCTGAATGATAGCGACAAGTCCTTCAACCTTCAAATACCTCTCAAACATATTTTCAACATTTTCAACGATTATTCCATGATTACATGTGGGCGTCAAACAATACGACTAGTTCGGGCACGAAATGATAATGATTGCTTATATATTACTGAAAAGAATGTCTCTGGAACGCTCTCCACTACAACAGCTAAAATTAACATTACAAGCGTTGAGCTGAAAGTTAAACATATCTTTCCTAATGACGACATAAAATTAAATCTCATGAAATCCATTCAAAAAGATCAACCTATAGTTATCCCATTTAGAAAGTGGGAGTTACACGAACTACCTTCAATTACTAAAGGAGCAAGACGTGAAGTTTGCGCTGTCAAGACATCCACTTCAGTTGAAAGACCTCGTTTTGTTATTGTTTTCTTTCAAACCGACAAACGTAACTCGAGTACAGCTGACCCGACTTTATTTGACAATGCTGACGTACAAAGTATAAGACTGTCACTCAATGGTGACTATTGGCCTAATGAAAGAATGCAATTGGATTTCGCTTAAACTGACTACAATGAAGCCTATTTTAACTACACTGAATTCTATCCCAACTACGCAAACTCCACACAGAAGCGCCCCCTGCTGGATTATTCTTCTTTCAAGAAACGAGCATTGTTTGTTATCGATTGTTCGAAACAGGAAGAAAGCATGAAGGCGTCCACAGCCTATGTGAAACTTGACATTGAAGCAAACATAGGCTTTCCCGAAAATACCAAAGTCTATTGCATCATAATTCACGATTGCGTGATGGAATACTTCCCCCTCTCTGAAATTGTTAAAAGCTTGAACTAGAGGTTGTGAGTTAGTGTTCGAGCAGACCATGAGAGTAGCATTTGTAGATATTCAAGGTTTTGTCGTAGACGGCCTTTTCGTTGCCAAAGAACTCAGCATAGGAATTGGCTTCAAAAGTTCGCATTACATATTTTTACCACCGCAACCGTTTTCCACATTGAGCAACGAAGACAAAAAGACTACATCTTGTTGAATATAACAAAAATGATCAGCCAGGCATTGTTTTTTGCAGATCTTGCAAAATATTTCTCCGCAGATGTGTGTTCGGTTGGTCGGTACCACCTTAAAACATTCCTCACAACGTCGTATTTGTGTACAAATACCGTGTTGCAAATGCTTATCGGAACACACTTGACCACGGAAAGATCTCTTGCAAGAATCGCATTTAACGGATAATTGCTCATTTGAGCAAGATGGTGCTTGTTGACATCCAGGACACGTTCCTCCACAACGATGATCTTTCTTTTTATCATAGGGTACGTGACATTCTTCACAGTAATAACTGCAACAAAATGCAGCAGTCAAAGAGGTAATGACATTGTAGTGACCCTGGTGAAAGAGTAAATTCAAACGAGGACCAATACCATCACCTTTGAAAATAATGTCACGAATTACGTATTTCAATTCAAAAACTAACTTTTTAAAAAGAAATTTATTATTTCAAATACAACTTTACTATATGAGAATTAAACAAAGAATGAATTTTATAACAATGAAAGTAGCTAGGTACGCTGTGTTGATAAGATAACTAGATTCCTAGAATGAATGATATCTCTGTGTGGGTGTGCTTATGTATGCAGAAGTGTTGCATGTAACTCCTCCCTCCTAAGTATCGAAAAGTATGGAATGACTTTTCGATTCGGTCCTGTTTGAATTTTCTTCGGGTTTTTCGGTTTTCTTTCTTCTATATGTTAAAATTTTGGATTTCAATTTGATTATAGCGTATAAAATAATGATAATACATATTACTCCTAGAATACTTCCAATTATTGGTGTTTGATTTTGAGTGTGAACTATTTCTTGAATGGGCTTCAGTTTTCTTGATATTTCATTAATTTGGTAAAGGTCGTCTAAGTCTAATTTTGTGATATTAGATTTTTGATAGTGTTTAGATGGTGAAATTTTGTTTGTGTCTATTTTTGGAAGAATGAACGGTTTGCCGTAGCTGACTTCATAGTTGTGTATATATTTTTGATCGTTGATCCAAATTTCGCAATTACGAGGGATTTCGAAAAGTGTTGGCTCTTCTATTTCGAAATATTGATTTGTTTGACATTTTGAGAGAACTTTTTCTGGTTGTTTTGGCATTATTAGAATTTCGCTGGTTGTGACTTGTTGAATAATTGTTTCTTCAGTATTTACTTCTAGGATATGGCAATCTTCGAGACTATTTCCTTCGAGTAGGCTGAGAGTACAATTGTCTTTTCGGACAAAATTTTGTTGACAATAGTAGGTATCTTCCAGTAGTGTGCATTCGTCTTTTTCTGATTGGATTTCGTTTTTCTTCCGTGCCAAATAGGGAAAACTGGGAGTGTACATGTGATCATTTTGGATAATGGGAAAAAGGTGATAGAATTCAAAGGTTTCGGAATTAAGTATAGGGACATGAATAGCAAAAATCAATTTTGAATTAATAATTGACATTGAGTGCCGAGGAATTGATAGTATGTTAAAATATTGGTGAATTTTGGAATCTGTTTTGGCGTATAGATTTTACTTAAATATTGAATCATGTCTACAATCTCGTAACTAGAAATAATAGAGCTGTGTACAGAGTTAAGTTTTGAAAATACTATCGCATCTTCAATATTATCTATAAATGTTATAGTTGATTGACAATCTAAGGTAAATTGGTATAGCATACCTTGAAAACTCAGGTAGCTTTCGAGGGTTTCAATTTTGTTAAAAACCGATGCTGAAAATTTTTCCAAATCGTTATTGAATTTTATTTGATTTTCATTTAAAATGGTGATTGATTTATTATAGTGGTCAATGAGTTTTTGATAAAGAGAAATTTGAAGGTTTGTTTCATGAATAAGATTATTTTGATTTTGTTGTAATAAGTTAATCGCGTCATTATATCTAATCTCATCATCTGAATCAAGGTTTCCAAAAAGCCATTTATTTATTTTACCAATGCCGTTTACTAAACCTCTACGGTTTCGAATATGTGGGTTTAGGTTTTCAAATTTCTTTTCAACTGATTTCATTAAATATTCTGCTCTTATTAGCATGTTTTGTGCCAGGGAATGATATGATATTGGGTTTGAAGCATTTATAGTTGTAATCTTAGTACTTATAAAATTAAAATGAGTAACTAAACTATCTATTTGTCTAACAAGTTGGCTTAAATCTAAATAATGTAAAAACGTATGTTTACTATAAACTAATCTAGCATTTCCTAACTGGATAGGGAGTAGGAAATTCTTAATTTTCGTAACTTGTATGTCTTCTCCGCTACATACCATGTGGTACACTTGAAGGACCAGGAATAGCGTCAGGGCTCGCATTTTCGGCGACATCCTGTAACAATTTACGAGATTTACCTTTTGGTTTTCTGACGATACCTTTGTGGTACGTACCTTTATTTGTTTTAAGCAAAATACCTTTATCTTGGATTATATTAGTTTGTTTAAATTTGGGAAGTCTCTTATTTCTTAATTTAGTTTTTACATAAGCGACATTCTGTTTCGAGTAATCTAATGGTTCTGATCTGTTTGTATTAAGTTTTTCTATTACTTTTTGTTTAATTTCTTCATTTCGTTTCTTTAGTTTTTCGTATAATAGTTTACTTGTTTCTTTGTGATTTTGGACATATTGAGATATGACTAAATGGTCATTTAGGTCAAACAGATCTGGATTGTTTATGTGTCCCTTTGTTATTTCAAAAGGTGTAAATTTAGTAACCGTGTGAACTGAATTATTATAGCTTATGATCGCGTGTTTCATTATTTGATCGGGGGTTAAATTTTTATTGTCTTCTTGAATACATCGATAATGTTCTAAAATACTTGAATGAAATCGTTCAACGGGTGAATTAGAATTACTGTTTTTTGCCGTCGTATGGTGTAGTTCGATACAATGAAGTTTGCAAAAGTCTTCTAAATCAAAATTTTTGAATTCCGATCCGCTATCAGTTGTAATTCTTTGAGGTAGTCCATGGTGCGTTATAAAATTCAATAAGGAGTCTACGGTGGAAAAACCTGTAACACTTGATATAGGGTAGGCTTGTCCGTACCGTGAAAAAGAATCGATTATTGTTAGGTATGATTTGTTTGCAATTTTAAAAACATCGACATGAATATGTTCAAATGGTTTAGAGGCAGTAGGGGTTAAATTAAATTTAATAACTGGAGGGTTCCTATCATATTTGTTTTTCAAGCATGTTTCGCAGTTATTTATGAAGAGTTCTATTCCTTCGAGATCATTTTTGGCCAATAATATCTACAACTAAGAGATGTTTTGACTTCGTTTATGCCTCTGTGTCCTGATTTGTATACATGATAATATTCTATTTTTTCTTTTTGTTCGTCGATTGATTGAATATCTGTAAGAGTTTTAGTACACATGATAAACTTAAATGCAGAATTCTTAAATGTATTTTGTGCAGTTAGTATAAATATTCGTGATAGAGATTCATTTTGAAAATAAAGAGCGTAATTTTGATTGGGGTTGATATATTCTTTGATAAATTTTATTATATTCGATTCCATTTCTACTATTGGCAAAGTAACATATAGACGAATGTTTTCAAATATTTTTTCTCTTTTACTTTTTAATGTATTTGTTTCCCCACTTGTAAAATATAGTTGGTTTTTAAACATATTCAGTGGTTTTTCTGATATCGGAATAGCTAAAATAGGATTTTCGGCAGATGTATGCACGGTTTCAATATCATTATCATCTGGATTTGATTTTTCTCCTTCGGTTAATGTGGGTGAATTTATTCTAAGATCTGATTCATTTCCATCTAAAATACTCGAAATATCAATATTATCTAAATTTGGTAATATATTTTCGGGTTGACGATACTGATCAATTCGTGATTCAAGCTCTTGATTCACGATTTCGTCAATGTCACCTGAATTAACGTCAGTTGATGCAGTTTCTAACGCATTAATATCTGGGTATCGTGATAATGCGTCTGCTGCTTTATTGCTTTTACCTTTCAGATATTTGATGTCATCATCAAATTCTTCAAGCTTTAGTCGCCAACGCACAAGGCGTGAGTTCGGCTCTTTTAAAGACATAAGCCATTGTAAGGGTTTATGATCTGAAAATATTGTAAATTTTTGACCAAACAGATATGGCCTGAAGTATTTGCAAGCCCAAACAATTGCCAATAACTTTTTCTCTATAGTTGAATAATTGATTTCCGCCGAGTTTAAAGTTCTACTAGCGTAGCAGATAGGGTGATTATTTTGAGATAGGATAGCTCCTATAGCATATTTTGAAGCATCAGTTGTTAGTTCGAATGGTTTATCGAGATCGGGATATGCTAACACCGGCTCTGATATTAAGATATTTTTACAAACATTAAAACATTCAATAAATTCTTCTGAGTGTTGAACTTTATGATTTTTCTTTAAACATATTGTCATTGGTTTAGTCAGTTGCGCAAAATTTTTTATGAATTTTCGATAGTAACCGAATAGTCCTAAAAACGATTTAATATCTTTAGCAGTTTTGGGAAGGGGGAAATTTTGAATTGCTTTTATTTTCTTTGGATTAGGTTTTATTCATTGTGGAGTTACAAGGTGGCCTAAATATTCGACCTCTTTGCGTACAAATTCGCATTTGTCGATTTGTATTTTAAGCTGTGCTTGACGTAGTTTCGAAAATACTAACTTTAAATTTTGGATATGTTCCTGGAGGCTAGTACTGAATATGATGATGTCGTCCATATACACCATGCATATTTCATTTTGAACATCTTTTAAGACTTCATTGACAGCTCTTTGGAAAGTGGAGGGTGCATTTTTCAACCCAAAAGGCATTCGAAGGTATTCGTAGTGTCCTCCGTCCACGTTAAAAGCTGTTTTTTCGATTGAGCAATCGCTCATTTGTATTTGATGGAATCCACTCGCCAGGTCAAGCGTAGTAAAATACTGAGCTCGCCCTAATTTATCCAAAATATCGGATATGTTTGGGTGGGGATATCTATCACCGATAGTTTTATCGTTAATTTTGCGGTAATCGACGACCAATCTCCATCCAGTATTGGATGCGTCCATTTTCTTTTTGACGAACCATATTGAAGGGCTCCAAGGAGAGCAAGATGGTCTGATTATATTTTTGTCTAACATGTCGTGTACTTGTCGTCTAATTTCCTCTCTGTTTAACATTAGAGGTGAAAGTTAGCTTATCTCCCGGTTTGAGAAATAAATCAGAATATTCTTTACATAATTTAATAATTTTTTGTTTTTCTTCCTTATTCATATGGTCTGTACGAATAAGGTTCGTGATATCATTAGATTTAACCAAATTATTTTCAGTAAAATTGTTAGTGAAGCTTTCAAACTTGAATTATTCGTATTGGGAATTTTCGAATAAAGTGACTTGAATTGGTTTTATTAGTGTTATAGTTATTGATTTATTTGTATGATTTTGAACTTCAATAGGTGCAAATCCGTCTTTTGCTGTAGTTAATATTTGTGGTATAATTATGTTCTCTATGTTTTGAGCGTTTACAATAATATCGCCATCATTTATATTTACTGGTAAATTTTTTATACATGTTTCTCCTGGATCTATTGAAAATGAAAACTTTATGTCATCTGTTTGTCTATATTCAAATGGTAATTTTATATTAGGCCCAACTAATTGTTGATTTTTTAAATCAATGTTTAAATTCATACCTATTAAATCTTTAATACCTAAGATTCCATCGAAATAATCGTGAAAATCGTAAAGTATAAAATCAATATAGTAATTTTTACATTTTAATTCAGCAAATGCAGGAACATGTGCTTGAAATCTGATATTTTTACTCCCGATACTACTAGATATAACAGTATTGGAATGATAAATTGTATTTGGAAAATATTCCTCAATTATAGACGGTTTTATTATTGATCTAGAGCTACCGGTATCTATTATTAATTTAACGTTGGGATTCTTAATTTCTATGTATGGTAAGGGATTTACGGAAAACGCGTTTATTTCTACTATTTCTTCTTTTTGGATGGTCCCGCCATCTGAAAATTTTCGTCGAAATATTGTTCATTGTCTGTATCAGTGTTGTCAAATTCTGTTTCGTTATATTCGTCATATTGATTAGAATCGTGACCTGAATTACTACATTGGTTCACGTATAATTCTTCGGAAACGAATTTCGGTCTAGAATTTGGGTTCGATTGAAAAAATCTATTATTATTGATAGGTCTTTTATTGATTTCGGTAAAGTTCCGCGATGTTGTTGACATCGGTGTAGGTTTTGGTAACTGGTTTCGTTGACTTGGGTCTGGTTTAAAAACGTTTTTGGGTAGACCAAATACTTGTCGATTCGTAAAATACCTTTTATTTTGTGGAATAGGCTGAATAGGTATTGGCTGATTGGGCCAATGTTCCCTATTCTGTACAATATTTGATTGATTGGTTTGATAGTTTTTATTAAATTGTTGTCTGTTATTTGATGAAAAATTTTGGTAGTCATTATAGTTTTGATTTGAGTTTGAATTATTATTATGTAAATTTCGCGACTGTGGATATTGTTTATTCGTATAATTATTATTATTAAATCTATTTTGTGAGAAATTTCTATCATGCAAGGACCCGTACAATCTCTCGAAATTTTCAAATTCCGTGACATACGCCATAGCGTCTGCTAAGGTAGCGGGTTTTCTTAAGTGCATATTATTTTTTAACGTTCCGTAGCAGCCAGCAATGAAAGTATTTAGCGCGGTTTTATCATATTGATTTATTTGGCAATTTATCTCTTCGACAGTTACATTTGGGTCATTACTTATTCTCTGGATAACACTACTACGAATTAACTGGAGTCTACTTCCAAAATCTATCAAGTTTTCACCTTTGAATGGTTTGGCTCTAATCAATTCTTGTACAAGACAATCTAAGTCCCGTCTATCAGCAAAACATTGTAATAAGGCAGATTTCAATTTTGGCCAGGTATTCAATTCTACTCTATTACCCACCATGAAGGCAGCTCTACCTTCCAATTTCTCTTGAATACATTCTATTATATGATAATTCAATTCAGCATCGTTTAAACCTCTATAAGTTTCTATTAAATGCTCACATCTAGTGATAAATTTATTCAAATGTTCGCTATCACCGTTAAATGGTTTAATATTTGCTAATTTAGATTTGAAAAGGTCCCAATTCATTGCAGGGGTAGCCATTTCTATAGAATTGATTTCTTCAGATGTAGAAACTTTATTTTCACTTATTGAAATATTATTAAGTAATTGCAAAATTCTATCAAGATTATCGTCGTTCAATTCATTCATAAATAAACGATTTAAGATCAATAAATTCTATGATACTATCTTTCCGAATTCCAATGAAAGGTATAGGAAAGGCGAGAAAAGGAAAATTTGGCACTTACGTAACAGAAGTACTGGCTTCCAAAATCTTCTTCTCCGACTCTTTGTTGATTCTCGTCCAGCTGTATCCAACCACAGAAGGGTGAAATGAATGTTCGTTAGAATTCGCGTTCAAAACGTTGAAACGTTAAAATCGTGAAAGTCACTACACTTTTATAGTTCTACAGAATCACCGACAAAACCGGCACACACTGTATATTTCAGAAGTAAAAAAATTTTTATATAGCTTGATACTTTCCACGATTTACGCGAATCCTACTGACTGCGCCAATTACGCATTTCAATTCAAAAACTTACTTTTTAAAAAGAAATTTTTTATATTAAATACAACTTTACTATATGAGAATTGAACAAAGAATGAATTTTATAACAATGAAAGTAGCTAGGTACGCTGTGTTGATAAGATAACTAGATTCCTAGGATGAATGATATCTCTGTGTGGGTGTGCTTATGTATGCAGAAGTGTTGCATGTAACTCACGACCCTTATTACCATAACTATACACTACTATTATGTAGTTGGCAAGAAGCCGCTGAAATTGCTGCAGCTCTAGTATTCCACAACCGTTAGAGGGTATCGAGACATCAGCACTTGTCATCATATGTTGGGCTCTTTGTCTCTGCAGTTTCCCGGTATCTTCTCGCACCTTTTTATATTCAATATCTTTGTCTACGTAGGCTTTTGCAACAACAAGAGCACGAGGTAAACACAAATTATCTTTATTATTTATCGAAACAATACCGCGTCGCATGGTACATTCTTAGCTGAAAGAATTATACTTTCTGCCGCGACCTTGTCCTTTGGGCATTCGTACCGAAGTAACACCTAAACAGAGAGTTTCCGTATTCAAGCCGGTGGAGTTTGATTGATATATGGCAGAAATTCGATGCCATACATCATCAACCGTCACCTCCGAAGCAGACTTAAAACGCATCCACCCCTGACCTCTTGCAAAGTCTTTGGAACAAAAGGTAAAACCAACTTTATCTGATGCGTTTAGACCTTCTGTTCCTTTCAGAACGATCTGGGTGATTGCATCTTTTATCCACGCCACAGGTTCCGTACCGTTAGGGATATCTTTAATTTTGAACTCTAGGGTACGCCCCTGGACTCCAAAACGGCGAACATTTTTCAAGACGTCTTTGGTGATGTTATATTTAATTAAAGTAGACATTTTTCAAAAAAGATATAAACAAAAGGGCAAAATCGATAAAAATTCCAAAAATGTTTCAATCTTACCTGCAACCTTGAAGGACTCGTTGAAAAGTCAAAATCGAAACGAAAATTCCAAAAATCAAATTATCAAAAATTTTCAATCTCACCTCTGTTACTGCTGTAAGCTCGGAGGACACAATAATAACTCTCGAGAAATAATGACTCTTATTTATTGAAATTACCTCTGACCCCGAAATAATGTAACATTTTTTTCACACGTGTATTCGACGAAATTCAATATCCGCAACATATTTCTTGGAAATAATGTGTAAAGAGAAATAACCTTTGCAACAATGTAACATGTTTTTTGCATACATGTATTAAAATTGATAGGAATGAAATTCCATAATAATCAATTAATTTTATTTCAATTTCAAGTTTCGTTTCACCTTTGAAAGTATTATTTTGATGATGTGTCTTTTTGTGTCGTTATTTTCTCTAATCTGTACATTTTTGATGCGCTCATGTTAAAAGAATGTAACTTGGTTGCAACATTTTAACACATCCTATTAGATGTTTATCAACGAAAGTAAATGAATATGCATTTTTAATATAAATAAGTTGTAGATGTACTGCAGTTTAATATTTTCAATGACAAATCACCACCACCACCACCATTGATAATAACGAACGTAATATAAAAAAGGTGTAGCAAGGATACAAACCAGTAGCTTTTTTTTATTTTCAAAAAGAAATAGGTAATTTCTAAAAACATCACAGTGACTTGTTAAATAATTTTGGTATTTGTTTCTTACAGATTTAGAAAACATAATTATGATGAAAGTAAGGGGATGGTTGAACCAAGATCAACGTGTAAGTATGTTTTAATTTTTAACACTCATGAAACCTACGATTTACATTAATGATAACTCAATACCTATTTGTTTTTTCTTTTCGACAAAATTTTCAATATATTGGGCAAAATACTTTTTATTCACAATTAAACACTTCGATCATTCATACGTAGTAACATCGAATGGTCCGCAGAGGAAAAATATTTTGCTATTGGAAGAAACTCAACTTACATAATTTTCTTTAAATAAAATTTTCTTTAAACTTTCAATGGGCAAAATATTAAGTTTTCCTTTACATTGCTTTGACCATTTTCGCTCAATTGTTTTCGATAATTTACGTAATATTAAATGGTCCAGAGGCAAAAATATTAGCAATTCAATTCACGGGATTTTTGACAATTCACGTTAATACTTTCAATAAAACACTAAAAATGAATTGAAATAACAATTATGTAAATTTGAACATTTTTTCCACTAACTGTATAGTGATAATATTGAATAATTTTCTTTTCAGAATATCCCCACTATAATTTTCGTAGGAAAAAAACAAAACCTCCCGCCCCCCTCCACATTCGTTCTCATCGGGAGCGTGGGCTCCCATGAGATATATGTGGAGGTTGGGGAGGAGATAATCACGGTGTGGGCGTTAAATGGTATGTTGTTATAAGAATGTTAAAATTGTATTATAATTATTGTATCTTTTTTTTTACAGATCTCCCACAATAATAAGCTCCCATGAGATATATGTGGAGCTTGGGGAGGAGATAATCACGGTGTGGGCGTTAAATGGTATGTTGTTATGAGAATGTTAAAATTGTATTATAATTATTGTATCTTTTTACAGATCTTTCACAATAATAAAAATAAATTTGTAAAAAATATCTGATTTTTATTCCTCTCCCAACAAAAAAAATAAGTGGTTTCAAACAATTTTTAAGGTGTACTTATGTGAAATTTGACATGACAACGTGACATTTGACGTGAGAATGTGACATCCACAGAGTGAGAGGTGAATAAACAAAAGTGGAGAACAATATGTATGTAGGAACTGCAAAATAAAATATTATTATTTTTTCTTAATTGCGTTTATTATACCATTTTTTTATATATTTGTAAGAAAATTCCTTATATTTTCTAAACCTTGTTTTTATTCACCCGTTCTATCATGGCGAGTGCTGATAGATATTACACTGACATACTTGTTAATGTATGACAGTAGAAAAATATTATGTCATAATTTCATTGTGAAAATTTATATTATTTGTAATTGGAGAAAAGACTAGAATAATAGACATTTAATGTCGTTTCTCTTTTTACAGGTAAGATTTTGTTAATGATTATGTTTGTAATAAAAAAATAAAAGCTCTTTTTACAGGAGAAACTCAATAGTGTCTTTATTCAGTAGAAGATCATATTATCTTACAAAACGACATTATCGTCTAGAATAATTTAGAAATATGGAAAAGCTTTGTTTTGAATTTACGGTTAAAGCTGCTGAAGATGTTAAAACCAATTTGATATGCCTAGTATCCATTACTACTCCAGAGGGCAGAACTTATAGTTTGCCAGAGCAATATCAACCAGTCCGACTTCATCCAGAATTGAAAAACACTCCAATTTTCATAAAAATCAGGAACTCGTTACAAAGAAGATACCAAACAAGAAAAGTATGGATACCTTTAACAGAAGAATTACAGAAAATATATATTTATGACGAAAATATCCAATTTCAAGATTACCTTTTGGAGGAAATAAGAGAAGTTTCAAGATTTGGTGCTATCGAAACTGGTATCACAAACGAAGCACTAACAAAAATCCTAAATGTTATCGCTAAGGAAGATAATAGCATTAAAAAACCACAAAACTTGAAGAAATTGGCAGAAAAGTTTGTCATAGAAAATTTTAAAGGTAAAAGTGCCAATGTTATCCTGTGGATAAGCCATTTTGAAAAAGAATGTGAAAGATTAGAAATACAGAAAGACGCAGAGAAAATTGAGATTTTCAAATCATTTTTAGAGAGCTCTTGCTTAGATTGGTATAGCTCAATGCTTATAAAGTTTACAATAGACTCAAATTGGACAGACTGGAAAAAAAACTTCTGCGAAACATATGCAGATAAAGGATGGTCGCCAGTCAAATACGCAATTACATTCAAGTACATGAATGGTGCATTATTAGATTATGCACTGAGAAAAGAAAGAGTTTTATTGGAATACAATAAATCAATGGATAGTCGCACCTTGATAGATTTAATCGCAGTGGGTTTACCGGACTTTATAATAGACAGGATCGATAGAAAAAGTCTAACTAATACAGAAGATCTTTTCAATGAATTGAGAAGTCTAGAGCATTTGATTAAGAGAAAAACGGTAAAAGAGAAGAATAATAGTAGCATGAATATAAAAGAAAAAAAACCTTGTGGACTTTGTGAAAAGCTTAACAAAAAAAATCGTTTCCACTCTGAATCAGCATGTTGGTTTAAAACAAAAAATAACGAAGATAAGAAAAATGATACAATAAGATGTATTAACAATTCAGAATTGGAATGTGAATTGATAAAAGAAAATCCAAAAAACTAGATTTGCCACCATTGATTAAACTAAAAGTAATTCTTAACGATACTATAACCGTAAATGGAATTTATGATTCGGGATCAAACGTATCCTTGATAAATTCTAAGTTAATTAAAATGGAAAAAGAAAAAATAATTAATAACAAAAATATGAATTTAAAAACGATCAATGGTGTAAAGCAAACAGATGGACTAATATGTATAAAAGCAAAAATTTTTAATATAGAAAAAATGATACATGTCTTTGTAATAAACAGTGAAAATTTCAATTATGATTTCCTGATAGGCTTAGACTGTATAAGGAGTTTCAAATTAAGTCAAAATGATAAATTAGAAATAAACCAAAACACTACTTCGAATTTAACAAGTGAAGAAGTAACAAGAACCAACCATGATTTTGGAAAGGGGTATTATGAAGAGACACTAGAAATTGAACAAAATATACAAGACCCCATTCTAATAAACTTTAATGAACATGTAATTGAAGAAAACTTTGTTTTGGGTACAAATCATCTAAATTATGAAGAAAAAATTGAAATTGATAGTTTAATTGAAATGTATAAACCGCTTTTTGCGAAAGACAAATTTGATATAGGAACAGTAAAAAATTATGAAGCTCACATTGACATATTAATTGATAAATATCCAAGTAAGAGACCGTATAGATGTACGATAGAGGATAAAAAAGAAATAGAAACACAAATTTCCAAATTACTGGAAGAAAGATTAATTGAAGAATCCTATAGTCCATTTGCTGCTCCAGTAACCTTGGCATACAAACGGGAAGAAAATAAGAGATCTAGGCTATGCATAGATTTTCGTGATTTGAATAAAATTGTGGTTCCTCAATCACAACCATTTCCATTGATTGAGGATCTGATGGAAAAAACAAGAAATTGTAGGTACTTTTCCACATTGGACATAAACTCAGCATTTTGGTCAATTCCATTGAAAATCGAAGATAGGAAGAAAACGGCATTCGTAACACAGGAAGGACATTATCAATGGACCTGCTTACCCTTTGGATTAAAAACATCGCCAGCGATCTTTCAAAGGATATTGTCCAATATTATAAGGAAAAATAAATTGACAGATTTTACAGTCAATTATATTGATGACATCCTGATTTTTTCAAAAACATTTCATGAACACATAGACCATCTAAAACATTTATTAGAAGCCATATTAAGAGAAGGCTTTAGATTGAAATTTTCGAAATGCACTTTTGCTGCAAACTCAGTAAAATATTTGGGTCATGTAATAACTAATAATTCAATAAGACCTATAAAAGATAACTTGATATCAATAAGAAATTTTCCTGTACCAGAAAAACAAAAACACGTGAGACAATTTTTAGGGAAAATTAATTTTTATAATAAATATATAAAAGATAACGCAATTATTTTGGATCCTCTTCATAATTTATTGAGGAAGAATCAAGAATTCATTTGGACAAAACAGTGTCAAGATTCGTTCAACAAAATAAAAAATTTGCTCTGTTGTCAACCAGTATTAGGAATATTCGATCCAAAATTACCAATAAATATATATACAGATGCTAGTTTAAAAGGAATAGGTGCAATTTTCAAACAGCCTCAAATTAACGGGGAAGAAAAACCTGTTGCATATTTTTCAAAAAAATTAAACGAAGCACAAAAAAGAAAAAAAGCCATCTACTTAGAATGCCTGGCTATAAAAGAAGCTGTGAAATATTGGCAACACAGACTCATTGGGAAAAAGTTTACGGTTTTTTCAGACCACAAACCATTGGAAAACATGAATATAAAATCCCGAACAGATGATGAGCTAGGAGATCTGACGTATTATTTGTCACAATACAACTTTGATATCAAATATTGCCCAGGAAAATATAATTTAGAAGCCGATTGTCTGAGTAGAAATCCGGTCTTAGAACCAAATGAAAATGAGGATGAACAATTGAAAATTGTAAATCTAATAAAAATA